>JAMPIV010014785.1:0-427500 GCA_024509875.1 Oreohelix idahoensis
TGTCGATGTTCCTTGATGTGCTTTTTGAAAATGTAACCTGTGACAGAGTGTTACCTTGAGTTTTTTGTGGAACTGTGGAATTAAATATTACGTGTATAAACGTTACGAGGAGTTTGCAATGTTCCTGTGCCTATTGTGTGCTGTGGTGTGTGTGGCTCTATTTAATCACAATCCAGTACTACATGCCATTAGCGTATGTTGACAGTCATATTACTAACACATCAGTCGGCCACCTGTAAAGCCCCGACATATAGCTGATCGTCGTCATCAGCTGAAACACATATTTAACATTGGTCCCACCATTACAACATGTTGCACTCAATGTCCCAGCCATCATACCCTAATCTTCAGAAAGTGTTACAGCAAGAATCCACACTGAAATCAGACTTCTTTTGGAAAATAGTCCGCCCAATTTCTACACGTTTCCGTTTCCCTGTCTGAAATCCTATTACTGCGATTTCCAATCGCCTGGCCGTAATTATTACAGGTAACCAGCTCAACGATAGCTAAATAAGGTCTGATGGTAAATACAGTCCTGAGGAAAATAGGAAAAACAGAAAAATAAAATACCGCGTGCATTACATGTAGAATAAGAAAGTCAGAGATCTCAATGAGTGGTAGGGTGAGTTTATATGTTAGGGTGGAAAGCCAGATGTAAGATAAAGAAGTAGATTATAAGAACGCTCATTATCCATAATTAATAGCTCACACCTCACGCTTTTGATTCTTTCACAGACCATGATGTCTTTGTGTGACCCTGTAATTCTCTCACTACTTGTTTTTCTTTCACGGACATAATTTCTTTGTTCGTCCTTTTTTTTCTACTCTGTTTATCGTTCACGGACTATAATGTCTTTTCTTTGTCCCATTTTCCCCACTCTGTTGATCTTTTTATCGAGGACATAATGTCTTTGTTTGTCCCCTTTTCCCCACTCTGTGATCTTTCACACGGACATAATCATCTTTGTTTGTCCCCTTTTCCCCACTCTGTTAATCTTTCACGAAACACAGTGTCTTTTGTTTGTCAATTTTTCCCCACTTCTTTTTATTTTTTTCACGGACAAAATGTCCTTTTTTTTTGGTTTTCCTTGTCCCCATTCCTATTTATCTTTCCCACTAATATGATGGGGGGACTTTGTCCCCCCTTTCCCTCCTCTGTTTTTATCAGTCTCTTGTGTCTTCATAACCATTTGCATAAACTTGACTCCTTAAAAAAAAAAAAAAATAGAAGTAATTGGTTTATTCGATTCTGCCGGCAGACAAGTTTGAGCAAACGCACGCACGAGTTGCTATTTATGAGTGATTGAGTGAGTGAGTTGAAAACAATATATTTCCTTAATATCTGACTTACTGCCGGTTACTGTTTGTCTTCATTGATCTGGTCGTCTTCTCTTTCCCTAAAGGCTCAAATAATATTGATGGATAGAGATAATTGATTTCACATGCAATTCTTTTTTGCCCTGCCTCAAATGTTACATTTTTTTCTGCTGCGCTTTTCCCGCCCATTTCCAAAATTGAACGGCAAAGAAAAAAAAACTAAGAACAGTCTACTTTTATCGCGCTTGTATCATTTGTTTCGTATCTTTTAGTTTTTTTTTTTTTTTTTTTTTTTTTTTTTTTATACTTTTCTTTTGCAAAAAGCATTGTCCTATGTTTAGAATATATTTTTCTGCCTATTTTTTTTTTTAGTTTTTGTTTATTAGTTGTTTTTTTTTTTTTTTTAAAGGGGTGGCTGTGTTATTTAATGTCCCCCTTCCCCTCATCTATAACGCTCTAAGTATATTGAAGAGTGGATGGGTTTGATTCTTCAGATGTTATTTTATGTATAAACCATTTATAAGCGTCCTTGCATGTGTTTGTCCATTAGGACCTACAGAGCCCACGTCAGTTAATAAAATGTGACAGTCCTGCTGGCTGCTCTGTCTCGTGTGATTCCTGGAAGTCTCTGTCTGAGGGGTGACAAAGAAGGAATATGGCTACTGTTACATAAGGCGCGTCTTAAGGTGCGATTAATATGAGATTGTGCCCGGGGGCTGGCTACCTGGTCATATGGCTACCTGGTCATATGGCTACCTGGTCATATGGCTACCTGGTCATATAAAACGTATTGCTACAGAAACCACCGGCGAAAGAGCAGGATAGCGTTGATGCAGGCTTTCTGCTAAGATGCCATCTGTGGTGCCTTGAAAAAACAAAGGAAATGAAGAAGTTTGGTGTCCTGATTTGTTCCATATCTTCTGCCAGAAATTTTTGTTTTTATAATATCCCCTTGCCGCAGGCGACCTTTGTCTTTACTGACTGTGTGTGGTACACCACTCTGAGTGGAGACCTCCCAGTACCAAAGACTGCTGTGTCCGTCTCAGATTTTGCTCCTTTCCTCAGACCTACGGGTCCTGAGAGTTCCTCTATAAATGCCTTTGTGCAGATGAGGAAGGACATCCCCTGAAACCTTAGGGGGCGTGGTATATGAGGCTTTTGTCCATTTTGGCTGGAATGTAACGTCTTGATGGTCCGGTGGTTTTATAGCGATTATGAGTACACATGAGGGCAAGTTCGGGCACAATGGGCTAATCACCTGTTTGCCAAGTCACTTCGATTACATGTCCTGCCCATGGGCCTTGTGCACTTGGGTCCCCTCTACACCTCGTTTCACGGGGTAGGAAGAGGTTCCGATTATGAGATGAGATATCCCCAACATCTCACAGCTGTACACTCGGATATCCAACCTATTTTGTTTTGTTTTGTTTAAATAAAATGATTGACATCGTTTTGGCGTTCAACTTAGTCGGTTTATATTAGGGCGCATGTCCAAATATAAAAAACCTTTTAAGGTCTGATATATAGATATGAATATCCAAACTGTCTCCGACCTCCAATCCTTATTTGTAAAAAGTCTGGTAACTTTATGTGTGCATATATCTGTGATTTCAGGTGTGTGTATACACAGACGGATCTTCTGTATTGTAAACGCATTGTGTCTCCGTTGAGCCACCATCATAATCTTGTCCATAATTAGTCCTGGCCCCGGAGTTGTGCTTGGAAAGACTCCTAAAAAGCCCTTGTAGAAAATCAATATTCTTCCGGGCCCTTTGAATAGTGGGCATTTGTGTCAATACTGCTCAGAGAGGAGAAGGCGAAGGTAGACAGTAGTTGGAAGAAAACCGACAGAGAACATGTAAGACATGGGGATAATGGGGGGGGGGGGGGGGGTCAGGACAAGTCCGAATGATGAGTAGACAAAAGAATACAAAAGAACTCAGGACGGGAAGACAGAACTAATAATGAGTTATAGAATCATATTTGTTTATTGTAAATTGTAGTCTGGGAGCTAGGAGCCGGAGACCGTCGTACCGTCGGGGGGGGGAGGGGGGGCGGGAGGGGGGGGGTGGGGGGGGGGGGGGGGGGGGGGGGGGGGGGTGGGGGGGATAGGATTGGGGGGGGGGGGGAGCATATTTGCCGTGGGCGATTCTGACAAACACACGGAGGAAGAGAACTGGGGCGTAAGTGGAAATGATGAGGAAAAACCATGGAATGAACCTTGAGCTGATGGCACTGGACTTGCAGTGGGTTTATTGAAGGCCTATGCTTCCTTTGAGAAACTGAAGGTATTGACTTCCGTCCCTGTCTGTCTGCCTGTCTGTCTGTTGTGTGTGGGTGTGCGTGTTTAAGATCCCTATTGTTAGATTAGAACTTCAGTTATGGGGTCATGCCGAACTATCTGCCTGTATCTTGCGGCCATCATTGGAAGTCCTTTCTCTCTTCCCGTGTCCCACTTTCTTAAATGGCCAGGTCCATTGTCTATCTTCTTTCGTGTCTCATATTTTATTTTGCCTCGGTGATTCCACAGTAAGTAAGGACTATCTTTTGAATGCTAGGCTGTTTTCCGCAGTGTGTGATCTATCCAAAACCGGTATATATCTTTTTCCTATACCCCCTGGTTCCGCGGGGGTTCGGAGTGGCTGATAGGTATGGTGTCTTTCTGGAGGGAATGTGGGCCGTATTTTTTGTTTAAAGATGGGTCAGAAGATATATTTATGGTCCCGTTTCTGAGCAGAGTTGATAGTGGTGGGTAAAATCATGTGTTTTTTGGATTTTTTCAATAAAAGTGCAAGAATTGCTCTTTTTGTTGCATGCGTAATAGTTTGTTTAGCATTTTTCACGAGGGAATAGTGTACGAGGAAGATCTGTCTCTGGAGTAATTAGAGTATGTGTTTCTCTAGTCCAGGCCTATCTATACGACTATATTTTAATATCAGAACGACCTTTCTCTCCCTATATGAAATATAAGTTTTACACTACTCATGCCCACGCACCAGCACAATTATATGTTGACAACAATTACGCACAATCGGTGGGGCGGAAAAAACTAAAAAAACTTTGGATAATTTGGGTATGGGTACTGACCAACACATCTAAGTTAAGGTTTTGTTTAGGTTTATTTATCACTTAAAACTTTACAACATCAATACATATATATAGTACTATATATATAGATATATGATATATATTTATAGTATTTATATTATTTAATATTTATATAATATCAAATATATATATTTGCTATATATATATATAATCATGTTTTTACAGACATAGGAAAATAACCCAAATAAGTGCCCCCTCAACCCCTTGTTGATGAATGAAAAAAAAGGGATCCCAAAAGGAATGTTAATAACCCAAAAAGGTCAAACAAAGATTAACACCAGGGGTATAGAATAGACAGAGTAAAGAAAAGAACAAAGTTCCCACTGGTATAAAATGACTTCCAGTTGTAAAAAAAAAAATTAATAGTTTAAAACAGAATTTTACAGGTACAATTTTTTCCTGTAACAAAAGATAAATCTCTCTCTCTCTCTCTCTCTCTCTTTCTCTCTCTCTCTCTCTTTCTCTGTTATACGTTGGCACTCATTCGCTTCTTACCTAATCTGGTGAATACAATCTTTTTTGGAAGAATATATCCATGGAATGTGCATATATAAAGTCCCCAGTAGTACGATGGGGGTATCATACCTAATCGGGGCCCCAGTCCCTCCAATAATAATTAAAATTTTTACACGGGGGAATGCCTAATTGGTTGGTGGTTTTTTAGATTTCTGGATACTACAATTGTCACCTGGGAATAGATTTAATGCCGGAACTCTCTGAGATATGGCATTTGGCCCATTAATACAGCAGGGAAAACATATGATTGCTTAATAAACTGTTAATTTATGAGGATGATGATGATATATCCTATCGGCGTGCTCTGGGGTGAGTACCGATTATGATAACAGCGTATTCTCCTGGATTTTTTATCTCTGTCAGAAGTCGGGAAAAAATGTTATGTATATTGCCGGCTACACAAAGCGGGCTGAATAAAACCCGTGAATGGAAAATGATCCTGGGTATGAGGGTAAGTTCCGTTACTCAAATTTACAGTTATAAAATAATAGTGGTGTCGCCTTGGCATTTCCTGTTCGCACACCGGTCACGGGGACACGAACGCCAGTAAAAAAAACCGACACAAACTATTATTCCTTCAGTAACTGGGAGGAAAAGGACTCACAATTACGTTAAAACCGGCATGGCCGTCTGAGGGTTTTAATCAAGCACTGTATTTATTAGAAAGAAACAAAACATTTTACACCTCAAATGACATTATTCCTATGCTGATCAATGCGGTAATAGGTTACCTATGTTGGTCTCGTATTAATCCCTCTAAAACCGTCACGACGGTACTAATTAAATTAAAAAGGGCACACGGTATCCTTAAAGCCTGTACTTATCGCGCGTCGCTTAAAGAGTACGGGGGTTTGGTAAAGGCATGCCGCTGATAAAAGACTAGAATTTGCTGGTTGTCTCACTGAATGTTATATTTAAACGTTAAATGTTATTATGTAACTTTGCAACTCCACCGCTGATAACGGCGCTAAGTCTAAAAGTTTTTATTATACCTCTCTGTTTATCCGACCCACTGTTGCGAGCTAGTGTAGTGATGTTTGGTCTATAATCATCGCCTATCAGGAGACAGGCTTAATTTAATATGATATGTGTGCTGCGTGTCCTGGTCCACCTGTGTCTGAATCACGTGTGCATACCTGGGTGGGTGTGTCTGAATATTGTTACTCGCACACAAATGTACTCGTGCGTACGTAAGAGAACATGCAGGGAGTCAAATAAGGGTGCATTTCCCCAACGACTGGATACAGATCGCTACTGTTTATTTACGTTGGCAACACAGACACACGATAGACTGCATTATAAATGTCAACACCATACGACATAGCAAGCTTGCATCACAACTGCAGAATCATATTATTGGCCACATACCAAATTCAATTACTATATAGCCTGCACCACACGGAGCCTGTCCACATCCTGGCCTAAAGAACGAGTACTTCAATTACTCAATAAAGCCTGCACCCACACGGCAGCTATGAATAATGTCTTCATATGGCCTGAAACTAGTACTTCAATATCAATTAAAGCCTGCATCACAACGGTAGACTCCGAATAATCTATGCATATGGCACTATACACAGGTACTACCAAGTACTCAACTAAAAGGGCCTGCATCACTCAGGCATGCAATAAAAAATTCTTCATATTGGCCTAAAAACATTATCTTCAATACTCAATATTAGGCCTGCAACCACACGGGCAGCTCTATAATATTCTTCATATTGGGCCAATAACCAAGTACTTTCATTACTCCACAAATGCCTGCAACAATCAACACGGCTGCTATAATAATTCTTTCTTATGGCACCGTAAACAGTACTTCAATTACTCCATTATATGCCTGGCAACATCCCGTCAGGCAATAGTATATCTTCATATGGCCTAATCAGTTACATTGCAATACTCCACTAATGCCTGCAAACACCTTCGTCAGCCTATATTGTAATTCTCTTTCATATGGGCCTATACATACTGTACTGCAGTTACACAATTAAAGCCAGCAACACAACCGGGAGCTATAATAATCTTTCTTAATCGGCCTAAACAAATCTTCTCTTGCAGTTTATTCGCATTAGGCTTGTTACACACAGCGAACATATATTAGTTCGACAATTGTACTGCAATATCCTACGTAGGCAATGATCAATTATCCAAAAAACACTGGGACTACGACCTACCACGGTCCCACGCCCATAAAACGCAACTCCCCAAAAGCACAAACACTATAGCTCCCTACCAAAAAACCCGTCACACGAGGTTCGGTTGTCTTGTAACAATCCGGTTCTCGATAAAACACCATGGCAGTACTAGAAGCGAGCTATATACACAAAACTCAAAACATACTGTACAGTTATAATACATTTAACAGCAGTTTCACGACGCTTATCTGTAACATGCTTGTACACCTCCGAAAAAATAAGAAAGATATAATTTTCAATTCCTAAAGTCATGAAACAAGTATCCGCCTTAATCAAGCGGTTAGTGCACTACCACGAAAATTTAAATATGTTCAATAATGAACGACCTTTCTAAAGATTACTCTTCCCCTTACCATATATTCGCATCTTTGCAACAGTTACACCACCACGCTCCGGGGGGGAAAAAAAATTGATGTCTAATCTATTTTTTTTTGATAAATAATTTACAACCCAATAAATCCGAATAAATGGAGAGTGACAAGATTAAGACATTCCTAAATCATATGCCTACAAAAATTATCTTTATATTAAATCATAATGTAGATATTTATCACAAAGAAATATCAGCATTAAATGTGGTAAAGTAAGCAATATAAAGCATACAAGCTTAATCCACCCCCCGCTAAGTATAAAAAAAGTAATTAGCTTAAATATTACTATTATGATCATTTATTTCCAAAAATTATGTTACGTAAATTTGTAGTACAAACCAAAACCGAAACACAACCAATTCGAGAAAGAGAAAAAAACACAAGATCAATCAAAAGAAGAAATAGATCTGCTTAAAAAAAGGAAAGTAAGGAACTCAAAACAATACCATGATACTCATAACTAAGTTTGTGGACAATTACATTGTAAAATAAATACAACTGCTCAAAAGTAAGATATGTTAATATCAAGTCATATAACCACTCCAACAATACAAATGAATATGAGGTATAAGTGTTTGAAAAGAAGTACAAAGTATTACAAATAGAAATCACAGTTAAAACGAAAAAGATTGAGGTACTACGAAAGTCATAAACAAGAAATGAAATTCCCCTTAGCCCGAAAAGACAAACAGAAAAGAAGGAAATGAAATGAAGAATAGTTTACCATAAGGACAGTTTGAAAGCAAAGGCACGAACGGCAAAGAAAGTCAATAACAGTATATACTAATAAACTTGTATTTATGATCAGATATAACCTATTCAAAAAAAAAAATATATAAACATGGATCCCCCCCCGAACAGGCACAACACAAAATATCAAAAGTATATCTATACTAATACCATTCAAATAATAATTTATTAACTTAAACATAAGGTAATAAGTAATTTAAACTAACTAGGTTATAAGAGTTAATACAAAACTATAACTATTATAACACTTATAGGCATCGAACAAACAAGTATAGTGCATTACTATAATATCTAATACGGACCAACGCACAATCCTAAGCGCTAAAAATAAAAAATACATCATAATAAAAAACAACTTTTTTCAACAATGAATAAATCAAAAACTACATTTTCAGTGATATCACGAAGTCAGAATGCTGGGCAACACACAACAAAAAATTACAATGCCAAAAAAATAATAAAAATCATTTTTTTCAAAACTGTACCGTAAACAAACATTATTTATCTGTTTCACGACTACGTTTACTAAAAAAAAACTGTATTTTAATTTTCTAAGTAGTTCAAGTAATACTATTAAGTTAAAGCCTAATAATGAAATCAATATTTTAAACAAAAATTGAGTGAAATATAAACAAAAATCCCTATCTCGAAAGGATCCTTTAAATAAACACATGTATAATTTTAATTTATCCTTTAAGTTCTTGTCTGCTGACAATTTACGTTCTGCTTCCGTACAATGAGCCTATTTAGAGTATAAACTCTATCTCTTTACTCAACATCGTGATAAGATTATAACTATTTTAAATAAATCGCTAGCACTTTGTTGCTAATATGAAAATATAAAAAAAAGGTTCTATAAAAAATATCCTACAAAAAAAAAATAAGTTTTTTTTTTTTTAAAAACATAATCTGCTAAGAAAAAATAATCTACATGTCTGATACTGGCAAGTAAAATCAAGTTTCTGGATAAAATCTACGAAGTGTTTACACAAATATAGTTAAAACAAATCCATAATACAAGAGAATCTATGTAATGATAACAATGCAAGCTAATTTTCCTAAAATTACATTTTTCACAACATACCAGATAATACACATCATATCTTCTGTATGTTCTATATATTAATTAAATCATGACATCAAAAAACATGAGATAAAATAATATATATTAAAGTGAATAAACGAACAATCAGGATTTATCTAAAAGTAACCACTACATCAACTCAAATAAATGAGTATTGTAGCAAATCTCTATCATGTATCCAAAAAATATCCTACAAACTTAAACTACAGTTGCAAAAATTCTAAGTTGAACGAAGAGTAGTATAAAGGATGAAAAAAAATAATTACATCATACACATTAATATCAACGAAGAAAAATATGATAAATAAGCATAAAAAATGTATTAATACATCATCAAATATACAGATATAATAAATAACAATAAAAATAAATTATGGGCAATCAAATGATGCATAGATATAATCAATTACAACAAAATTATATGTTATTTCAAAACAACAACATGTCTCATGTACAAATATAGTATGAATTACAAATTCTATTTACTATCTTGACATAAAATAAAAAGCGTTAAATCAGACGCGAAGTACCTCCCATACCTCTCTTGTAAACATGCTTGCCCTCTTCAGAAAGCAACATCCTCATCATTTTTAGTTTAGACGCTAGACAGGTTTTCAGGTTGACTACTCGAGCGGAA
The DNA here is from genome assembly GCA_024509875.1 of Oreohelix idahoensis. Taxonomy (NCBI): domain Eukaryota; kingdom Metazoa; phylum Mollusca; class Gastropoda; order Stylommatophora; family Oreohelicidae; genus Oreohelix; species Oreohelix idahoensis. The sequence goes on from JAMPIV010014785.1 coordinate 9,982, forward strand.
AGTTGACTCACATTTCTGGACCGTCAATATGTGTCACAGAAGCCTTGACCCCTTTTCGCAAAACGTAGCTTCTGTCAACACAAATACAAATGAAAAATATCCATTTTACTCAATAGTGAAAATTTAATGAAAAAAAAAAACGTAGAAATCACAGTTTACAATTACCCATGTACCACGGCTTGTGTAAAAACCGGTCTACTTCACGAAATGTCACTAGCTCTCTCTATCACAGTATGTAGATATCATAGAATTCCTTGGGGACAACATGACCGACCTTGAATGTCGCCGCTACCCGTCTTACAGCTGAGAAACAAAGTCTCACACATTCCACAACAACAAAGTAGAGTCAATCAATATATATCAAGCATCCACTGTTTATTTTTACTCTGTTTACTTTGATTATAATGACTCTGGGCTTCATGTTGAAACCAAAATTAAGCTATGCACAATTGCGCTTATTTATTTGTTCTACGATCACAATACATTATTATTACCGTTGTCTTGAGTTTACAAAAAAATGACTTTAGTCTTTTGTTTAGGGAACATTACTCTGGTGATATAAAAGCAATCAATTTGAAAAGCTATTATCTCTATCATAATTACTTTCCACATTCTTACAATCAAAACTTTGAGAAATTTGTTAAATTGGTCTACAGTATCTAGGAGAGGGAAAATTTATTATTTTCTGATCTCCCTTGGTACTGTTACATCTTGGGGTTATCTTCTCTTTCTAAACTGTTTTTTCTTTTCCCTTATTGAGGAATATATTTTACCAATAGTTTATCAAACTGACTGTGTGATGCTGAAGTTTTGATAACTGCCAGAGAAACAATAGTATCTCTATTGTTCCGCATATGAGGTTTTATTGCATCTTTGAAAACAAGTAGTAATAGTCTCGAACACCCGCGATTAATTTCTGAGTATTTCCAGTAGTAGACAAATATTTGCTCTTATGAGTCTTGACCTGAATAGTTATACACCATTTCTTTTCCTGACCAACAGAACTGGCTGTTACAAAGAATCTTTGTTGGTCACTGACCCAAAGAATTATCACTGGAACTATCAGTAATATTAGAACTTTAAAAGTTGTATTTACCACGATAAAGATCTGTCTTTTACCATGAATGACATCTCCTCTGAGCAAAAAAAGTATATGGGGCTGACTTTTCGCAACTTTCTGTCTATCATTGTGAACATTTGACAGAAGTGTAACACCTTTTGTTTTTTCAAAACCCATTATCTATTAAGCCAAATATTCTTTCCCTTGCTTCCGCAATTTCAATCTTATCTTTAAGTGAAATCGTTCACTTAAACCTTTTATTTAATCCTTAACAGCCCAAAACTTTGTCGCTTTCTTCTGCTAGCAAATTTTCACAATTTTAGTGCGACCTTCTCTTATCTCAGCCGAGTCACTCACCACTAAAGTCTACTTTTTCTCGTACTGTTCTTTATTTGCCCTCAACTGAGTCAACTTATCCTGAAGTGTTTTCAGTACTGGGACATCATCATTGTTTTTCATAATCTCATTACTCTTCTTGGGGGGTACAATATTCATCTCCCCAATTTGATCACTGAGCATCGCATTATCATTCATCACCTCATGAAGCATTTCTCTGTAAGTCTTCTCACAGACATTTCTCTCCACCTTCAATTTTTCATACATCTCTTTCTGTTCTTGACGTTCCCGCATGAGAATTACCTATCTGTGTTTCCAAGTCTTATGGGACTTTGCATTTAAGATTAGGAATTTAATGTAGCTTGATGCACTAAGAAAGTTTGAGTTTGATTCAAGTATCTCACTTTTAAAGCTTATACACAGTTTGCCTGTAGTTCGTTCTCTCATTTAGCAACACCTTCTAGGAAATTCTCTCTTTGCTGTAGAGCACTTTGTTTGTTTACTTTTGCTTGTTTCTCAATTCTCAATTCCCTTTCCTGCTTATCAGAAGTATGGCGATGGATTATTTTGAACATGCTTTGCATTATATGTTCGTGTTCAAGCTCAATATTCTGTTGCAAAAACACACGAAGGTGCCGTAGCAAATTCACCAAATCCTTTGGCCATTACCAAATTGCAAACAAAGCTTTAAAGTTATGTTTCAGCGCAAATAACTCTAGGTTATGTTGACACATTAATCAAAAATCATCACCATTATCCATTCTCCAAGTCGTGCACCTCTCAATCCCTTACCATCTCTACCTACCACCAATGCAGACTCCAACATAGGCCTTATATCTGTAGGGGCACATATCACGATCCATGGTTGATTCACTTACTTAATCAACTATATATATAGTAATCACTTATAGTTATGACAAATTACTGTCGCAAAAGGTTTGACAATTACCCTTCCAGCTCACAAAGTTAACTATTTGTCAAGAAATGAGCCTTTATTCCTCAAATTCTGTATCACCAATTCTTTTTTATAGCACCTTTATCAAGTCACATCATTATCAGGAAATCGACATATGTCAACAGCCATTAAACAACCTATGCATCAAATCTTAATCATATGTTCAAATTAGACATAAAAACAACAATAATAACAACAATGAGCAATTAGGGAGGCCATAGCGACATATATGAAGTGAACACAATTTTACACAAGACACAAGTTCACTTATTCTTGTCAATGGATCCCCGCTTCTTTTCCGCCACGATTACTGGATATCACATAGACTGCTAAAACCTCCACTGCGGGAACAGCACTGGAACTTGACTCGCTTGTGTTCAGGTAATCTCGTCAATATGCTATGTGCTTAACAATGCATACGTTGGCAGGAACAATAATACAGCACACACTGCGCCTCTTGACTCTTCTGTAGTATGAAATGTACACGGCAACTACGTGTATCATAACATACTGGAACTTGTGATGGTGATAACTGGCACAGGTAACTCGAATATTGCAGAAATCTGTGACAACCCGTACAAATGCTGGTACAAATTACTGTCCAAGTCTAATTGAACTTCCTTGACCACTGCAGGACGTTGTTGTAGTCTATAGGCACGAAATAGGACGTCAATTGCTACTGGTGTAAAGTTGCATACTACCAAATTAAAAGCGTGCGTTGGTTTTCTCAAATGCGCCACCCACGCAGATTACTATATTTTAGGTCACAGTTCTGAAGTACACCAGATTTACAAGCCACGCCTACATAAGGCTAATCATAACACAGTTCAAGTGTTTCTACACTATTGTCACGTGCAAGTCATACGTATTATTTTTCAACTTGTAGTGACTGATCTCTTAGATATGTTATGGTCTGGTGGAACAAAATTTGATTCACATTATCCTCTTGTTTCAAGTACATATCACTGTTAGAGGTAACAATTTCTTAATTGTATACGCCACTCAGGCACATCTTAAAATCATATCCAATGATACGAAAAAATACGCCACTTAGGCTATCGACGGCGAATAGTCCGTAGATGTCAGATCCTGTTAACTGAAAAACCACCACTGATACTGACTAGATTTTGCTGGTTTCTCACTGAATGTAATTAATAACGTTAATGTTTATTATGTCTTTGAAACCACCGCTGATAACGGCGCTCTAAGTCTAAATTGTTTATATAATCTCTGTTTACACCCACTGTTGCAAGTGTAGTGGTTTGGTCTATATCATCGCCACGCAGGCTAATTTAATATATGTGTGCTGCTGTCCTGTCACTGTGTCTGGAATGTTGACCTGGGTGTGTGTTGATATGTTCGCACACCACGTGCGTACGTAAGAGTACATGCAGGAGTTTCAAAAAGGGTTGCATAACGACTGGGGAACAGTTTCGCTACTGTTTATTACGTTGCAACACAGACACGATGACATAAAATGGACCACATCATCGACAGGACAAAACAACGAATCATATAATTTCCACATTGCCATTTAAATATATATAATACGGCCTGTCCACATCCTGGCCTAAACAGTACTTCAATACTCAATAAAGCCTGCACCACACGGCAGCTATAATAATCTTCATATGGCCTAAACAGTACTTCATTACTCAATAAAGCCTGCATCACACGGCAGCTCTAATAATCTTCATATGGCCTAAACAGTACTCCAATACTCACTAAAGCCTGCATCACACGGCAGCTATAATAATCTTCATATGGCCTAAACAAATCTTCAATACTCAATAAAGCCTGCACCACACGGCAGCTATAATAATCTTCATATGGCCTAAACAGTACTTCATTACTCCATAAAGCCTGCAACACTCGGCAGCTATAATAATCTTCATATGGCCTAAACAGTACTTCATTACTCCATAAAGCCTGCAACACACGGCAGCTATAATAATCTTCATATGGCCTAAACAGTACTTCATTACTCCATAAAGCCTGCAACACACGGCAGCTATAATAATCTTCATATGGCCTAAACAGTACTTCATTACTCCATAAAGCCTGCCACACACGGCAGCTATAATAATCTTCATATGGCCTAAAACAAAATCTTCACTGCAGTTTTTATCGCATAGGCTGTACACACAGCGAAATATATAAGTCGACATTTTCTCAAATCCTACGTAGGCATACATTATCCAAAAACACTGGGACTCGACCTACACGGTCCACGCCCAAAACGCAACTCCCCAAAATCACACACTAGTCCCACCAAAAAACCCGTCACGAGATTCGGTTGTCTTGAACACCGTTCTCGATAACACATGCAGACTAGCGAGCTATTCACATAACTCAAAACAGTACAGAATAAATACATTAAACAGCGTTCACACGCTTATCTGTACTCTGTCACCCGAAAAATAGGAAAAGATAATTCTATCCTAAAGTCAGACAAGTATCCGCTTAATCAAGCGTTGCAACTCGAAATTTAATATGTTCAAAACACCATTCTAAAGATTACTTCCCCTTCCATAAATTCCACTTGCAACAGCCGCCTTTCCCCCCTCCGACCCGGTAAAACACTCAGCGCACAATGTCAGTAATAATTTAATTATGACTACGCTCCCTTAACAAATATCGCCTGTCATTACTAGCTAGTTGATTGTTGGCGTCTATCGTTTTACTCGAAATGGTATTAAATGTTAGTCACTATATAATTACACACAATGAAAGTACAATGCGCATTCTACTCTGTCACTTTATCCGTCACTCATAGCATTTTACTTAGTCGGCTAAACCGTATCTTCTGGTGTAAAAAAAATGGTTGATGGATTTTTACATTAAGCTGAACAACTGGTAAGAAAATATCTACGCGTTTGCTATTTCACTAGTCTTAGCGCTAGGGACTCACAGTGAATAAAAATGGTAAAACTTTAACACATTTAACACTTAAGCACAACTTATATTAATAACAGAAAAAAACAGAATAATCCCCACGAAGGCTATTAACGCACTATTTCACATAGGTTCTAAACGTACGCGTTTAGATTATCCAAAATTTTCTGAGACGACTTGATAACTGACGTGGAGAGAACGCAGTATATATACAGATTTTTTGTGCAGTATCTCTAAGAGATGTGACAATTCACACACCTTTCGTCGTACCAGGGAAAATCAACGAGCTTGGTCTTCCGAGATAAAAGGAGGATTTCTACGGTTTGCTCACTTCGCGACGATGCCGAACGACCATCAGAAGACATGCGTCCGTGCGAACGGGCCTTCTTAGATTTCGTCTCCCTGCCGTAGATCAAATACTTAAGTCCCCTGAAAATGTCGGACATCAAAGGTGGTCGGGAAGTATTATTATCGCCGCTTGAATTTGCTACCGAGTCTAATCTTTTCCCCCACGTGCTTCTTTCACTGTCCGATGATTGACAGATCAGCTCGCGTGAGAACTCAGGTAAACAGACCGTTTCGGGTAAACAGACCGTTTTCGCTCCCTGTTATCTGGCATGTTGCGAAAATAGGTAAACAACTCGTTAGCGCAAGAAAGACAGGAACAATGGGCGTGGCTTCAAAAGTGAGTCAACAGACAGCGAATTGCGTGGTTTTGCCTTCGCAAAACATAAACACTAACTGAGGAAGCAAAGGTGGTCGGATCTCCGTGGCTGTATTTACCTTACACGTCACATGCCTCGAATTCTATATGGGTAAACCGGGTTCGATTCCCAGTAGAGGGAATATAATTTATGGAAAAAAATTTTCACAACCAGTCCTAATGATGTCATACTCCCCCTGGTCTCCTGGGTAATGAGATCGGACGCCTAGCCTTCTCGGATAAAGGCGAAAAAATAGAAGGCCCTGTGTTGTGCAGGTTGCGCACGTTAAAAATCCCACAGCAGTTGGAAATCGTAAAGAGTAGGCCATAAGGCTGCTGCTCTGGCAGAATTAAAAAAATTAGACACCCACATACCACAAAAATATTTACAGAATGTGTGTGTGATAGTGCTTTTTCTTCTGAGTTTCCATAGATGGTTTTCTATCGTGCTGATAATAAAACGCGAATCCACACAACTGTCAGATAAGTTCAACACACAACGATGTAAACTTCAGGCATGTTAATCAAAGCCTGCCGTGAAGTGAAGTAAACTGTGAAGGCTGGTAGAACAGTTAACATGGTTTATTGACGACATAAGTTCAACGCTACGATACACTGTTCTTGACTAGGACAATCACATAAAATGCATGACAAGAATACTCTGGTGAATGATGATGGTTTGGTACTGTGGTGGGATCCTTTCAAACATGTTCCTTACATTCAATTAATACGAATCCAGTAATGTTCAAGCTAGATAAAATGTCCGTTGACCTTGCTTGAGGTCATCCAACTAAGCATGTACTCCCATACCACGAACTCCCGCATTCGTCCAATAAGAGACTGTTTCTATCCAAGACATAGTTCCATATAACGTATACTCAATATATATTCACTGGTACCTATATGAAGAGGTATCTGAGTTAGTATCTTTAGGTTTTAACTAACCTCTCAAAAAATCATGCCACGACTTTGGCATTACAATAAAGGCGTTTACACATATGAATACTGCAATCAAATTAACTTCTTTCCGTCGTAGGAATCCTCCTTCTACGATCGATCGCAGAGGCTATCAACTCCGTAGGTCCATTCTAGGGATAACATTACAAGATGGATCCCCGCTAGACTGATGCAAGGAGCAGCCTTAAAACTACACGTGTCACTCACTAACCAGACAAATATGAGGGGCGACAACTTACATAATACTTTCCATATTGGCTTCGACCTGAAGACCAATATCGCAATAAGGATGGCTTCCACCATACTTGCCACAACACAAGAAATATTCCCCGGACATCACAATGGTCCGTACTGCCCCATACAAAACATGACGTCATAATCTACCCAACTAGGTTACCCGTGCGTCCAAAGCAACTCACACTGCATTGTGCACGTCAGTGCGTGAATCAATCGAACGCACAAATAATATAACTATATTAAGACTGGTGAGTACATTTGGCAGGACCGAAGACTACCCCCTTAGGTAATAAATGTACGTAAACAGCTCCCTTATTACCTCCCCTTAAAAAAAAAATTAATTCTATTACTTTTTTTTTTTAAACTTAGTACCCGAGAGAGGTGAGTCAAAAAACTACAACAATTATATATGAAATGCATAAAGTTATACCATATTAAGAAAAGAATATTAAACGAAATCAATATAACTAAATGATAGTATGCATTAAAGCACACATCCACCATCGACCTACTTTGGAACGATGTGGTAATATTCGAAGTAAAAGAAGTTGAAAATGAAAATGGAAAAAACCATAGAAAAAGATGATAATAAAATTCAACTAAGTTTTCTTATAAAAAAAAAAATTTGAAACATATGATTTCAAAATGAAAATGTTACACAGCAACACTGATGATAATCAATGACAAGAGAATCAATAAAACAGAAAAATTGAAAATACAATGTGCAAAAAATGAAGCAATGCAAAATTAAACACTTTAAGAATCAGCACACTTAATGTTTTCTATCACTAGTATGGTTGACTAGTGATCTTAACAGTGAGTTATATCATAACTAAGACCCGTGAATGCAGGTATTACGTGACACTTCTAAGAAAGTTAGTATATGTGTGATCCATAGTTAATTAAATAGATTAAATTGAATTATAGTAATTTATATATATCTTAATTACTAACAAATAACCAGTTACCAATATATTCTAAGTAATTCCAATATCACTCATTGTCAATGTTCAGTTACAACTAGTTAGTAATCGACGAGACGATGTTCTCAATGTTCCATACACGATAAATATATATTCTCGAACACGATATGTAGTGTAATATGTTCCATAGGAATAACAAATGTATATTTGTGGCTTTTAACAATGTTTCCATACTAATAAAAAGTTACTGTAGTACCAATGTTGCAGTCCTAATAAAATGTTACTCTAATACCACTGTTCCCGTTCTAATAAAACGTTACTACACAAGAAGTAATGTTATAATCCTTAAGTAAGTATATCCTGAAAGATATAACGAATACTTCAGTTATATGATCAGTCTTTATAGATGTATAATCAATGAAAATGTACACAGTTATTCATGTTATCGGTGAGGATGTTTCAACATCTGGAAGTGGTTTAGTTTCGACAAGTTCGCTTGGGCATCTCGACAAACAGTCTGCGAACGCATTCTTCACTCCAGGAATAGCTCGTATTTCAAAATTGAATGGTTGAAGCGCTATAGCGTAACGCGCTGACTTAGATGCTTTAACGTTTTTCGAGTTCAGTGCGGTAAGAGCTTTTTGATCAGATTCCACCCACAAAAGTGTGAGCCAAGGAGGTAACGAAATTTCCAGTTTTGTGATTGCCCACACTAACGCAAGGAGCTCTTTATCTAGAACGGAGTATTTGAGTTCGCTCTCCGTAAGTTTTCTGGACACGTACATCACCGGAAATAAGGTGCCGTTATATTCCTGCATCAAAACTGCAGCAATAGCGTAAGAAGATGCATCACTGCGAAGAATGAAAGTGAGATTTTTGTTAGGCAACCTCAAAAAAAGGTTCTTTTGAAAAAAATCGTTTTATATAGTCTAACGCCGTTTGGTGATCCTGCGACCACTTTATTACATTTAGATGTGCCTTTTTTCAGTAGGAGACGAAAAAAAGGTGCAGTTATAGTAGACAAATGAGGGATGAATTTTGAATAGAAAACTGTATTAGTCCTAAAATAGACCTAACTTGTTTTTTTTGTCTTAGGTGCTGAGATGTTTAAAATTTTAGAGACGTTACTGTCTTCTGTATACATGAAACCATGACCTATGCGGTGACCCAGAAATGAGATGTCATGAAAACCGACAAAAGCCTTTGAAGGTTTTGCTGTTAAATTATAATCTCGTAAGGTAGAAAGTAAAGCTTTTAATCCATGAATATGTTCATCCCAAGAGTCACTGAAAAGACAGATGTCATCTATATAAGTAATGACATCGGGACGATGAGACAATGTGCGGCGCATCATGCGTACAAAGGTAGCTGGCCCTTTCATTAATCCGAATGGCATAAAATTCCATTGAAAAAGACCCTGTGGTGTCGAGAAAGCGGTGAATGGCTTTGCTTTAGGAGTTAGTGGCACTTGCCAATAGCCCTTTGAAAGGTCAAATTTCGAAAAGAATGTGGCATGAGATAACCTCTCCAATAAGTCGTCTAAAAGAGGTAACGGTTCCGCATCGAATTTTGTAACTTTGTTCAATTTCCTGTAATCTACGCAAAGACGTATATTGTTGTCCTTCTTCCTAATGATTACCATAGAAGAAGAATATGGTGATGAAGATGGTTCAATTATATTTAATTGAAGCATCTCATCCAATTCCTTATCAACCTTATCACGAAAGTGTAAAGGGATAGGATATGGGCGAACTCGAATAGGCGTATCGTCAGTCAGAATAATGTCATGTTGGATGACTGACGTATGACCTGGGATGTCAGTGAGGACATCCTCATACGAGTGTAGAATATTAGAGACTTGCTGACGTTGATCAGCCGAAAGAGTAGATGAGATTGTAACATCATTCCATTTCTCAGTGGAATGGAGTGGTACAACTGGTATTGGTAGTTGTACATCATCGAAAGAAGATTCTTCTTCTTGGATGACTGACAAACTAGAATAGTGTTGAATGGGAGGTGTAGGATCGTCAGTTGCCTGGAACACTGACTGTAGATAATCAGGACGTGAGTAATACTCCTTCAACATGTTAATGTGGAAGGTTTTATGTTTACCATTAACATCAACGATGTAGTCGACATCGGATATTCTTGAGATGATCCTGAAAGGACCTCTCCAGGTAATTAAAAGACGATTGTTATGCGCAGGTAGTAAGACAAAAGCTTCATCACCAGGTATGAGCTGGCGAAGACGTCTATACTTGTTTGCAAATAGACGAGCTTTTTCTTTGGCTTGTTCGGATGATGCAGTAGCTAGTCTACAAGCATCTATGATTCTCTTTCTCAGAGAGATCACATACTCATAAAAGGATTGAGTTTCCTCTTCAATATTCTCGTCAACCAATAAGTCGTGGATTAACGACATCGGACCGCGTGGTTGCATGCCAAAAACTAGCTGGAATGGAGAAAACCCCGTGGCTTGATTTTGTACTTCGCGATACGCAAACAGAGCCGCGGGTATGACCCGATCCCAGTCTTGGGGATGGTCTTGGGTCATCTTACCCAACAACTGCTTGAGTGTCCTATTGAGACGCTCAATTAACCCATTTGACATCGGATGATAAATAGAACTAAGAGATCTGTCTATACCTAATGTCTTCATAACTTGAGACATGGATTCAGAAATGAACTGAACCCCATGATCCGACAAGATTTTCCGTGGAAAACCAATGCGTGAGAAGATTAACATCAATGCCTCTGCTACACTGGCAGATGAAGTGTACTTGAGAGGGATGGCCTCAGGCCAGCGAGTGCACATATCAATGCACGTAAGAATATGCGTATGCCCTCTAGCAGATGGAAGCATCGGACCAATAATGTCTATAGCCATTTTATCAAATGGTCTAATCGGGATGTCCGCAGCTTGAATAGGAGCCGCATGAAATGGACCCCGTACCTTAACTTCCTGACATATCAAACAAGACCGACAGTAGAGAGTGATGTCCCTATGGACGCCTGGCCAGTAGAATGCCGAAAGCACTCTGGATTTGGTACACGAAAAACCCATATGGCCCGCACATTGCGAGTCATGCGCATGTCGTAATATACGAGATCTCATAGAGGATGGGACTAAGATCTGATAACATAAGGATGAATCCTTTTCCCGTATTACTCTAACCAAAATCCCATTTTTAAGTATAAAGTCATGTCTAGATTTTGCAAGTTTGTTGCTGGTATTCTTTTTGTTCACATACTGAAAAATTTTTTTTAATGAATCATCATTCTTTTGCAGTGTTGCAAACAACTCCCGTGAAATAGGAGCATCATCATCACAAGTAGTATGAACTGTAGGTTCAATAGGTGTATCATGCGACATATTAGTAGCTTGCGCTCTAGTCACTACTGCATTTGCAGTTTGAATATGTCGCTCTTCCCATTCAGCAATTTGCTGTGGTGTACACTTTTTTATACCATGTATGCGACCAAGTATAACATCACAAATTGGATTCCGAAGGAGACATGCCTGGATCTTTCCTGAAAAAAACGGTGTGTTAAGGTCAATAATAGCGGTGGGAAATGTTTCAATGGTGCCACCGAAAGTCACACACTTGACAACCCTGCCCGTGGCACAACTTGGGTTGATCAGCGAAGTCCGGATGCCCACAGTGCTACAACCTGAGTCAAATAGGATAGAGCATGAAATGTTATTGACAAATCCCTTGTTAAACATAAGAGAGCCCTGTCCCTGGTGTACTGACGCAGCAGTGGCCGTACAGACTGCAGGTAGACTAGGCAAGGTATGTCCGCAACGCAGCGTCGTGATCGCCTTAGGCTGGAAAAGAGTCGAGCATTCTGGACAGTCTTTCACCTGGGTACAATCAAGAGAACAAGACATAGCATTGTGAGTTTCAGCTACTTTACCCTGTTCAATGTTAGCCTGTGTATCACTTAAAGCGACATTAGAATGTCTACCCGTATTACTCGACGATCTATCTCGTCGGCGCGATCGATTGTGATTATTGTCATTAAAATTGCCACAATTGTAGTTTCTGCCTGAGTTAAAATTTGGATGAGTCCGATAATTTGTAGAATGATCGTTATGATGTTGGTTAAATGGTTTATTTCCAAAAAATTGTCTGTTTTGTGAACCCTGAGATCTTGATCTCCAGTTTTGTTTATTATAATGTCCTTGATTATTTTTAAAATTATTGTTACCAAAATCTCGAGATCTGTGAGCTTGGTTCCAAGAAACATTAAATGGAGCAGATTGTTGAAATTGCTTCCCTTTGTAAAAGTTATCATTGTTAAAATTGTAATTATTTCCCTTATTGACATACCTGTCAGTACTAAAGGAACGATTGCGTGGGAAATTGTTTTGTTGTGCTGCAAAAGCAACAGGCAATTCACTCTTAATCTGTGCATTACTCAGATCCATGGTTGGGTGAGCAGTGCAAAAATTTTTTGCATGTTCTTCTAAGTCTTTCATTGATAAAGGTTTCCGTTCGTGTAAAAATGCGAGAAATGTAGGATTTACAGACGATAGTACCTTATCGCGCATCAGTAAATCGAAGAGACCTTCATACGACTTTTCAATTTTGGATAATTCGATCCATCTTTCGAGGGTGAGTCGTATTTGTGACAGAAAATCACTGAAATTTCTGCTTGATTGCGGTAGCAATGTACGAAATCTTAATCGGTATTCATCTTCTGACATTTGAAATTTCTTCAGAAGTGCGGCTCTAAGAGCATTATAGTAATTTTTCTCATTAATACTGGTAGTATGATAAACTGCTAAAGCATCCCCAGTAAGTAACCTGGATAAATATGTGCAATACAGTGTTTATCCACGTTATAAGACACACAAGTGGCCTCAAACCTATCTAGGAAGAATATCACGTCATCAGACGGGGGATTAAATTTTGGTAATTTAAGGTGAATTTCCTTAAAATGGTCATGTCTGGATGAAGTTTGGATTTCAAAAGTTCTCTGAGAATTAGCTTCCTGAGTTAACCTAAGTCTCTCATATTCTGACTCTGCTAATTTCAGTTCATGCTGTCGTTTTCTATCATTCTCTTCCATCTCAAGCTGAAGTCGTAATGTATTTTGTTCAGCTATTAATCTTCTTTCTTCCATTTCCTTTTGTTTATTTTGCATTTCCTTTTGTTTAACTTCCATTTCAATTTTAAGTAGTCTTTCTTTTTCTGCCGTATCTCTTTTAAATTTCTCTTCAGCCTCGAATTTTTTCTGTTCGGACTCACGCTGAAATCGTTTCTCTTCTAATTCAGCGGCTAGTCTCATTTTTTTCTCCTCTTCCTCAGCCATAAATTTCCTCTTTTTTTATCCTCCTCAGACTGAATCCGTTTTTGATCTGCCTCAAATTGAAGTTTTTCTAGTCTTAAAGTTTCTAACTTTCTCTGTTCGGCTTCTATTTCTTGAGCTTTCTTATATTCTGCAAGTGCAAATGCTTTTACTTCATCAGGAGCCATCTGAAGAGCTTTCGCTTGCTTAATGAAATAGTCTAAGGTAGACATTTTTCAATATTATTATGTAATAATACTACTTAAAAGTGGTACTACAACTAGTGGTCTTCGTTCCTGTCCTAGAACGGTAAAATCAAGTTATATAATAGGCAATAATATTAATAATTAATAATGTAATTTATAACATGTAATGGTGTGAAAGCAATAACGTGACAGACAACAGTACAATACTGACACGGACACACGATATAATCAACGAATGAAAACGTTCGCATAAATAAAAAAAAAAAAAAAATGGAAAAATTAAGAAGTACTGTTGCAAAAAAATGCAATGAAATATGCGATAAACTTGTACAAGACAACAGACAACACAGTGTAAAAACATAGGTTTTGTAAAAAAACTGAATGATAGTCAGGTTAGACGGACAATAATCACATCCAAAATACATCATGAAACTAAGGTACAAGTAAAAATAGCTACGAAAACAACAAGTAAACGTGACGAAACAGCTAAACAACTACTATTATAAGGGACAACTAGCGATCGGAACTTCGGCAAGGTTTCTAGCCTTGTACCGGAATTATCGCTCAATTGAAACTTACAAAATGAGCCCTACAGAACGTCTGACGAAGAGCCCGAATTGGCTTCGAGATGGATCTCGTTCGTCAGATCAACACCCTCCCTACCTCCACGAAGAATACAACACATATAACATGTAACATGAAAAATATAAATGTGGACATAACTACATGAGGCAACAGCTTAAACGTAATAAAGGGTACAACGAAAACACGTTATACTCATCTCGCGTGCAGGTAAAAAATCAATGTGCCTCGTCTCCGTGGATGTACGCTTGAGACAACGAAATACTTTGTTTCGAATACTTGAGTTCTGTTCTGCCAGAATGAGGACTAACAGCTGAGGTCCCACGTAGTCATACACTGATGTAGAACATGAGATTGATGTTCAACGTACCTTGACCTTGAGGTATCCGTTATAAAGGAGATTAGTTGTTAGGGACCCCACGTACTTTCAACTAGTGTGGAACTTGTGAGGTAATTCCAGTTTTGAATCTTGAGCAATTCAAGCCACACTGGCCGCCATTTACTGATAGTGCTTTTTCTTCTGAGTTTCCATAGATGGTTTTCTATCGTGCTGATAATACCACACAACTGTCAAATAAGTTCAACACACAACGATGTAAACTTCAGGCATGTTAATCAAAGCCTGCCGTGAAGTGAAGTAAACTGTGAAGGCTGGTAGAACAGTTAACATGGTTTATTGACGACATAAGTTCAACGCTACGATACACTGTTCTTGACTAGGACAATCACATAAAATGCATGACAAGAATACTCTGGTGAATGATGATGGTTTGGTACTGTGGTGGGATCCTTTCAAACATGTTCCTTACATTCAATTAATACGAATCCAGTAATGTTCAAACTAGATAAAATGTCCGTTGACCTTGCTTGAGGTCATCCAACTAAGCATGTACTCCCATTACCACGAACTCCCGCAATCGTCCAATAAGAGACTGTTTCTATCCAAGACATAGTTTTCCATATAACGTATACTCAATATATTATTCACTGGTACATATATGAAGAGGTATCTGAGTTAGTATCTTTAGGTTTTAACTAACCTCTCAAAAATCATGCCACGACCTTACTTTGGCATTACAATAAAGGCGTTTACAACATATGAATACTGCAATCAAATTAACTTCTTTCCGTCGTAGGAATCCTCCTTCTACGATCGATCTCAGAGGCTATCAACTCCGTAGGTCCATTCTAGGGATAACATTACAAGATGGATCCCCGCTAGACTGATACAAGGAGCAGCCTTAAACTACACGTTTCACTCACTAATCATACAAATATGAGGGGCGACAACTTACATAATACTTTCCATATTGGCTTCGACCTGAAGACCAATATCGCAATAAGGATGGCTTCCACCATACTTGCCACAACACAAGAAATATTCCCCGGACATCACAATGGTCCGTACTGCCCCATACAAAACATGTCGTCATAATCTACCCAACTAGGTTACCCGTGCGTCCCAAAGCAACTCACACTGCTTTGTGCACGTCAGTGCGTGAATCAATCGAACGCACAAATAATATAACTATATTGAGACTGGTGCGTACATTTGGCAGGACCGAAGACTACCCCCTTAGGTAATAAATGTACGTAACAGTGTGTCATATATACGTACACACATTGGGATTCTCGCCGGTGCTACAAAGTTCGTGCACTGTGCTGAGATCCTCTTTGTGTGATCTAAGGGAGGAGATCGGGGCACTGATGGAGTTGTCCGTGTACAATGAAGATAGTCCTTAAAACCAAACCAAAACCAAATCCCGGGTATTTATCTGGTTCTTTCCATTCAGTTCCACGTTGGTAATCTTGTCACATCATGTCCGTCCTTCTGTTCTGTGCATGAACCCATTTATGAATGTAATCTTGGTTGTCTATTTTTTTGTTCTTCTTTTTTTCAGAGCGGTACATTGGGGCTGTCTTAATGTTTGAACTGAAAATTATCGTTTAATCTAATCTAATTCTTTTATGTTTCCGAACGCTTTGAAAGTCCAGGCTTGCCTTCTCTGTCCTTATGTAAATATTGCCAGACAGGAGCGTTTGGATGCCGTGAATCCGAACCCGACACCATTGCGCGCGACAGACCAGCGCTGTAACCACTGTGTCAATCGGACGGTCTTTTCATGTATGTATTTGTGTGTAAAGTCCGTATAGTTGCCTGCCTGTGGTCTGTGACGAGACAAAGGACGAGTAGAAGTAGTGGGCCCTCATTTCAAGGTCACCAATATGAAGCTGTGTATGGGGGATAGTCAAGCTCATCACGTCAAACAAATTGTCACGTCATCTGCTATGCTATGGACCACAGAAGGACGGCGAGAGAGAGGCAGATCAAAGACAACCTGGCGGAGAACAGTGGAGTCTGAGAGATGCAAAGCATGAACCAGAGTAGGAGCACGGCCCTACAACATTGCCATTAGGCGTGATGGCCACTGACTGCTTAGTCAGTCAGGGGCCAAGGATCCAAGAAGAAGAGCATGTGACAACTTAGTGTAGGGGGGCCAGTAACAGTGGAAGCTTCATGCTCGGTAAGGAGCACAAAATGAAATGTTAATTATGATGATAGGAGAAGGTGGCCTTTTCTTGCAAGTGACAAAAAGATAAAGGGTCCCGTTACAAGTGTAGCGAAAGGTTTTTATACAGGTGTGAGTGTCAGTAGTATTACTGAAGAAACAGAAATAGAATTATATGGTTGACCCATACATATTGTCTTCCAAGAATAGACAAGCATCGTGCCTGCAACACATGCCATACTTCCCTTTCTTTCATTCATTTACTAGGCAATGGTTATCATGCTACAACACGCCTATTGAGAATATGGTGTGTTAAGAACAAATTGTTGGTTGTTTGTAGGTTGTCTTTGGTTTTTTCTATTACCATAATTTACCGATGTATTGACTCAATAAAATTGTCTAACAAAATTGCCGACCGCCTTAAAATGTTTTTCTTCAACTTGTTTTAAAAACTGGCTAGAATGTTTCTGTTTAATCGTTCCTATGCGTACTTATAGTCGTATTCATCAACCAACTGGAACAAACTGTTAATTGTTGAAATGATAAATAAAGAATCTAAAACTTTCAAAGATTCTCTGAAGACCTCTGTTTGAACGACTTTCATTTTTTAATTAACATAAGACTTCCATGAACGACACACTGCTCCAACATAATTCAACATCTTGTAATTGAATACAAGTTACTTCCTTCGATATATTCTTTGTAAATAGTTCCACGCTTCTGCAAGTTTCTTCCTCCTATTCATAATATACGCCTGTGCTTTTCTAGCACATTTATAATTTTGTCAGTTTACTTCATTCTTTCCCAGTCATTCTTGACACATTATAATTTTCATCATGTCCATACTATTATAGTTTTGTGCTTTCGTGTACACTTTCTTTTAGTCAGCTAATAAATTTATTCCTCAAATGTTTATAGCTATACATGCAGCTTATACTAACCTTGACATGTCTCTCAATACATACTTCGGGCAATCGCGCCTATTCCTTACCGTGGATTACACGTATCCTGACGAAATGGGTTTGTCCCATATTGAATTATAATCTTCCTTGATTTCTGAGTCAAAATCTGGACTCTTGAACACATTTTGTAAGTAGAATTCTCTACACATCGTGAGTGGACCACGCCACGTAAGCCGACACTGTTCAATACTATCCAGCATAGCTATGGACGCTTCATCATACTTCGCTACCGTCTTTTTTCATAGTCAATGACTACAGTTTTAGTGTTTTGGTGAGTCACATCATGGTGCATAGCGATCTCTCTAAATATACTGTCATAAAATTAACAAGTGATACAACGTAAAAATATCTCCAAAGGATAAAATGTAAGGATAAAAACATAACGCGTAAGCTGCTGATAGTACATGATCGCCCTGACCGCGGGTCATCACCCTCCATAAAAATTGACTTGTTAGACGGGAAATCAAAACGGTTACCATTTGGAGGGATGAGAACGGCGGATCAAAAGGAAAAAAAATATGACTGAAAAAAAATTGCGTGAGACTAGCAAGGCTAAGGAGACGCAATTGGGGGGGGGGGGGGGGGGGGGGGGGGGGGGAAATGAAAGAAAAAAATTCACGTCCCCAAATTGACACGAGGTACGGAAACGGACGCTTTTGCGATACCAAGCCTTTGATTTGAATTCAACGCAGATGCTTGAAATATTACAACATTTAAAAAGTAACTTTTTCTTAATATTGATGTTAGGAATATAAAAATTAGCTGGCCGGATGGCCCATTCTGAGCAGTGAAATAATATGCTTTTAATTTTACAGACGGATAGATAATAATGAAGATAATGACAAAAGACAGTGTTGTTCACATCAGCGAAAGACTGCATTGAATCTAACATATCACTATTTGCACAAAAAACCGCGACCTTGAGACGCAGGTGTTCAAATCTACTTAGCATGGAAGAGAAGGGATATTGGTGGAAGCTGTGTCTAAAAATAACTTTTAACGAGACACTAAGGTGGTGTCAAATGCTGATTAATAATTGAAGTGAGGACCCGTGCAGGGTACATTTCGACAGAACATCTGTGTATTGCTCAAGCACGGAGAGGTGGGGCCATCATATTCCAGCACCAGAACAAATCTGGCAAAGTTAAGTAGGCTAGCTGGCCTGCTGAACTTACACCAACTTCATAAAACTAGCACCCAAGAGAATTTACTACTGAAGCATCCCATTTCCTTCCATCATTAATGGACAATGCTGTGTAGGCATAAACAGGGAGGGATGAAGCCACCCCAACAGCACATCCATTCATAGTTTTCCCAGGAAAATTAACATTACGAACAGTAATACTATAATTAATCTTGAAGATTGCATATGTAAACATCTTTCATTTAACATGCCATTTATTCATGCCATTCATTCATAAATTTCAAAATCTTTGCATAAGTTCTGGCCAAAATAAAACCTTGGTTCAGAACAAATAAATTTAAAAAAAAGATTTTCTATTCTAAATTTAACCAGCTGAATTTAGTTCATTGTGTTATAAATTTTATTGATAGTATTAGACTTAATTAATATCTGTGGGTGTGTGTATATGTCCATACAACACATTGCATTCAGTACCCTAGATTTTAACGTAGCCACATTCATTAGTAAAAAAAAAAGATATGTGTGAGGTCATAAAGTGGTAGCACGAAAGGGCCTTCTGTATATTCACAGTTACAATTATCTCAGGAGCCTTCACAGCTGACCTCACGCATCACACTAGGTGATAACACCACCATACAATACCATCAAAATCCACTACATATATTGGGGTCTTGTCCAGGGATA
This sequence comes from Oreohelix idahoensis, assembly GCA_024509875.1. NCBI lineage: Eukaryota > Metazoa > Mollusca > Gastropoda > Stylommatophora > Oreohelicidae > Oreohelix > Oreohelix idahoensis. The sequence goes on from JAMPIV010014785.1 coordinate 29,431, forward strand.
ATTAGCATAAACAGTAATATAAGGATCTCCTGGTGGGAGAAATAAAATTAGGGGAACAAAATTGTAAAATTCCCTTAAAATTAAAAGTGTCCCTTTAAATTAAAAGGGCAATTAGAAGTTGGTGAATCTTCACAGCCAGTAATAATTAATTAGTTAACTGGTTAGTTAGAATTAGTTAGACTATAGTCATAAGAAGTACTTAGTGTATTTACTGGTTAGAGATTTATCTTGTATATTATTATATTGTCTAAAAAGTATGGCGGAGCTAGCAAAATTCCGATCAGCTGCTGTGCTGACCGCAAAGGAGATGGGAATGGATGGTCAGATTTTAATTCAATACGTAACGGCTGAATGTGATAAATATATTGAAAGGGAAGATAGAAAGGTAGCTGAAGAGAAGAGGTTACAAATTGAGGCGGATAGAGAAATTAAGAGGCTGCAGATTGAGGCAGAAGACAAACGACAGCAAAGGGAGGCAGAAGATAAAAAGGCCGAAAGGGAGGCAGAAGATAAAAAGGCCGAAAGGGAGGCAGAAGATAGAAGGTTGCAAAGGGAGCATGAATTACGACTAAGGGAGCTGGAATTACAAGGCCAGGCTCCTGAAAATGGTGCCAGCCCTTTTGCCTCAGATGCTACGCCCAGTCTGGGAGCCTCAAACTCAGCTATGGGGTTTCATTTAGACCATTTTGTTGAAAAAGACGATGACATAGAGGGGTACCTAGGACGTTTTGAGTTATTAGCTACTACATATGGGTTAGAGAGAGAGAGGTGGAGTTTAAAGTTATCACAAGGACTGAGAGGTACTTCTTATGAAGTCTTTGCTAAAATGAACAGGGAAGACCAAGACAATTATGACATGTTAAAGCAGGCTTTGTTATTAAGGTACGAGAAGAATGGTGAATTTTATCGTAAGAAATTTAGAAATGCCAAACTGTTGTCTGGGGAGACATACCACCAATTCTCTGCTAGACTGGAAACCTATTTGGAGAAATGGACTGCTCTGGGGAAGACCCAAGATCTTAAAGAAATGATCATGATTGAGCAATTGAGGGAGTCCATGGCTCCAGACATGAGAAAATTTCTCATGGAACAAGGTGCAGAGAAGTTGGGAGAGGTTTTAAATGTCGCTGAGAGGTATCAGGCAGCCCAGGCAGAGGTAAGTGGTGCTAAAAAGAAGCACATAGATAATTTTAAAGCTCCACAGCAATTTAATAAATTTGATAATAGAGAGCAGGGAAATAAAAGTAGGACAAACTTTGAGCGGCCAAGAAATGACTATCGCGACAGAAACTCACAGTTCAATGACCAAAAGTTCAATGAAAGAAAACCGTTGAACCAAGGAAAAAGATGGTGTAAATGGTGCAAGAAGGATAACCATAACACCGAATTTTGTAGAAGGAAACCTTCAAACATTGCTGCAATGAAGTCGGGGACGCAAAGATTAAAGGTTAATCCTAATGGACAACAGGAACCTTATCACCCCCCAGTTTGTGAGGATGTTATTTGTAATGGGGCCACCATAAGGTGCCTTTATGATACAGGTTTGGATTATGATTCAGTTGTGAAGTCTAGCCTAGTGGACCCAAGTCAGTATACCACAGAAACAGTGGAAATACAAGGGGCGACCAAGGACATACCACTCATGACACTTCCCATCGCAAGGATAACGGTGAAAACTCGCTATGTGGAAGGAGAAATCAGAGCAGCAGTGATAGATGAACCAATCTACCCTCTGATATTGGGGTGTAGATACGTCTTCTTGGGGAATCCCGAGAAACCTGTGATCATGGCGACAGTGCAGACCAGGTCACAGAAGAAGGAGGAAGAAGGTGAACCTATAAATGCTCATCCAGAGGAGATGAGAAAGGCGCAGGCTGAGGATAGGACACTCAAGCCATGTTTTTAAAAAATTGCCCAAATGCCACACACCTCCGAGCAAGGGGGAATATTTCATGAAGAACAAACTATTATACAGGAAGGCCGGAACTGGAATAAATGGTCACAACCAGCTGGTTCTTCCCACCTCATATAGAGATAAAGTGATGGAACTCGGGCATGCGATTCCCTTCAGTGGTCACATGGGGATCAGCGCCACAGGACAGCGTATAGCTTGTCATTACTTCTGGCCAGGGATAACGGAGGATATAAAAAGATATGTCAAATCCTGCCCTGAATGTCAAAGGGTAGCTCCAAAGCACTGGACTGCTCCTGCAACTCTAGGGGAAATGCCCATAGTGGGAACACCTTTTGAGAGGGTTGCAGTGGATATTGTGGGACCTCTCACTCGGACCAAGAGGAGGAACAGTTACATCCTTACTCTGGTGGACACTTGTTCTATGTGGGGAGAGGCGGTAGCCCTGCCATCAATTGATTCAAAACATGTAGCAGAGGCACTACTTACAATATTCACCCGATTAGGATTCCCGCATCAAATCTTGACGGATAATGGATCTCAGTTCAAGGGGAAACTAACGGAAGAAGTTTTTAAACTATTTCAAGCCAGACACTTTCATTGTAGTCCGTACCATCCACAAGGGAACGGCCAGGTAGAGAGGTTCAACGGGACTCTCATTTCTATCCTGAGAAAGCTGGCACACGAAAAACCGGATCTGTGGGATCAATTCCTGCCCGCCGCATTGTTTGCGTATCGGGAGGTACCACATAGTTCAACCGGGATGGCTCCCGCAACTCTGCTATTTGGGAGGCCAATAAAAGGTCCTTTAGAAGCTTTATTAAGGACCTGGACGGATGAGAAGGCGGAAGAACCTGTTACCTCATCTTATCAATATGTGAACGAACTGACCACTCGTTTGAAAGCTGGATGGAAACTGGCAAATGATAATTTGAAACAAGCCAGGAAGAAACATGCAGCATATTTTAATAGGAAGGCAAAGGACCGAGAACTAGCTGTGGGAGAGAAGGTGCTTCTTCTACTACCCGGTAGCCAGAATAAATTACAAATTGGTTGGCAAGGTCCATATACGGTTCTAGAGAAGGTGTCTAGAACAAACTATAAAATTGACAAAAAGGGGAAGGAGAAAGTTTATCATGTAAACTTATTAAAGAAGTATCTGGACAGACCACTCCAGGAAAGCACCCCCTTATTGACCTTGGCTATTGCAACCCAGATGCAAAAGGAACCACTCACCTCACATGAATACCCATTACATCCTTGTGAAACAGCAGCACAGGTAAAAGTCAGTAAGCACCTGACTAAAAACCAGAGGGAGAGAGTTCAACAGGTTCTGGAGGAACATACAGATGTACTAACAGATAAACCAGGCCATACAAATTTGCTACAGTATGACATGAAACTGGTAGACTCAAACCCAATCTGTATGAGAGCCTATTCTATTCCGTTCGCGAAGGAGAAGGCATTGAAGGAAGAAATAGATTATTTGCTGAAGGAGGGGATTATTTCGCACAGTGAATCATCTTTTAGTTCTAGTGTCGTTTTGTTGAGGAAACCGTCTGGGGAACACAGACTGTGCATAGATTACAGGAAACTGAATGCTGTCACAGAAGGACAAGTGGATCCATTACCAGACACAAAACAGTTATTTGCCAGACTGAACAAGGCAAAATACTTTTCAAAGGTGGATCTTAGTAAAGGATATTACCAGATCCCAGTGAAGCCTGAAGTGAGACCTTATTTGGCTTTTAGCACTTCGGATGGACATTATGAATTCAATATGCTACCATTCGGACTGAAAAATGCTCCGAGTGTATTTTCAAGGATGATGCGCAAATTGTTGGATCCCCTGAATAACCCATGTATCACGAATTTCATGGATGATATTCTCGTCGCCACAGAGACATTTGAAGAACACATTGAAGCTCTAGAAATGTTATTTAATAGACTTCAGGAGGCGAACTTAACTGCTAGGCCAACAAAATGTTGTATTGGATGCAAAGAGTTGGAATTCTTGGGACACACTGTATATCAGGGTAACATGACCCCTGATCCTAAGAACTTGGAAAAACTGCAGAGAGCACCTAGACCACAAACAAAAAAAGACGTGCGATCATTCGTGTCGTTATGCGGATTTTATCAGAAATACATCAAAAATTTTAACGCTATTTGTGCTCCTCTGACTGATCTGACTCGCAAGGGACTTCCAGATAAAATTATTTGGACTGCACAATGTGAACTAGCGTTCCAAGAGTTAAAGGAAAAACTCACTAGCAGGCCTATTCTCAAACTGCCTGATTTGACACAGGACTTTGTCTTAAGAACCGATGCAAGTAATGTAGGACTCGGAGGGGCTTTGTTGCAAAGATCATCTTCACCTGATGGGGAACTGAAACCAGTCGCTTATGCAAGCCGCAAATTGAATAAGGCGGAACAAGGATACTCCACAAGCGAAAAAGAATGTTTAGCGTTAATCTGGGCAATAAAGAAGTTTCAAATCTATCTGTATGGTAGGACTTTTGTGGTGGAGACGGATCATCAGCCTCTCGTATTCTTATCTCAGGCTAAGCATGAAAACGCAAGATTGCTGAGGTGGTCTTTATTACTTCAACCTTATCAGTTTAGTATCCAATATATCCCAGGCAAATTGAATGTCGGTGCAGATTTCCTCAGTCGGCACCCCTGTGATCAAAATTAGAGTAATGGCAGACGGAGGAGAGATTTTATCTATGTGTATCACTGGTTTTAGAACTTGCCGTAGGCATGTTTTCAAGTGGGGAGATGTGTCATAAAATTAACAAGTGATACAACGTAAAAATATCTCCAAAGGATAAAATGTAAGGATAAAAACATAACGCGTAAGCTGCTGATAGTACATGATCGCCCTGACCGCGGGTCATCACCCTCCATAAAAAATTGACTTGTTAGACGGGAAATCAAAACGGTTACCATTTGGAGGGATGAGAACGGCGGATCAAAAGGAAAAAAAAATATGACTGAAAAAAAATTGCGTGAGACTAGCAAGGCTAAGGAGACGCAATTGGGGGGAGGGGGCGGGGGGGGGGGGGGGGGGGGGGGAAATGAAAGAAAAAAATTCACGTCCCCAAATTGACACGAGGTACGGAAACGGACGCTTTTGCGATACCAAGCCTTTGATTTGAATTCAGCGGCTAAACGCAGATGCTTGAAATATTACAAAATTTAAAAAGTAACTTTTTCTTAATATTAATGTTAGGAATATAAAAATTAGCTGGCCGGATGGCCCATTCTGAGCAGTGAAATAATATGCTTTTAATTTTACAGACGGATAGATAATAATGAAGATAATGACAAAAGACAGTGTTGTTCACATCAGCGAAAGACTGCATTGAATCTAACATATCACTATTTGCACAAAAAACCGCGACCTTGAGACGCAGGTGTTCAAATCTACTTAGCATGGAAGAGAAGGGATATTGGTGGAAGCTGTGTCTAAAAATAACTTTTAACGACAAAATTTTGGAGGGGAGAGAAAGGTTGGTTCAAAAATCAAGTACGTTTTGTGAAAACGCAAGTAGAGACGGACAGACTAACAGATAAAAATCCATACTTGACTGAAGCATGACTGAAATGACTTTAGTGTAGGAAATTTGAATTTAAAAAAAACCAAGGCATTGATTGGCCACAGACAATCATATTATCCGCGCTCAGACGAGCTTTTTTGCCATTCCTCAATAGTTGTCCAGTGATAGACACAGTAAATTTCAAGTGTGGTGATTTCCAAATGAAATAAATTGAAATAAGTTCAGGGACGCCATACTATAGCCAGCAGCTCAGCTGAGTTTTGCTAGCATTTCTGTGTTCTTTATTCATAATCTGAGCTGTGAGTTCGATCTTGACACTAAGGTGGTGTCAAATGCTGATTAATAATTGAAGTGAGGACCCGTGCAGGGTACATTTCGACAGAACATCTGTGTATTGCTCAAGCACGGAGAGGTGGGGCCATCATATTCCAGCACCAGAACAAATCTGGCAAAGTTAAGTAGGCTAGCTGGCCTGCTGAACTTACACCAACTTCATAAAACTAGCACCCAAGAGAATTTACTACTGAAGCATCCCATTTCCTTCCATCATTAATGGACAATGCTGTGTAGGCATAAACAGGGAGGGATGAAGCCACCCCAACAGCACATCCATTCATAGTTTTCCCAGGAAAATTAACATTACGAACAGTAATACTATAATTAATCTTGAAGATTGCATATGTAAACATCTTTCATTTAACATGCCATTTATTCATGCCATTCATTCATAAATTTCAAAATCTTTGCATAAGTTCTGGCCAAAATAAAACCTTGGTTCAGAACAAATAAATTTAAAAAAAGATTTTCTATTCTAAATTTAACCAGCTGAATTTAGTTCATTGTGTTATAAATTTTATTGATAGTATTAGACTTAATTAATATCTGTGGGTGTGTGTATATGTCCATACAACACATTGCATTCAGTACCCTAGATTTTAACGTAGCCACATTCATTAGTAAAAAAAGATATGTGTGAGGTCATAAAGTGGTAGCACGAAAGGGCCTTCTGTATATTCACAGTTACAATTATCTCAGGAGCCTTCACAGCTGACCTCACGCATCACACTAGGTGATAACACCACCATACAATACCATCAAAATCCACTACATATACCTTTTTCAAGATCGCTTCGCCCCATGATGCACTCTCAACATGGTGTTAGGCCCATATTTTCTTAACCGTCGGCACGCTAGGGGTGATGTGGTCAGTATCACGCCGGCCGCCTTGACCTTCCCAGAGTTGCTCTGGTACCCACAATTCATGAGGCTGGGTCGACCCCGGAGCCGTTTGCGGTCTTTAAAAAATCCCATTTCAACCAGGGATCGAACCATGGGCCACTGAGCTAGGAAGCCAGTGCTCTAACCACTGCGCTCTCAGGAGTTAACATTAGATGAATATAATTTATGTGACATTTTCCGCCGCTTTATTGATGGAGTCGTAACATCACAAACAATAGTGCTTCAATGACAGGGGTTTATTAGCGCGACCCGCAACACATAACACCGGAAATTTACCTATGGCAATCCAGCCTATCAATGCCGCAATCACTTCTGTTGTTCCCCTATTATACAGTATAATATTACACATTTTAGTGGTGTTTAGATGTCAGGGAGGATAGTGTAATTCGCTTCCGTAGTTAGGTGGTGGTGCCGCACGGAAGGTCCTGGGTTCGATTCCCCGGTAAGCCACTTACGTCTGTTGTTTTTCTGTTGTCTAGTTTTCTACTTCTTTGTTTCTCACGAATGCCTGATAACATATCTTTATGTGTGTGTAACATGTATTTACTGTTTACGGGCCTAGGGTTTCCCTTCTTTAGGAGTCGTAGGCAGCAGGCCGCCCGGTAGAGATCCAAGGTAAAGGTTGTCTCATAGCAGATACTGCCGTAGGGACTTCCCTACGTGTTAGAGACTTTACTGGGTCCAGCATCCAGAGGTGGTGTGAGAGACCAGTTCCCTTCCTTTCTGCCTTTTCCTTCCTTAACTCAAAGAACAAAGACAGATACCCCTTTACGGCTGGGTAGACTGGAGCGTGTCGGCACCGTGGTTCGAACCTGGCACCTTTGCCGCGAGAGACCAGCGCTCTAACCACTCTGTCAGTTGGACGCTGCTGGTAGAGATACACGTAACAAAGAAGTTGCACTTATTCCAAATACTCTGACACGTCAACACAGATATGATTTTTATCTAGGTAGATCGTCAGAGAGAGTGTCTTTCTAAAGCGGATTCCCATAGCTCCTGGGTTGCCTACATCTGCTGTGGAGGAAGAACTGCAAACGTTTATGTTAACATTTTCGACCAGCAATTTAACACCTGCGCAAAGAGAGAGAAAAAAAACCCTAGTGACAAAATTGGAAGTAGATCTAATTTCATGTTTTTGATGTTACGTTTTTATGGCTGAGGAAGCATATTATGATTTAATATATTTTGTATTGAAATACAGCGACTCATAACACAAAAGGACAGAAAGAATTCCGTTTTTTTTTTGTAGCATGCATATATATATATATAGGTCTGAGAAATTTATGATCCCGTCCGAGCAGAGGTGATAGTGATAACTCTATGAGAATAAGGGTAAGAAATAGATTGCTGTTTCACGAGGGTGATAGGGTAAGAGGAAGGACAGTCTCTGAATCGAGTAGTTGCTCTAATCCAGCCTATCTTACGACATTAATTTAACTGCAGAAGCATTTACTCTCCTTGCTAAACAATTTTTTTACAAGTTATCCTACACTCATGTACACACACCAATTTGGTGACACAAATGCACAAACGTGAATACAACCTACGTATAACATATAATGGGACAATGGGGTTGACCAACACGGTAAGTAAAGGTTTATTATGTTTATTATCACTCAACAAAAAGCACAACATCAATCATGTTACATTTATAAAGCATAGTTACAGACAAGGTGAAAAAAAAATAGTATCTCAATAGGCCCTCCCCTCTTGTAAAGGAAACCAACCCAAAGAAAATTACTATCAGAGGTAATTAACCCACATAGAGATCAATGTTAACGATGCAATAATCAGTAAAGGGTATAGGAACAGGTTCATTCAATGCACGCTTACAGTGGCCACTTTCATCTGCACTTACCAATCGTTGAAGCAGGTATTCCGTGGAATAAAACAACTCTAGTAAGTACTAAAAAACAATCAGAGTCTTTTGCTTTGTCTATTTCAGCCCCAGACTGACGGGGTTTGCTGTCGGCTATTTTTCCGTAGTCGATGAAATCGAGGCGTTACCTTTTTTGTTCCAGGATATTCCTCTTTTCACTGCAGTTAATGTTTGGGGTACGGGTTCTATGGGGTGGCACTGTCCTCAGAATTGAAAATATATATATATATAAAGATATATTGGTCCGGTGGGGTCTCGCCGCTGGTAGCTAAGACACTCTATGGCGTGATGAAAAAAGAACTTTAGGAAAATGATACTCCTCGGCTGTTCAATGAAGTGATGGCAAAGTATGACCAGTGAGTTTTCTTTAGTAGGAAAAAGTTTACTGTCATGTGTAAAAAATAGTGATATAAATTCTGCCACAGCAGATCAGTAATATTTATGGAATGGCTTCTGGCAATTGTTCTTCTCCAGTTATACTTTAAAATGGCTTATTGTTAAAGTTCTTGGTTTTACTACTCTCATGGATGGAGAGGTGGACCACACAGGGGTCACAACACGAAGATTTAACCACAATAATCGCTGGATGGTGTAAGAACCAAAGTCAGTAAGACCATAAGAAACGCTAGGACGCAAGGTATGACCAGCCTATATGTAGAAAATAGATAAACATGTAATCATAATATAAATCATATCCTGACACGCGTTAATTTTTAGGTAAGACTATTTTAACCACTCCGGTATTTAATTATATATATATATTTTTTTTAAAAACCCGCGAGTGTCTAGTTTATCTTAACGGTTTAAAACACGAGATATGAACGCTAGTCGTTTAGAAAATTACACACGTATGAATAGAATTAAATTGCGTTACATCAGTTATCAATCGCCTAGCGGCTTATAAATTATTTGAAGCATCTCTCACTGGGGACATAGCGGGTAATTAAATTTACCTTTACCGCTGGAGAATTTTGCTACATGTTTATTTAATACGTTTCAATTAACACAAAAATCCCAGTGAAATATAATGAAACTTAAACAATTAAATCACTTTGATGCTAATAACTATATATTTACCGCAGCACAAGAAACTGAAATAAATCTCCACGTATTTCTATAGGAAATCCAGATAAATAAGACTCCAAAAATGCGCGCTAGAACATTCAAGAAATCATGATAGCAAACTGACAACTGAGTTTGATGAGTATGACTGTATATATGAAATGGCGGATTTTTCCCTCCCCTATGATGAAATTCACACCTCTCGTAGATTCTTCTTTCAATTCTTGAATCAAAGTAAAAAATCACACCAAAGCCTACCGTAGATTCGATTCCCTAGCGAGCGATCTTTTAAGTTCGTTTCCCTAGGCGCCAGCCACGTGCACGCACAACCTCAAATTAGTCACTTTGTACGACAGTGCCTGAGGAAGTGATTTTCTTTCTGTGTCTCATCAAAGACACCCGACACCTGCACAAGGTGCATATATATATATATATATATATATATATATATATATATATATATATATATATATATATATATATATATATATATATATATATAGATATAGAGAGAGAGAGAGAGAGAGAGAGAGAGAGAGAGAGAGATAGGGCCTATCAGGACGCTGCCCTGGCAAAAATTTAAAAATTAGAAACCTACCCACCACAACAATATTTATATAATGTGTGATTCCTATATACGCACATTGGGATTCTCGCCGGTGCTACGGAAATCGTGCACTGTGCTGAGATCCTCCTTGTGTGATTTAAGGGAGGAGATCGGAGCACTGATGGAGTAGTCCATGGGCAATGAATATAGTCCTTAAAACCAAACCAAACCATAGAGACAGAGAGAGAGAGAGAGAGAGAGAGAGAGAGAGACACACACACATCCACCAGAAGACTACTCTTCGGGCGTTATTTCATCTGTGTAGTCAGTCTTTCTATGGTTGGTTCATTATCCTTCCCATCCCCTACCCCTTTGTTAACCAAAGGGACATAAATATGTTTTCTTATCACTGTCGTCTATCTCTGTCCTCTTTCTTTTTCCCATCTCGATTTATTCCCCTTTCGCTCCTACTATTTTCCTCACCACAAAACCCCCTTCCCCCAATAAAATCAATGTGAGATAAGAGAACCTATGAATAATGAAATAATTTTTAGAACGAACTAGACATATATAATATGTGTGTGTTTGTGTGTGTGTGATGGTATCATCATTATTACCTTTCAGAGCCCCCCCCCCCCCCCCCCCCCCCCCCCCCCCCCCGTAGAACGTAATCCACCATCAGATACACTTCAAGCCTTCATGTCCTGTGCCATATATATATACACACACAGATAGTTCTTTATTTACGCGATATATGCGTTCCCTATATCATCGCGTAAACAAAAATCGCGTAAATTCGAACAGGATTTTGTCATTCAAAAAGTTACATGTTAAGTTAAAGTCATGGGCTCTACCAAACTTCTGGATATGTATCTGCAGCGTCTTTAGACTGCAGACGCAGCCTGTTCTGTAAGCTTACTATTCTTGAAGCCATATCGAACACTGAATTTGCTGTGACGATACGGTTGTACGATATCAAGTCCACTGCGGCAGGATTGCATTACATTCCCGGGCGAGTGATATTTTCTTATTTTTCTCTCCCCTCTCATTATTATGTGGAATATTGTATGCACCATTATTTACTCTCTACGTTGGATAAGTAGGATGAAGTCTCTAACACTTCACTTCTCGACTGTTTGTGTTACGCCAGGTTTATTGTCCCGGGCAGCGATAATATTTTATCACATATTATCAGGCTGAACATCTTTTCAAAGCGACTGTGCCTGTTTATTCAAGCTTGCATTGTGCACGGTCTATGAATAGAACCCCATATTGTTTGGCTAATCTGGCGGAGATCCGTCTAACAAAACACAGGTAGTAATGCGTAATTTGTTTCCGCTTAGACCATTCCTGTGTGTAATAATCTCAGATAATCTGTCTGGAAACTCAAGATTTGTAGACGTTACGCTAGGAACACATGGTCACAATGTGGTGAGATAGGTGCGGCCGGAAGTCTTACGCAACGATATGACATCACTGTAAGAGGTCACGCATGGATATTAAATTTAATATTGTGAAATACGTGAGGGTATATTTTTCGAATTTGAAAACGCCCCTACCCACGTAGTGCTGAACGAGATTCGATTGGATTAGTTCATTTTGAGGAGCTGAAATATACCTTGTACAATGTATTTTATTGGCACACTAGTCGGAAGTGCAATCTGTGATTTGCACTAAGAACTGAGAATATAGCGTGATGAAAACACAGACACCGAACACACACAGAGACTGCAGCGCACAAGTCATATCAGCGACTCATAAAAGCCAGAAAGAAAAAGGAGACATTGGACTTAGAAATTCAACAACTATAAGTAGCACTTCGAGTATTGGGCAACTTTGGAATTCACAAGTAAACCCGCATTTTTAATACAAGACTGGAAACTAAAAGAGGCCAGGACTTTAATTAACAAGACTGGAATCCTAGGAATTTGATCACAAGTGTCGTGAAATATTCTAATCCACATATATAAATTATCAAGTAAATGTAAAGCCTAACACATAAATTCAATAAAAGGAAAGAAGAATGGTAAAGAACAGTGCTGTCACAATGACTGTACTCGAAATCCCCCTTGTTTTCTCCTTCGTCTGCAAATTGTAACGTTTCACGTTGATAGTAAAAGCCTACTGCTTCAATACCCGCTTTCTACGATAAAACATGTGCTGCATTTCTAAGAAAAACCTTGAGATACGCAAGTTGACCTAGATTAAAAATTCCATTCATGTCTTTTTATACACTACGTTACCTAAAACGAAAGACAGATGGACTAAAGATAGAAAGAAGGGAGGGCTGAAAGCATGGACGCAGGCAATACTACCACAGTCGCGCGATACACAATTACTACCATCACGCGTGTAAGGCCACAAGCACTAGCTTTTTTTCAAATCGACAGTGATAAACAACACTACCCATGCGAGAGTTAGTTTTTAAAAACTTACAAAACGCTTATTAGGAAACCTGACATTCTACTGTTTTATGTCTAAAATCCTGACATTAGTCTGACAGTACAGCAGGACAGGTGGCGGTTCTAAACATAAAAAATAAAAAAACTACACGACTATCCTAGAAAATGCATATTTTGAACGCAGCCACTTAGCTCCTTTAAATTTGTATATTTGGGTTCCTTAGGACTTGCTGACAAAGAATATGTTAAACGTTACGCAAATAGTCTAGGAATTACCAAATTATAGCCAAAAGAAATAGTGAGGGATGTCAGACAACACCCAAATCAGAATCGCTCAGTGGCAGATTTTCACCCCACCATTGTACGGGAAACACCGATTACGGAAACAACGGCAGATGGATCTATTTGTTGTTGCCCTAAAGACGCCGCTAGGCGTGATGGGAAACTACAACAGAGAAAATCAATCTGCTGTTGCCCTTAATTCGCCACAAGGCGTGATGGCCTCTGACTGCTTGGTCGGTCTTTGGCTAAGGACGGAAGAAGAAGAAGAAGAAGATTGTACGGGAAATGGGTCTCCATGTTAAATCCGATTTGATTGGAGCGCAATAAATGTAAGGCTAAACACGATTAGTCGGGCTATAAATACTATCTTTCGTTGTCAGGGGAAACGGGAGTAGGAGTACTTTTTTTCAAACGATTGGGTAGACATGGCACGATTGGTTAGACCTGCCAATATAGTCAATTAGAGGCGTCAGGTCACCACCACATTTGCAAATAAACTTACTACAGAACCAGTGCGTTGAGCACCAGTGCATATTTTTCTAAATAAAAGCCTGGGACATCGGCAGATCGAAATTGTGTTATATTCAGTGCCAGTCAACGTAATTCTGTATTATTTCCATGAATTGTGGTAAGCTTGAAATATTTGATATCTTTTAATGAAAATTGAATGTAAATTGATAATTTATGTCTGTATATATGTGTGGTTCAGTAGCGAACATGAGGTAAAGCCTCTATAGTGCTCCAGCCTGAACAGAAGGTGTCGGAGGAAAGTAAAACTACATGGAATTGCCAAACAGTACACTGACACCTAGCTTATTGACTAGAAAGAAATAATGCTGGAATTGCAGAGGCGTAGTAATCATTAGGGAGGAATATACTGGTGTAAATTATTTCAGATGAAGCTGACAGTTGGCCTACCGCTCTGAACTCAGTGTTTGTTATGTATTGTGCTCAGTGTAGAAATAGAGTATAAATTAGTTCTGAAGTAGGAGGTACAACCTTCTTGTTTCAGGGACCGTGGTCCAAAGTTATTGAAGCAGCACCTGGTCAGAGCTTTGCTGAATCCAGAGGCGGACAGCATACTCCTTGGTCCATATAGCAAACAGTGAGGTGTCTCCAGAACACAGGGGAGCAATCGAGCAGAGGAGTCTTTTCCTGCCGACATCACGAAAGATAAGCCTATGTGGCCAGCGGAGCTCAACATTATGTAACCCCATCTTAAACTGACATTGTATAAAAATAAGAGGGGAAATTAATTGTTTTAATGCCAGGAACTGAGAACATCTCCAATACTAGTTCCAACAGAAACAAACACTTGAAGTCATGATGACAAATACCAACATAGCTTGAAAAACAAAACCAGTATTACCTCATAGTACCACTACACAACTGACACACATAAGATAATATAAATAAAATATGTCACTACAAGATTCATATTGATAAATTCTGTACATATAACTTGTAATTAAAATTGATTGTGATTCCTGGTTCACTTTGTATTTGAATCAGGACACATATATATTAATGAAAAGTACTTAATACATATTGATATTTGAAAATTTACCAGTGACTCATTTAAGATAGTCTCATAGAGTGTTATATGTATGTGAGTGTCAAACTGTTGTCAAGTGTGGTGGAATAAATTAAATTGTTTATCTGTCTGTTATTGTTGTGACTTACACTTCATCATTTACAAAACCCTAGACATTCAACGTAGTCATCACAATATTCCAGAATAATTCTGACTGAGGTATAAATATGTGGTAGCAAGTAAGGTCATCTGTAATACACTACACTTATTAGATACAGATACCTTCACAGCTGATCTCAGTCAGTACACTAAGTCCCCTATAAATATTTATAATATCCCACTTTACCACAACAAGTCATAGAGGAATTTAACAAAAGTTTTCCCAGGCCCAGGTGATTTCACAGAACATCCGCCGTCAGAGGAATTAACTCTAATTTCCCAGCCCAATTCATAGAGGAATTAAACAAAAAAGTTTTTCCAGGCCAGGATTTTGCAGAACACCCGCCGTCAGAGGAATTAACTCTAATTTCCAGACCTAAGTGATTTCGAAGCTTCTAATACAGAGCTGTGTCCAGTCTAAATCTGTGTAAGGAGATTGTGTATTCCCAAAATGTTGGGTAAGTGTAAACAATTTATTTACTAATGTAAATTCTACAGGTTTCTTGCTAAGTGGTTATATACAATGCTGGCAACCTCAACATATGAAAATAGTAAATGCATGAACCACTACTGCAAGAGTGTCATGGATTGCCTCCCCAGCTTTGCAGTAGTGGTCCAACAGTGACCAAAACTATCTAATATCGGCTTCCAAGGTATCTACCTGCGTGCAAGATTACTCTTGGCAGAGATGTAGATAGAAGATTAATGATACTTCTACCTTAAGGGAGGTTCACAAGAAATTTCCAGAAGTCACGAACAATGTTGCATTGGGCTGAACAATTGTTAACGTATTATATCTGGTCCGTCGCCTTTTGTGAAGGATTTAAGCAATGGTTTAGCCCGTTCAAGCCCCCAGTTGGCGTAATCCAACGAAATCCCTCTTATAAGGTATAGCTCTGTTTAGAGGTAAATATATCTTAAATATGTTCTTAAATTTTATAGAGGCTTTTGGTCTTTGCCGACACCAACCTGAAGCTAATCAGAACTTTTTGTATGTTCTGGTGATGCAGCAATGTTTCCAGCAACGTTTCCATCCATTTTATTATTGCGCATGTGGGTGGAAGTGGCAGCACATAGGGAAGTGCCTAATTTAATATTATGCTTGATTTTTTTTTTTTCTTCGTGTCTCTAAACGCGCGTAAAGTGCCTTCACTTAAATTATGTACACTCCTTATCATGACAGTTAACTGACCAATTTCATAGTGCTTTTTCACGTCTAGTTTTTAATACAGTGTTATGGTCCTTCTGGCACATTTTCTCGCACTGTTAGTTGCGCTATGATTTGCTGCACGCTGAGAGGCCATAGTTAATTTATTAACTCCACTAATGAGTAAGTGCCAATTAAGATCGGCTACCACGACAAGTATGGGAAACTTAGAGCCAGGGATCCAGACCTCCAGGACAACCCAGAGTCCGCTGGGAGGGCAACATTAGACAATTTCTGGGACCCAAAGATGCAGCAATAGAGAATGCAGTCAGCGACCCATAGCTTGACTGCTTGCGTCAGGGTCAGCGAACCAGAGCTGACCAAGACCCTACTCCGCCTCCACGTGGTGGTCCTGGAAACAGGCTGCATCACTACAGTCTGGCTAAGAGAGTAGGGATCGAAGAGGGAAGGCAAACCCTGTCCCAAAAATGCCGTGCTGAAGTCGGATGTGTCGGCCGAAAGGCGCAGATATCGCAGCTCCGGTGTAAACAGACACAACGCAACCAACGTCCTTTTCAGGACCAACGAAGAAGAAGAAGAAGACAATCTCTGAAGGACCGAGGTTCCAGATTGGAACCAGGCCAGGAGGAGGACAGCCGATATGGTAGTATGGCGCTCTCTCTTCTAAACCTCTACACGTCACGGTAGAAGAGGAACGACTAAGTAAGTAAGTAAGTAAGACAATTAAAACTACAGTCTATCATCTGTTAGTTCAATCTATTTGAAATACAAACTTATACTAGCGCAATGATGAAACTCAGAACACTTTGAGGTCTGCAGAGCGAGACAGTAGTCAACTACAAGTGAATGATGTCATCATCTTGCTCTCGCTCTTCCTTTGGCGCGAAGATAAAATGTTTAAATATCGGGTAGCGCAACTTCGAGTTTGGCGCTAAGTGAAACAAAAATGCCTAAAAATTGATGCGCGTATATTCGAATTCGCGTACATGAAACTCGCGTAGAAAGAGAACTGCCTGTGTGTGTATGTACAAGGTATATAACTACTTACTTACTTAGTCATTCCTTGTCTACCATGAATTGCAGAGGTTTGCCATAGAGAGCACTATACTATCCTATAGGCTGTCTTCGTCCCTGCTTGGTTCCAATCTAGTCCTCGGTTCTTCAAAGATGACCTTATGTTGTCCTCCCAGGGGACTCTCTGTCATCCTGGAGGTCTGGATCCCTTGATCTTAGTTTCCCATACTTGTCGTGATATCTGATCTTCTCCCATTCAGCAGAGATGGCCAGATCATCGTAGTTGGGACTGAGGTTTTGAGGCCTTGCCGTATCGTCTGGTTGCGGATCATGTCTCTTCTTGTTACTTCAACCACCTTCCTCAGATACCTCATTTCTGAGGTTTGGCGCTGGCTTTTGTGGATTGTAGTCATTGCCCATGACTCGTATCCATAGGTCAAGACTGGGACATAGGTGGAGCGGTATACAGCCATCTTCGTCTTTTTGCCAATCTCGCTCTTACTGTGGAATCCTCTATATACGGCATTAAAAAGTCTCACAGCTGCTGCTCTACGGGTAGCCAACTCTTCTTTGATGCCTCCCTCCCTTCTGTGATATCATCATGTAGCATGTCCTTTGCAGAACGTCGCTCTCATCACAGCCCGCCTGAAAGACTCTCGATCTCTAGCCAGTCTTCCTGCCTCCTCCATTGTCTTGTTCAAGGTGTCTTCAATGTCCTGTGTCCACCGTCGTCTTGGTCGGCCCCTGCCTCGCCTTCCAGGTACCATACCCTCCATCACTGCTCTCTCCAAGCCACTATGACGTTTAATGTGGCCAAAATATTTCAGTTTCCGCGACATGATATTGTTTATGAGCCAGTTTTCCTCGATGTTCAGGTCGTGTAGGATGTCTATATTTTTCTTCTTCTTGGTCCAAGATATTCTGAGAATTTTTCTGTAACACTTTGCTTCGAAAGATTCGATTTTTTTCTTTAATGTTTTTGTAATGGTCCATGATTCACATCCACACGTTGCTACCGAAAAGATGCACTTTCTCAGAAGTTTTACTTTTATTAATTTGCTGGTGTTATGCCATAGGTTCTTCATTTTATTTAACCTCTGCATTGCTATGGCCAGTCTCCTTCTGACCTCTTTTGAGCAGTCTCCATTGTTGTTAATTATGGAGCCAAGATATTCAAAATTTGTAACATTTTCAATTTCCTCATCATTGATGGTAATTTTTGGTTGGCATCTTGTTTTGTCTGTGGACATTATCTTTGTTTTTTTTTTTATGTTCAGAAAAAGGTTCTGATCCTCACTGTGTCTTTTGACAGACAGGATTAACTGTTCTAGTCCCTTGACACTGTTTGAAAGAATAACTGTGTCATCTGCGTACCTAAGTTCTGGGATCGCATTTCCACCAATTGTGAATGGATCGCAATGTTCACATTCTTGGTCACTCCGAACATTTCTCATTATATTTTCGGCATAGATGCTAACAAGTATGGAGAGAGGATGCAACCCTGTCTTACTCCCCTTTTCACCTCAAACCATCTTGATGTTTCCCCCGCTACTTTGACAGCTGCTTGTTGTTCATGGTATAGTGTTTCAATTAGATGGATCAAATGCGCCGGAAACTCCGTCTCTCATGATGTTCCATATATATATATATATATATATATATATATATTATATATATATATATATATATATATATATATATATATATATATATATATATATATATATATATATATAATGTGTCTAGACTGACACAGCATTAAGAATGCAGTGAATTCGTCTTTCCCCGGCGGTACAAAATTGAAAGGGATATTCTAATCCAGGAGACATCCATTATGTAACATTACCTATGTTAAGCGATGCTGAACCAGCGATCCGCTGGGCTAAATTTTATTGCACACACAGGAAGGTGTGACACAGAAGTCTCTGCTTTACGTACTATGGCAACTGGCGTAGGCTTAAGGCGATAGTTTAAGTTTACATGCTCAGGTCCTGAGCGTCATTTATCAGTACTGTTGTTCATATTATCCATGCCGTGTTAAACTTTGTGGTATATACCGTACTTTGCCGTACTCAAGTTTCTTGTCTGCTTTGTTTTTGCATGTTATTTCTTCGTCTTCTTAACTCGCCTTCAGACTTCTATATTAATGACGCTAACAAAGGTAGTATTCAGCTCAAGGTTCCTGGCATCTCGTACGCCCTCAGACTTCTCTATATTAATGACTCTAATGATAGGAAACTCTATACAGAGCGATACAACAGGATCTAATCATCAGAAATTGCAACCCCCCCCCCCCTCCCCCCCCCCCAACCTCCCCGTCGATCAATTGGTTCGGCCCCTTAATCTCCTTTACACTCTAAGGGAGGGGGTGGGGGTCCACTTAGGTCATGACTCCCAAGTGTCAGCCGCCTGTTGTCTAGTCCGAGAATTGAAACCACCATCTTGGTTGCAGCTTGGTAGTCAGCTCAAGGCTTTTGACATCTCATTCGCCCTCAGACGTCTACATTAATAACTCTAATAAAGGCAGTAGTCATCTCAAGGTTCCTGACATCTGGTTCGCACTGAGACTTCTACATTAATGACTCTAATTAAGACATTAGTCAGCTCAAGGCTCCTGCCATCTCGTTCGCCCTCAGACTTCTACATTAAAAACTCTAATAAAGGCAGTAGTCATCTCAAGGTTCCTGACATCTGGTTCGCACTGAGACTTCTACATTAATGACTCTAATTAAGACATTAGTCAGCTCAAGGCTCCTGCCATCTCGTTCGCCCTCAGACTTCTACATTAATGACTCTAATAAAGTCAGTAGTCAGCTCAAGGTCCCTGACACCTTCGAACTGTTTTTCGTTGAGAGAAGTGGGTTATTGCCATATGCCACTCTGTTCACTGCTGTAAGTTGGGTAGGACTGGAGGAGATGTTCGGATGTCATTGGGCTGGTGCCGCAGGAGCAGAGATCTGTTGGACCAATCCTGTACTTGTGAAATAGATGGTACCTCAACCTGTGTATGTTAACTCTTAAGGGACGAAAGGACAGTATTTGGAACGTTCTTCTAAGACTCTCATGACGGAGGCCGTTTTTCGGATCCAGTATATTTGTTTTCAGTTTTTATTTTATTTTGTCGCAGTTTTATATTTTATTAATCCTCATTTATTTTTCTTTAAAACTGTAAATAACTTTAAAAAGGCAAAGGAAGTTCCATAGCAAATACTGCCGTTGGGGAGTGAAGTGTTTGAGCTTCCACTGTAATAGGTCCAGCTTGGAAAGACAGGTGACCAGTTCGCTTCCTCGCTTTCTTTTCCTTCCCTAACTCACGAGCATGATCAGGCACTCATGTACAGATTGGTAGACTGGAGCAAGCCGCCACCGGATTTCGAACCCCCGGTACCTTTGTCGCGAGAGACCAGCGCTGTAACCAATCGGACGTTTTAAATAACATCACCGTATTTTTAAAAAAAAAATCTTTGGTTGATCCTTGTCTGGTAACCTTATCTAGGAGAAGGTAAAACTTTGAATCCAAACCACTGCTGCCTAGCGGGAATATCCGTTTACGGGAAAGGCTTCGGGAGTAAACTCAGAGGATAAATCCGGAGTCGGAGTCCCTAAGGCAGTCTAATGTTGATTCTACATTATTCTGGCAACTCCTGCGACGTGGCTGGTACCAAACTGTATCGGCTACCGTTCATTTGGACCTATCGGCTACTTTAAGAAGGGGAACATGCTTTATCTCCATATAGCTGTGCCCAAGCTCGCGCCCTGGAGAGGACACTCCAGCTTCACCCTGGGAAATAGGCTGCTGAGAGCTGTCACCTCATGGGCGCATTCTCATAGTCCGTTATGACTAAAGGGGCTATTATTATTTATTATTATTAATTGTTTTTTTTAAGTTGGAAAGAACCTAGTCTTAAACTTTAAAGCTATGCGAATGAAAGCTCAAAACCGACAGTAAATTCCCTACGTCTAACATGGTAAAACACCACGAGCTTAAAGAGTTAACTCACCTCTTCCCGACACGTGAGCTCCATCTTCTGATGTGTGTGAAATATTCTTATTGACACAGTTCAGGACATGCTCTGTGTGGTATTTTAGGGAGGGGTAAGATAGAGTATCCCGTTACATGCCTATTGAGGCATATTGGGAATAAAGTGTTAGGCCCATATTTTCTTGATCATACAGCACACTAGGGGTGATGTGGTCAGAATCACGCCGGCCACCTTTAACCTTTCCAGAGTTTCTCTGGTACCCAATTCATGAGGCTGTCTCGACCCCGGAGCCGTTTTGCGGTCTAAAAAATCCCACTTGAACTGAGGATCGAACCATGGCCCGCCGATCTGAGAAGCCAGGGCACTAACTACTGCGCTACCTCGGCTCCCGTGTAGTATTTTAGCTGTCAATTTAATTCTTAACTTTCTTCGGTAAAGGTACACCTGTTGTCCTCCAGCGATTTCTTTCTATGTTTTATCCGTGATTCTCTTCTTTATTACGTGATCGAGTTTACTGGGGGAAATATGTCCTCCCAGCCGCGTTCCTAGGATGGGGTACTGCTTAAATGCTGTAGACTAAAGTAGGTGATAGTAAGTTGAGGGCGGGATGAAGTGGTTGATCGCGGGCGGGGGAAGAGGGAGAAGCAACAGCCGATAGAAAACACCTCTCGAGCTAAATGGCTTGACCACAAGCAGTATAGATACGCTTTAACTTCTCCCTTCTCGTTTACAGTTTGGTAGCCCGCCCCCCAGTCAAAGGTTAGCGGGACACACCGCAGTCACATTAACGGAAGGTAAGTGGAAACACCACTGCACTGCTGTCGCATCATCCCAGGAACAGCCATAGTGAAAGCTGTCGGGGTTTTTTTTTCTTCTGATATCACTTATACATCAACTAGCACCAGTAAAACCAACCCACCCACCACTTGTGGAGCCTACAGTGCGTGGCCCATTACATTGATTTCTGTTGACAAGTTCGGCGACAGACTGGAGATATTGAGGTTATCAGAACAAGGTCTCTCAAGACTGAATCAATGATGTGCCAGCGGTAAACACGAAATGTTCCTACAAAACTGCGCGCATATTTAACGTATCTTGAACTCGGAGTAAATTTATTGATCTATTGCGATGGGAGGCAGAATAGCTATGAACTCAATATGACAGCTGTAGTGGAAAATTTATTTTTAAAAGTAGAGCAAGACAGTAGACATCTTCACTTGTGATTTAAATATTCATAATACGGCAACACCAGTGTTACGTAGCTAATCTCCGGTGAGAAATGTGACATAAACATGCCTGGAGCAGTGTAACGGGAAATTAACGACCGTAGTGGGTTTAACTGTTAGTCATCGCCAGAGAACGCGATGGACGAAAACAGCATGAATAAATATCAGACTAATAAAGCGAAGGCGGGGGTCGTAGACGACGAGAAATTACATGCTTAGATAATATGTTAGCCAGTGGCGGTTCCAAGGGGTTGTCATTGGGGGTGCTGCACTGTTCATTCATTTAAAATACTATACATAACACTCACAAATTGTGACCACCACGTGAAATATCAACCCAGACACAAATGATTAGTGTCTTATCTCATCTAAAATCTGTCAAGAAGTTCTGAAAAGTTATTTTAAAAGTTTACTGCAACTAGGAGTAATCATTGTCAGTCGTAGCAGCTTCCCGAGTCTCAAACAGGTTACACAGACATGTCACGGCTGTTTGCGAGCGATCTTTTAGTTATTTCCCCTTTTTCCCCGACCGCGCTATTTATAGCCCACTTGACAGAGGTCACGTGGTCAGCTTCCTAATGGGAAAAACATGTGGCGATGTTTACTTTTGATAGGGCTTAATTAATGCTTTTAGGCTACTTTTTTTATTATAAATACCGGCTTTAATTTTGCGTAAAGCTAGACTAGAAATGTTAGAGTAAATTTTAGAACAAGAACAAACATTTTATCACAATTAGAACAGAAGATATAATAGTCTGAAATAGTGTAAAATTTACGTTTTTTTTTATATTTTGTTATGGTTTGTTTATAATTCAATTTTCACTAAATCGGTCACAATCAACATGCATAACAAATTACAGAAATCAAAAGTAGAAAACCTGCAGAAAATGGATATCAAAGATTTGTTTTGGTTTCATGCGTCAAACATTAATTATTGAAAGTTTAAATTGCAAGTCCACATTTATTACCTTAAAATAACACACCCAATTGTCCCCAAAACATGTTTGAATTGCTTTTATGCTACTTTATTATTATAAATACCGGCTTTAATTTTGCGTAAAGCTAGACTAGAAATGTTAGAGTAAATTTTAGAACAAGAACAAACATTTTATCACAATTAGAACAGAAGATATAATAGTCTGAAATAGTGTAAAATTTACGTTTTTTTTTTTTTACATTTTGTTATGGTTTGTTTCTAATTCAATTTACACTAAAACGGTCACAATCAACATGCATAACAAATTACAGAAATCAAAAGTAGAAAACCTGCAGAAAATGGATATCAAAGTTTTGTTTTGGTTTCATGCGTCAAACATTAATTATTGAAAGTTTAAATTGCATGTCCACATTTATAA
This sequence comes from Oreohelix idahoensis, assembly GCA_024509875.1. NCBI lineage: Eukaryota > Metazoa > Mollusca > Gastropoda > Stylommatophora > Oreohelicidae > Oreohelix > Oreohelix idahoensis. The sequence goes on from JAMPIV010014785.1 coordinate 52,756, forward strand.
CCTTAAAATAACACACCCAATTGTCCCCAGAACATGAGAGCTAACAATTATCTCAATCATACATCATGAGTTCTGATCCAGTCTGCGCAATGTTTTTCTAATATGTGCTGTTTATGAATTGTCTTACTAGGGAATAGCTTTCTGAACAAAGACATATAAGTCTCTATCGATGCTGTTATTGATTCTTTACTAATTGGTTTACTGTGTGATATTTTGTTGTGTACTTTCTCAAATGCTTCTTTCAGTGAGTTGAATTGTTCTTGGGCAATAAAAGCTATGTTAGTTATATCTTGTTTGTCTGTAATTTTCAGTGTTTGTGTAATGATTGCTCTTGTAAGATCTTTATAAACTTTTTGTGTGAGATATCTGTGGCAGTGATTCCCTATAAATGCTCTGCTATTATAAGCCTGTTGTATGATTTTGTGTTTGGCTAGTACCTTGTCCATGTGTGAGCAAACATGGACCAGACCTAGTACACAGATCTTGAAACTGAAGTTTGGCCAGCGCATCTTGTGCATTTTCAAGTCTAACTTTAAAATTATCTGTCTCCTCCTTATCCTCACAAAGTTCAATACCTACCTGAAAAATTCAATTTTAGCTCCTAATTCTTCTGCCTATTTCCAGTTCCTACTAAATCTCTTCAAGTTCTTAAAAGTACTAATGTTTGCATGTATCTCTTGCGAATTCTCAAATATCTTTGCGTCTATTGTATCAGCTACCTGTTCTAGAAGTCTGTGGTGTTTCAAAACAATGCCTAATAAAATATGAAGGTAAGGAGGAGCTACATTTTCAATTTCAATCTCTAACATTGGTTTGTGTAAACAATTATGGTAATGTGCCACTTGCCTTTTATTCCCTTTCCCATATTTCATATATCTATTGTAATCTCTTATCAACATGGCCAAACTTCTTGGTTTGCAAGTTTTATGCTCTCTGGATGTCTTTGATGAAAATGTTTGGTTTGTCTGGAGCTCAAGGAATATACCCATGTCTGTGGTGTCTCCAGCAAAACAAGGAAATAATCCCCGAATAAGAAAACAACAACTTGTTTACCATCCCACTCTAAATATTTTAGTGACTCTATCTGAGCTTTCATGCCATTCATAAATATTTCTAAATTATCATATGTATCTCTGACTCTAGCCATTGATAAAAGGATGGTATTAGATTTAGAATTTGGTTTCTCTAAATTTACTACCTGCATTGTAACTTTGAATGAAAGAAGATATACAAACAGTTACTTAGAATTCGCTGGCAGCCGTCGTGTGCACAGGATTGTCTACCAAAGAAAACCAATGGAACAGTCCTTATCTCACACACAATTAAAAAAAAAAAATTCATATTATAAATAGAAGATTAACAAGACTTGAAAGATAGATCAAATTATGTGGAAGTAATCTATCTATAGCTTTACATGTTTTCTGACGCTTATATACGTAGCTAAATATCATTATAAATGAATGAAAATGCAAAAAAAAAAAAAACAGATGGTGCTTTACAAAAAGTTATTTTTTTACTACCTTATTTAAGATTTGTGGGTATCAGGAATGCGTTTAAAGGGATTTAAATGCTATAAAATCTGGTGACAATATGCTTGTTCTTGTAATGCCACACTCACAAAACTGACTACCACACATTCTCAAGATATGAAACCAAAAAAAAAAGTATGTGGAAATAATCTTTAGCTTCCCTTCGAGAAGTCTTTATAATTATAAACTCAAACGAATGGGCCGATTTTTAGATATTAAATTAATAAAAAGATTACTTATTTTATGAATTTCCTTAAATGATGACGCTGTTTTCAAAAGTCTGTAACTCCGTCAAAACTAATTTCAAACAAATAAAAATGCAATCAAAAATAGAACACAGAACAAAGTTATAGTACACAAAAGAATTTTAGCGCTGTGTTTATCCAGAACGAGTGTGTAATGATTTATATTTTACTGATTTTACTCACACATCAGCTGATTTTCCCCGCCAAAAACTTAAAGTCTTTTACGGTGCACACAAAATTTTATACCCGGTATCAGAATTCCGGTCACCGAAACTAAAAGAGCGCTCTGGTATAGGGCACAAACAGCCGTGATGTATGCTGCTATTTCTCGTGTTTAAAATTTTCATTGTACGAGGGAAGGTCAAAAAGTAATGCCTCCTATTTTGTATGTATGTAAATACTGCATCGGTGTGCGATTTGTAAATTTAGCAGGATTCCTCAAACACTCTTCTGCACTGTATAGCATTACCAACCTGTTTCAGTAACATTTGGCACCGGTGTAACAGTTTTAAAATGGCTGCCAAAGACGTTCGGTTAAAACAACGTTATGTCAGAGTATTCCTCAATGCTGAAGGCGAGACCCCAATTCGCATCCACGAACGTTTGAAGAATGTTTATGGAGATTCAACAGTGGATGTTAGCACTGTCCGACGTTGGGCACATCGCTGTGACGAAGCTGAAGTAGAATCCAAGAGGCAGTCAATGGAATGGCATCACACAACATCGCCGACAAGAAAGAAGTTCAAAAGTTCACCATCTGTAGGGAAAGTTATGGCCTCCGTGTTTTGGGATGAAAAGGGTGTGATTCTTCTCGACTTCTTGGAACAGGGAAACACGGTGAATGCAGACCGTTACATTGAAACTTTGAAGAAGCTTAGAGGTCGTCTTCGGCGACTTTACCCATTAAAAGATCAGAGAACTGCACTACTGTTGCACGATAATGCCACGCCACACACCGCTAAACGCACCATTGATGCGATTGCAGAATTTGGCTGGACATTATTACCACATCCCCCTTACAGTCCCGATCTTGCACCTTCTGACTTCCATCTGTTTGGACCACTGAAAGAAGATCTTCGCGGACATGACTTTGAGGACACCGAGACCCTAAAACGCGCCGTACGCCAGTGTTTTAGGAAAAAGGACACAAATTTTTACCGTGCGGGGATACATGCCCTTGTGAGAAGATGGACAAAAACTGTAACAAATAACGGAGACTACATTGAGAAATAAATTTTTGAAGTTCAGACTTGGGGCTACATTTCAATGTGAATTTTATCTGTTTTCTTGCCTATTGAATGAAATTAAAAATTACGAGGCATTACTTTTTGACCGTCCCTCGTAACTTCCCTTTAATTTGCTCATTGCACTTGTGCTGTGTTCGGCTGCAGCTCCAGTTAAAAAATTCAAACCAATCGTAGTTCGCCTCTAGCTGTGTGTATGACAAGCATTCGCTTATAAGAGGTCAAAGTCACTTGAGCTGTAATCGTTTGCAGCGCTTTCCCCAATACGGTGTTGGATAATTTTTTATTTTTTTTTTGGGTATTTAACCCTTCCGGTGTAACCTCAATTTTTTCGGTCTGTCCGGATTATGTATTATAATGTAGTAGAGACAGTATGCAGTCCTTTTTTTTAACAGGGGGTGCTGCAGCTCAACAGCTCATTAAAGAAAGCCGCCACTGATGTTAGCTAAAGCAGTGTAGAATCAAAATTGAAGAATCTGTCATGAGCCCCTTGGGCTAGAACATCTTTATTTCCATTGTCAATCTTGCAGTGTTTAGAACCACATAGAGATGTTACCTTTTACTTTAGTTTTTTGTTGGCTTGACAACTCTTATACCGTTGTTGTTTTTGTTTTGAAACGGTGATAGGTGGAGAGCGGGCACTTAACAGCTGACCATTATTGCCTCTTCTCGTTCCATCTTGGTCTACTCTGTTCAACCTGAAAATTGGTTATAATTGGGGTATTTAGTGTCATTTTATTTACAAATTTTGTATTAAGTTTAAATGACTTGTCTTTTGCAGTTGCTGGTTTTAATTTATATTAGTATTTGTCATTTTATTTTAGTTTTTTGTATTGTATATAGATAGCTATTGTCCTTTGCACTTGGTTTTAATTTGTATTAATGTTTTTTTTTTAATTTTTAATCTCTTTGCCTTTCCTTGTCCTGTGAGTAGTTAATGGGTTTGCTAATTTTCTGGTTTTATTTTTTTTTATGATTTGTTAGTTTTTGTTGCATAATTTCTATTTGGTTGAATGTCTTTTCTGAAGTACTAACCTTATATGTTTTCCTTTGTTTTATGTATATATCTTTTAAGTATTGATTGGGCATCTCCTGGGGGCATCTATACTTAAAACCTTATCACCTGTCATGCCTATATTGTGACTTCTGTAGTACGTTTTTAATTCTAGCCTCTGTTGTTCGTACTTTTTACAGTGGATCAGGTAGTGGTCTATGTCATTCTCTTCCTGACATTCTTGGCAGTGAGGTTCCTCTATCATAAAGTATGCTGCACCGAGACGGAGACGCCACAGTTTTCTGTTCGGTGGTATCTTTAATTCTTCTCTGACCTGGCACGTCCTTGTTGGTTCTTTCCGCAGTTTGAACGCATGTCTGCCTTTTCTCTTGTTCTTCCATGTTGTCTTCCATTCCTCGTTTATAGTTATCTTCACTTGGCTCTTGATCTCCGACCTTCCCAGTCGTGCTCTTATTTTGTTTTTACTCATTCTTCCATTCTTGGCGTTCTGGTCTGCCAATTCTTATACCGCAGTCACAGCGAAACTCTTATACCGCAGTCACAGCGACGGAAGGCAAGGGGAATCCACCACAACTATCACATCATCCCAAAAAACAACCATAGTGAAAGCAGTCATATTATTATAATATCGCCACACAGCAGCATTTTCCCTCCCAGATCTGCTCACTTCATTAATTCCTGTATACATATTTATACATGAACAACTGTTACGCACACAGCAGCTGTACGTGAGCGTCTGTCTGTATAACCCCACTAACTGTAGTTCACGTTTTTTCCCGCAGTATGTCTCGGGAGCAGCATTCTATACAATGAAAAGTATTTTATGTAACAACTCTTTGTCAATGGAAGTAAGAAAGAGCGTTCTTCATTGTTATATAGAACCAATCCTGACATATGGAAGTGAGTCATGGACAATTAGTAAACAAGTAGAAAAATCACTAGAGGCCACAGTGATGTGGTTTTACAGAAGAATATTAAAAATACCTTGGACAGCAACAACAAAAATAATGAGGATGTACTGAAAGAGGCCAACGCGTAAAGAAAGCTTATTTCTCATGTTGGAAAGAAGCAATCCACTTTTTTTTTTTTTGGGGGGGGGGGGCGGGGGCACAGGGGGTAAAGGGGCTGTGGTATATGGCTGACAGAATTTGGATATCATGGGCATGGGGGGGGGGGGGGGGGGGGGGTGGGGCATGGATATTTGTCGTATATTGTTAGTAGCTTTGAAAATATGTTCATGGGGGGTGGGGGGGGGGGGGGGGGGGGGGGCATGTTTAAAGAAGCTTGTATTGTAGTAGTATAATGGTGACAGAATTTGATATCATGGCATGGAAGAAAATCAACAACAGAATTGATCATGACTATTTGTCGTATATTGTTAGATAGCTTAGAAAATAGTTATGGTCCCGTCTGAGCAGAGGTGATAGTGATAAATAGGTGAGAATAAAGGTGTAGAAATAGATTTCACGAGTGAGTAGTAAAGGAGAAAAAGTTGTCTCTGGACTGAATAGTTTCTCTAGTCCAGCCTATCTATACGACTATATTGTAGTGAAGACACTCTTCCAACCCCTTATCTCTATAAAGATAAGTTTAACTAGACACATCCACACACAATTATGTGACAACAAGACACACAAAACGTGAAAAACTATGGTTGATTGGGTATGGGTCTGACCAACACACACATGTAAGTTCCTTTTTGTTGTTTATTATCATTAAACTTTTTACAACATCAAACATATAACGAAATCAAATAAATCAAGTTTAAAGATATTTGAAAATAACCGAATAAGTGCCCTCCCCTTGTTGAGAAAGGATCCAAAAAGAAGTTAATAACCCAAAGGTCAAAGATAAACACTACGTTACAGAATAGACTGTGAAGAACAAGTCCCCCACTAAATTTCTACTCAGTAAAGTACTCAGTTTAGCGAAATAAAGAAAGAAGTTAGTACAATGATTGTAACAAAAGAAAATATTCTCTCTCTCTATCTCAATTCTAATATCAACTGCGAAAAAATAAATGGAGTATTATTAATCGACCTTTACAAAGCATTTGACACAATTGACCACTCGTTGCTGATACAAAAGCTTGCGGTGTACAAATTTCATTCACAAGTGATCACATTAATAAAATCATTCCTTGAAAACAGAACACAACGAGTCTTATACAATAATGTGCTCTCTAAATCATACACCACTACAATGGGTGTCCCGCAAGGCTCGATACTAGGACCCTTTCTCTTCAGCATCTTCATCAATGACCTGCCCTTGTCATTGCCACATGACGATTGTCTTATGTTTGCTGATGATACCACAGTAACAGTAGCTGGCACAGACATTAACACTGTTTAGTCTCTTTTACAGCATCACCTGGACATTGTACAAGATTGGTGCACTATTAATAGTATGTCCATTAATAAAAACAAAACTCAATCTTTGATTATCTCAACCCGCCAAAAGATTCTGCACTGTCAACCAAATACGTTATCTTTATCTCTAGACGGAGAACGTATTAAGCAAGTTACGGACCACAGCCTGTTGGGTGTGGTCATCGACCAGTCTCTAAGCTGGAAGTCACATGTCTATTTCATCGCAAACAAGATCTCACAAAAATTGTTTCAACTCTCAAAAATCAAACATTTTTTATGTCCGCACTCTAGACTTATATTCTATTATGCACATATTCAAAGTCACCTTTCTTATTGCTCAAATATCTGGAGTCGCTGTGGCTTGTCGTTTTTGAAACGCCTAGAATCCCTACATAAAAGGGCGCTACGACTTGTTTGCCTGAATGATAACATTCCCAGTGCTCAGCTATTTTCACAGCTGAATGTTCTTCCTCTTAAAAAATTCTTCTTCTTCCAAGATCTCCTATTTGTGCATCAAATTTTACACGGCAGAACGCCTTCATACTTGCAAATGTTCTTTCGCTATAAGTACTGCTCATATTTTATACGTGGCGACCTACTTTTGGACCTTGCAAAACCTCGAACTGACCTCTTCCGAAGTTGTTTTAGTTATGCAGGTGGTTTAGCATGGAATTCCCTACCCAAGTCTGTCAAAACTGATAATTACACCACATTCAAAAGACATCTGCATTCACATGTCATGAAATCTTGTACACACATTTAACGACAATTCTGTTTCAGTTATTTCAACGTTTCCACGAGCATTTAACTATCATTGTAATATTTTCATTTTAAATTGAATTTTTTATATTAAGTAGCTTTATTGCTTGACCTCTCTCTCTCTCTCTCTCTCTCTCTCTCTCTCTCTCTCTCTCTCTCTCTCTCTCTCTCTCTCTCCCTCTCTCTATGTGCGTGAATGACTATGAGTAAATGTACTTGTGTGTGCTAAGTTTCTGATTGTGATGATAATATTAATTGATCCTGTCTGAAGTTGTTAATATTTTAATTTTTAACACACTGAAAATTGTATTGCAGGGCAGAAATGTAAAAAGGCAATTATGCCTATTTCTTTACCCTTGATGAAATAAAGATTTCGTTCGTTCGTTCGTTCGTTCGTTCACTCTGTCATATGTGGCCACAAACACTTTTGCTTACCTAATCGGGTGTTGGTATCCCTTGAAAAAAACTACAATAGTCTGAACCTATACCGTCAGGTGGGTTGCCCAATTATGGCCCCAAGTGCAGCCTTTATATCGAATAATAATTAAAAGGTGGACGCCAAATTTGGTGGTTTAATTATCCTGGATGAATTCTGTGTCACCGCAAATAGTTACTGAAGCAAGACGTTCTCGGGACGTTCACAGTGCAAAAGGAGAAAAGTAATTCCTGTATTGTCAAGCATCTGGTTGCTAAGTCAAATGCTACAATATGTAAAAACTGATAATAATGGTAAATCCTATCGGCTGGCTCTTATGGTGAGTACCGATTTTGAAACAGCGTAGTTTTCTGGATCACTCCGTTGCTACGGCTGTCAAACGTCAGGAATATATGTTCTTTCGTATGCCTAGTCTTCTTCTTCTTCTTTGATCCTTAGCCGCCGAGCGTCAAAGCAGTCAGTGGCCATCACGCCTAGTGGTGTCTTGTAGGGCAATAACAAATTGATTCCACTTTGCTCGGTCGGTGGCCATCCTTCGTACAGTGCCCTAACTCTGGTTCATTCTTTGCATCTCAGCCTCCACAGTCCTCCGCCAGGTTGTTTTTGGTCGGCCTCTCTTTCGTTTTCCTTCAGGGGTCCAAAGCATAGCTGTTCTTGTGATGGCATCGGGGTCTCTTCTGAGGACATGACCAACCCAGCTCCAGCGTCTGCCAGCTATGATGGTGTGCATGTCCTCTTGCTTGCTACGAGTAAGCAGATCTTGGTTAGTGATGGTATTTGGCCAAAAGATTCGGAGAATTTTTCTTAGGCATGTTGTGTGAAAAGAGGACAATTTCGACATTTCCTTCTCTGTAACTCTCCAGCATTCCGCACCATAGAGAAGCACAGAAAGCACACAGCTTTGATATAATCTTAATTTTGTACTTGTGCTGTATTGGGAGGACTTCCAGATGTTGTTTAGGCTAAAGAAGGCTGTTCTTGCCTTATTCATTCTGATGTTGATGTCTTTGCCTGCCCCGTCGTCTGGTGTTACTATGCTTCCTAGGTATGTGAAGGTATCTGTCTGTACCAATTGCTGATTCCTTACTGATATGGACTCAGGGTTGCTCACATTGAGCGTCATGACCTCAGACTTCTTTAAATTGATATTCAAGCCCACCTACTGGCTAAACTTATTAAGTCTATCCGTTTTTTCCTGGATGTGTTGATGTGAATGTGCTAGTAGTGCAATGTCATCTGCATATTCCAGATCTTCCAATGTAGAAAATGTTGTCCATCTTATTCCCCTTGGATTGCCCTCTGTTGTCTGGCGCATCACCCAGTGTATGACTGTTAAAAATAGAGTGGTTGATAAGGGGCATCCCTGTCGTACTCCTGTCTTCACCTCAAAGGTTAGGTTGCTCTGCCCAACACTACACGTAAAGTTGGCATAGAGGCTTTTTATGATTGACACTATGCAGCTTGGAATTCCATAAGCCCTCAGTATTTTCCATAAACTGTCCTTATGTATACTGTCAAAAGACTTTTCAAAATCAACGAAATTAATGTACAGCTGTCTTTGCTATTCTGAGCACTGCTTTATAATGTTCATGAGAGTAAATATATGATCTACACATCTTCTGTTCTTTATAATTCCTACTTGTTCTTTCCTCAGTTTGTGGTCTACTGCTTTTGAAATTCTCTGTATAATTATCCTGCCTAGTATTTTTCTGGGAACTGAGAGAAGAGTTATTCCTCTCCAATTATTACAGTCTGCAAGATCTCCCTTCTTGGGAAATTTGACAATTATTCCTTTGTTCCACTCCGTTGGTGTTGTCCCTGTTTTCCAGACTTGTGCAAATAGTGGTTCTAATAGTTCTGCTGCTAGCTCAGGGTCTGTCTTAAATAGCTCTGCATTTAAGTTATCATGGCCCGGAGCTTTGCCGTTCTTTAACCCTTTGATTGCTGTGATGATTTCTTCTTTTCGTGGAATGTCTGTATTAACATCTAGATCATTTTCAGCCTCAGGAACATTCAATTGTGTCTCTGGTGGTTCCTTGTTCAGAGTTTCTCTGAAATGCTCTGTCCATCTTGTTTCCTGTCCCTCTGCTGTCGTGATGAGATTTCCTTGCTTATCTCTTACTAATGTAATGTTGTTTGCACCTCGTTTTCCGCTGATGATTTTAGTTATTTTGCATACTGTGCTTTGTTCATTTCTCAGTGCTGCCTCTTCTGCCTGTCTTGCAAAATCGTCTAGGAAATTCCTTTTGTTGGCTCGGGTTTGGCGTTTAACTTCCTTGTCCAGCTGACTGTACTGTTCGCTATATAGTTGCTTTAACCTGGGGGACTTCGCTTCTGTTTTCTTTCTTTTCATTTCCTTTCTCATCGTTATGGTGTTTAATGTTTCTGGTGTTATCCAGTCTTGCTTCTTCCTTTCCTGGAATCCCAAGCATGATTTGCTGCTTTCTTTGTATATTGTTGAAATGGTGTTGAAATTCTGGTCTATATCATCAGTCAATGTCTTTTCCTGACTTTTGGCAAATTGATATCGTTTCTTTATGTCGGCCGCAAAAGCTTTTCTGGTAAGGGAGTCCTTCAATTTGCTGATGTCAAACCTTTTCTGTGTAGTTACAGTTGGTCCAGCCCTTCTTAGTTTCACTTTCAGTTTTGCTACTACTAAATGGTGATCACTTCCCACATCTGCACCTCTTCTTACCTTCACATCTTGTATGCATGTCTCCATCTACCGTTAACCATGATGTGGTCTATCTGGTTTCTGTCCCGACCATTTGGTGATTCCCATGTTAATTTGTGAATTTCTTTATGTGGGAAAAGTGTTCCTCCAATGACCAGGTTGTTAATGCTACAGAAACTTATTAGCTTATCCCCATTTTCGTTTGCTGTTCCGCTGCCGCATTTCCCCATTGTTCGTTCATTATATGTATTGTGTTTACCAACTTTCGCATTGAGGTCTCCCATTACTATAACAAGATCATATCTAGGTGTGTCTTCCATTTCTTTCTGCAGTTGTTGATAGAATCCATCCTTGACCTCCTCATCGCTATCATTTGTTGGTGCGTAGCATTGTATTATTGTAGTGTTGGTGAATCTCCCTCTCAATCTTAATCTTATCAATCTGTTGTTGATGGGTTTCCATTCCAGTAATGTCCTTTCTATTCCTTTCTGTAGAATAATGGCTACGCCTTCATTGTGCTGTCCATCCTCTCTTCCAGAGTAAAGTACTGTTTCTCCTGTTGCTGTTTTAACTTTTCCTGCCCCTGTCCATCTGCTCTCGCTTATCCCTAGAAGTATGCCTAGTGGGCTGGAAAAATGGAATAAATAATTCTGGGTAAGGTACCGTCCAGTTACGATTAATCTTACTGTTTCTATCTCTCACTCTGCATGAAGAGAGAGGACCGAACAGGTCCAAAAATCGAAGACCCAAAATGATAATAATGGTACTGGTAATGTTAGACCGCTGGCCGCGATCATGTGCTAGATAAGGAAGAAAAGAACATTTTAAAAAACTGCTACTATCCTATGAAGGGCAGAATGTCAGACGGGCCTGCGTGCCCAATTCTTAACCCTTTGAAAATAAAGTTCGTTCGTTCGTTCCACCCGCAAGTTTTCCGCTATGGCATGTCTGGAAAAAACGGTATGTGCCCTCCCCCGTTATTGCCCGCGAGAAAATGCACAGCGCACAAAGTCAATTACACTGGCTAACAAAAAAAAATTTTTTTTTTCTTTCTCTAACATTTTTATGTTTTTCTGGTCAATTTTAATGCGCTGTGTTTAAATCTGCAAACCGTTTTTCTCTATCAGGTCGGGTTCTCTAGAAATACGCAATTGAAGTTTTTTAGCAACTTATACAGTATTACAACAACATTCGTACAAGACGTATAACAGTTATGTAGGCTTGAATTTCTTTGCAGTCGACTTTCGTCGATGAATGGCATATGGTACATCGCGATGAAGCATCCAACAATAATCGGCAAGCATGGTCATACTCCACCGTCCTTGATAACGTGACTCCATTACGGCGATATCTTGATGGAATCGTTCTCCATGTTCATCGCTGACTTCGCCAAGGTTGTCAGGGAAAAAGTCAAGATGCGAATCGAGCAAATGGATTTTGAGGGACATGTTACAGCCCATAATTCTGTATGCATCTATGCACTGCTTAACAATATGTACTTAGTCGACAGATTTGTGATTTCCCAGAAAGTTATCGACGATCGATTTGAATGCCATCCATGCGCGAAGTTCACTACCATGTAACAAGTTCTCGAATTGTTTGTCTGCAATAACTTTCCTAATCTGAGGTCCTACAAAGATACCTTCCTTTATCTTTGCATCGCTAACTTGCGGAAACTTTTCTCGAAGATAAGTGAAAGCTTTGCTCGACTTATCTAACACTTTTACGAAATTCTTCATGAGCCCCAACTTTATATGTAACGGTGGTAAAATGATGCTGTCTTTGTTAACTAATGGCTCGTGTATTACATTTTTATGCCCGAGCTGCATACGATCCCTGATAGGCCACACCTTTCTTGCATAATGTTCCTGTCTGTTGCGGCTGTCCCATTCACATCAGAAGCAACAAAATTTAGTATACCCAGTCTGCATGCCCGTGAGAATTGCAATGACCTTTAGGTTTCCACAAATCCGCCATTGGTAGTCATTGTACTTTATTTTTGCCAAAAAAATAGCCATATTGTCATAAATTTCTTTCATATGAACAGAGTAGGCGACTGGAATTGATGAAAATAAATTTCCGTTATGCAATAACACGGCTTTTAGACTAGTCTTGGAGGAGTCGATGAAAAGTCGCCATTCGTTGACTATGTGCTCATGACCGAGGTGCACCATTAGACCGTTTACATCTTTGCAATAGCAAATGTCACCTTTCATCTCAAAGTATTGAACAAGTTCTCTGTGTCTATGATGAAATTTAGATATTGGAGTATTAGGCGCTAAAAAATTCCATTCTTTGAGTCGCGAACCGAGTAATTCCGCTTGTCCTTTGGTAAGAGCGAGATCACGTATTAGATCTGAAAGTTCTGAATGGTTAATTAAGAGAACACCATCATTCACCGGTATATAATCCGAGTCAGAATTAGTTTCTAAAGCAGGTAAACTATCACTTTCTGATGGTTCATTCACGTCCAACGGATATTGTTCTGGTGGAACTGGGATCGGACACGTGATTGGATCATGAGGCACTGGTTTCGAAACCGATTCAATATTTGGATAAACCACAGACTTTCTAGTTTTAAAAGTGAAACCATGGATATTTGTCAAGCAGAAGTAACAATCAGTAGCATGATTTGTCGGTTCACGCCATATTACTGGCACACCAAAAGGCATCGACTTATGCTTCAGCGATTTTCGTTACCAACCTGCCAATGTATTTGCACAAGTCGAACAAACTGCATTTGGCTTCCAAGATTTATTTGCATCATCAGCTTTCGAATTGAAAGAAAGTTCATATGCTTTCTTTAGTAATGGTGTAAAGTTTTTCTGGTGAACACGTTTGGTAAAATATCCGCACACGTAACAGAACAGATCAGCCAAATTTCTACAACTTCTAGAAGCCATATTTCGCTCAGAATTATTTCAAAATACAGTAACTATTTGAAAAATAGCGTAACATATGTCATGCATCTTTTAGCAGTATAAAAAGTAGAATTATTTTGCATTTTATTAATTTTTAATAAGATATATATTAAATATGAAACGGAGCAAATAACGGTTTCCCAAAAATATATTTATTCACAAATATCTTAAGAACCCGATGTGATAGAGATAAACGGATTTCAAATTTGAAATCAGCGCAAGAAACTGACCTAAGAACACTTATTCTTATATAAGAAAGAAAAATGTTGTTTGTCAGTGTTATTATTTACTTTATTCATACGCGCACTTTAACAAAAATCGCCTGTCACTACTAGCTATTTGTCGGCGTCTATTGTTTAGTCACTGTAGTGGTTTTGTTGGTATTGTATGTTTGTTATGTTACCTAGGGTACTGTGTGAGGTCAGTTGTGAAGGCTCCTGAGATAAAAGTTTATGTGAATTACAGAAGGCCCTTCTTACTACCACTACGACCTCAAACAGACCTATTCTACTATCATGAATGTGGCTACGTTAAAAAGTCTAGGGTACTGAAATGTAATGTGTTGTAATAGAATATACAAACACACACATGTAATTAATAAGTCTAAGAATGTTAATATAATCTATAACACACTGAACTAACTCAGGCTGTTTTAGTTTTGAAGTTTTAACAATTTTTTCTTAAATTTATTTGTTCTGAACCAATGTTTTATTTTGGTCAGAACATATGAAAAGTTATGAAGTTATAAATTGAATGCATAAAGATATGGCATAATAAAATGAAATTTGTGTACATATGTAGTTTATAAGACTGGTTAATAGTAATAATATTTAACTGTCTCTGGGAGAACTATTACTGGATATGCTGTTGGGGTGGTGTCATCACTCCCACTCTGTGTTTACTATAAGCTTTGTCCATTAATTTATAGACTGTAGAAATGTTATATTTCACAAGAATTCAGTCAATTTTTTATAGGGGAAATATTTGTGGTGGTTTTGTAAAATGGTGAATCTTCAGCAGGCCACGTAGTCACTCATCTTGTCTGACTATCCGATGCTGGATTTCCGTGGCCCACTCCTCTCTGTAGCTGGTATACGATGCTAGACTGCACCGACACAAACGTTAGGCGGCACACACATCTGCCTGTATATTCTTGATAAGGTATGTAGCACTACCTCTAGTGCCACAACAGAAACTCACAATTCTGAAACAAAAGTTGTGCGGTGTGTCAGTAATCTACCTACTGCACCACTCTTACACACAGCACAACACAACGACACTACACAGAATGGGTCAGATCTCTCTGACCAACACAGCACATCTTACCCAGTTGTTCTCATATAGTATCAGTTCCCCAAGACTGCATTGCATCTGAGATATGTTCAATAGTTTTCTCTTTCCTTCAATAAGATAGGTAATATGTTCCCACTGATCTCAATACTAGATCCGCCTTCCATAGTCTTCATTAGGCGTCCGTATATTTTTTGTTTGTCTCTAGACCCTGAACTTGGGCTGGGGACCTAGAGCGAACACTTACTTGTCGTAATCTTTTTATATGATATGGCAGTATCAATCACTCAAATAATTTAAAAATATACAAGATAAATGCTTTCATTCTTACCAGAATTCAAAATTAAGAACACAGTTAAGGCTAGCAAAACTCAGCTGAGCTGCTGGCTCTATTAGGGCGTCCCACTAAATGTATAGAATATCTTCTGGGAGAAACACCACTGGAATTTACTACTGTGTCTTCTGGACAGACTTATGTCAAATGGCAAAAAATGCGCGTCTCCACCCCGCTAATATGATTACATTGGTCCAATCACAGACTTCCCTTCTAACTTTTTCAAATCTACAACCAAAAGTCAAATTTCAGTCAGATCTCAGTCAAGTATGTATTATTGTCTGTTGGTCCGTCTGTCTCTACTTGGTTTTTCACAAAAACACACTTGTTTCTTGGACCAATTATACGCAAAACCCCTACACAAACCTGCCTCTAAGTTATTTTTAGCCACAATTCTCCACCTTTCCCCTCTCGTACATTACAGCTAGATTTTGCAATTCTGTGCCTCAAGGACGAAGATTTGAAGCTTTTTGTGAAAGTTTGCACAACAGTACAGTCGCTGGTCTGATGTGAACAATACAGTCTTTTGTCAATATCTTCCATGTTATCTGTCCGTCTGTATAAATGAAAGTATATTATTTCCCTGCTTAAGATGGGCTATCATACTAGCTAGGTTTTATATTCATAACTCTATTATTAAGAAAAAACATTTTTTCTCAAGGTTAGTTTTTTGAAATTGGTTCTCGAACCTTCTACACGGCGTTTGCCGCTGAATTCAAATAAAACAACCAAGCATCGTAAAACGTCCAAGAAATGACTGTTTCGAATAAGTCAAGGTCCTTTCTGTCCATTTCCTTACATTGTGTTAACTAGTGGCATGAATTTTTTTCTCTTTTATTACCAATTGAGTCTTTTTGCCCTTTAGGTTCTAACACGTGTTCAGTCATATTTTTCCTTTTTTATATCTCCGTTTTGTCTGCATGTTTAACTAGTTAGTTTAAATGGCGGTGGGATATGCGGGCATAGGCGAGCATGTCTCCTAGTATCTTACGCATTATTCTTATCCCTACAATGTTATCTTTATAATGGGAGATATTTTAACGTTGTATCATGGTAAATTCATCACAGTCACATAACATTAACTCTAGTCACTTATTTAATTTCACACAATGAAATATAATGCGAATTCTATTCGGTCACTCATTCGTCACACTTAATAATCTATATAATCTCAGTCAGCTAAGCCGTATCTCCTTGTGTAAGAAAAATGGGGTGTTTGAAATTACATTACTCAGAACGACTGGCAAGAAATATCTATGCGTTAGGTTATTTCACTAGTTTTAAACGCTAGGGAATTATAGTGAATAAAAATGATAAACCTAACACATTTTAACACTTAAGCACAATTTCTATTACCACAAATCAGAAAATGAAATCCCCACGAGACAATTTAACACATTTAGCGAAGAAATGGTTCTAGTCTGGTGTGATTAGATTATCCAAGAATTTCTGAGCGACTCTAATAACTGAATTTGAGAGAGCGCGGTATGTATACAGATCATTGTGTTCTCATCACCAGAAGACGTTACAATTCACACCTTCTGTATAGTATGGGAATCAGGAACTGCGTTTCCCGGATCAAAGGTTTCTTCGTTCATTCTACTCAGTGATGCTGACCGACATCAGATGATTTTGCCGTGCACGGGCCTCTCTTAGATTACGCCCCCTTGCGCAGATCAAACATTACCTCCTTCTGAAACGTGCGCACATCAAAGGTGGTCGGGAAAATATTATCGCCCCTTGTTTCTCTTCAACCGATCCTTTATTTCTACGCGCATCCGTCTAATGACCGATAATTGGTAAATCAGCTCGCGTGAGAAACTCAGGTAAACAAACGCGATTCGCTCCCTTGTTAAACTGGCAGGTTTGGGAAATTTGGTAAACATCTCTGTTGTTATGTTCCAGAAAAAAGGCGTGGATTCAAAGGTGAGTCATACAAACAGAAAATTGCGTAGTTTGGCTTAGCCAATGGTAGACACTAAATGGGAAAGCAAAGGCTGTCAGATTACTGTATCAATATTTCCGTTCCACGTCACAGTATTGTAGACGGGATGTTGTGGAACGACATGATCACCTACGCCATAAGGCATGGTAATAGAAGAAGAAAATTCTCAGGAACTGACTGTCAGTCGTTCCAGCGCCTCACACTGGGAAGACACGCGACACGCGACACGCTAAGATCACTCAACCGAAAATAAAATTAGGTAAAAGGTGGTGGACGGGAGGGGTGGAATATCGACATCACTTCAGAAAAAACGAACCCCCCACCCAGCTCCAAATGGGACATTCCACCTAACCATAAGGATCACAAACTAAGCAGCTTGGCCAGCAGTATATGAAAAAGTTGCAGTCATTACGTGGACCTTCTCACAGCTGGTACAGTGAATGAATTACGGTGACACCCTGGGCGGGGGGTATTTAAGTATATAGATAATAAAACTGCATTCCTGTGCATGTAAGTGTAGGTTGTTACGTTGTGTTATATAGAGTGTCCTATTGTTGCCTCACGGTTAGGCCAAAGACAGTCGAGAAATAGACGAATGAACTTCTGGAGACATGGATGACACTAGGCAAGACTGCATTGATTAATGAGGAGAGATAGATGACACTGGGCAAGACTGCATTGATTTATGGAGAGAGATAGATGACACTGGGCAAGACTGCATTGATTTATGCAAAGAGATAGATGACACTGGGCAAGACTGCATTGATTTATGCAAAGAGATAGATGACACTGGGCAAGACTGCATTGATTTATGGAGAGAGATAGATGACACTGGGCAAGACTGCATTGATTTATGGAGAGAGGTAGATGACACTGGGCAAGACTGCATTGATTTATGGAGAAAGAGAGATGACACTGGACAAGACTGCATTGATTTATGAGGAGAGATAGATGACACTGGGCAAGACTGCATTGATTTATGGAGAGAGAGATAGATGACACTAGGCAAGACTGCATTGATTTATGGAGAGAGAGAGAGATGACACTGGGCAAGACTGCATTGATTTATGGAGATAGATAGATGACACTGGGCAAGACTGCATTGATTTATGGATAGAGATAGATGACACTAGGCAAGACTGCATTGATTTATGGAGAGAGATAGATGACACTAGGCAAGACTGCATTGATTTATCGAGAGAGATAGATGACACTAGGCAAGACTGCATTGATTTATGGAAAGAGATAGATGACACTAGGCAAGACTGCATTGATTTATGGAGAGAGATAGATGACACTGGGCAAGACTGCATTGATTTATGGAGAGAGCGATAGATGACACTGGGCAAGACTGCATTGATTTATGGAGAGAGATAGATGACACTGGGCAAGACTGCATTGATTTATGAGGAGAGATAGATGACACTGGGCAAGACTGCATTGATTTATGGAGAGAGATAGATGACACTGGGCAAGACTGCATTGATTTATGGAGAGAGATAGATGACACTGGGCAAGACTGCATTGATTTATGGAGAGAGATAGATGACACTGGGCAAGACTGCATTGATTTATGGAGAGAGAGATAGATGACACTGGGCAAGACTGCATTGATTTATGGAGAGAGATAGATGACACTGGGCAAGACTGCATTGATTTATGGAGATAAATAGATGACACTAGGCAAGACTGCATTGATTTATGGAGAGATAGAGATGACACTAGGCAAGACTGCATTGATTTATGGAGAGAGATAGATGACACTAGGTAAGACTGCATTGATTTATGGAGAGAGATAGATGACACTAGGCAACACTGCATTGATTTATGGAGAGAGATGACACTAGGCAAGACTGCATTGATTTATGGAGAGATATAGATGACACTAGGCAAGACTGCATTGATTTATGGAGAGAGAGAGATGACACTAGGCAAGACTGCATTGATTTATGGAGAGAGATAGATGACACTAGGCAAGACTGCATTGATTTATGGAGAGAGATAGATGACACTGGGCAAGACTGCATTGATTTATGGAGAGAGAGAGATGACACTAGGCAAGACTGCATTGATTTATGGAGAGAGAAAGATGACACTAGGCAAGACTGCATTGATTTATGGAGAGAGATAGATGACACTAGGCAAGACTGCATTGATTTATGGAGAGAGATAGATGACACTAGGCAAGACTGCATTGATTTATGGAGAGAGAGAGATGACACTAGGCAAGACTGCATTGATTTATGGAGAGAAAGAGAGATGACACTGGGCAAGACTGCATTGATTTATGGAGATAGATAGATGTCACTGGGCAAGACTGCATTGATTTATGGAGAGAGATAGATGACACTGGGCAAGACTGCATTAATTTATGGAGAGAGATAGATGACACTAGGCAAGACTGCATTGATTTATGGAGCGAGATAGATGATACTAGGCAAGACTGCAATGATTTATGGAGAGAGATAGATGACACTAGGCAAGACTGCATTGATTTATGGAGAGAGATAGATGACACTGGGCAAGACTGCATTGATTTATGGAGATAGATAGATGACACTAGGCAAGACTGCATTGATTTGTGGAGAGAGATAGATGACACTGGGCAAGACTGCATTGATTTATGGAGAGAGAGATGACACTAGGCAAGACTGCATTGATTAATGAGGATAGATAGATGACACTGGGCAAGACTGCAATGATTTACGGAGAGAGATAGATGACATTGGGCAAGACTGCAATGATTTATGGAGAGAGATAGATGACACTAGGCAAGACTGCATTGATTTACGGAGAGAGATAGATGACACTAGGCAAGACTGCATTGATTTATGCAAAGAGATAGATGACACTAGGCAAGACTGCATTGATTTATGGAGAGAGAGAGATGACACTAGGCAAGACTGCATTGATTTACGGAGAGAGATAGATGTCACTAGGCAAGACTGCATTGATTTATGGAGAGAGAGAGAGATGACACTAGGCAAGACTGCATTGATTTATGGAGAGAGATAGATGACACTAGGCAAGACTACATTGATTTATGGAGAGAGATAGATGACACTAGGCAAGATTACATAGATTTATGGAGAGAGATAGATGACACTAGGCAAGACTGCATTGATTTATGGAGAGATATATATGACACTGGGCAAGACTGCATTGATTTGTAGAGAGAGATAGATGACTCTAGGCAAGACTGCATTGATTTATGGAGAGGGATAGATGACATTAAGCAAGACTGCATTGATTTATGGAGAGAGATAGATGACACTAGGCAAGACTGCATTGATTTATGGAGAGAGATAGATAACACTAGGCTAGACTGCATTGATTTTTAGAGAGAGAGAGAGAGAGAGATGACACTATGCAAGACTGCATTGATTTATGGAGAGAGATAGATGACACTGGGCAAGACTGCATTGATTAATGGAGAGCGATTAACACAGAGTAATACTACACTGATTTTTGGACAGACAGATGACATTAGGAAATACTACACTGATTTCTTGAGAGACAGATGACATTAGGAAATACTACACTGATTTCTTGAGAGACAGATGACATTAGGAAATACTACACTGATTTCTTGAGAGACAGATGACATTAGGTAATACTACACTGATTTCTTGAGAGACAGATGACATTAGGAAATACTACACTGATTTCTTGAGAGACAGATGACATTAGGAAATACTACACTGATTTCTTGAGAGACAGATGACATTAGGAAATACTACACTGATTTCTTGAGAGACAAATGACGTTAGGAAAGACTAGACTGACTTCTGGAGAGACAGATGACGTTAGGAAAGATTATATTGTTTTATGAAGATACAGATAACGTTAGGTAATACAAGTTTGTTTTCTGAAGATACAAGAGACATTAGGGAAGACTAGAATATTTTCTGGAGAGACAGATGGCATTAGGAAAGACTAGTTTGATTTCTGGAGACACAGATGACGTTATGACAGACCAGAATGATTTCTGGAGACACAGATGACGTTATGACAGACCAGAATGATTTCTGGAGACACAGATGACGTTAGGACAGACCAGATTGATTTCTGAAGAGACAGATAACGTTAGGGAAGACTAGGACAGACCAGATTGATTTCTGGAGACACAGATGACGTTAGGACAGACCAGTTTGATTTCTAGAGAGACAGATGACACAGGAAAGACTACGGACGGCATCCCTTAATCCGTAAACATATCTGCTTTCCATAAAGAAAAAAATACCAACGTGATTCATTAAAAAGTGGGGAGAGGAGATTGATGAATTCACATATGACCTGTCTGAAATGACCAGGTCTGCTAAAGAGACGCTGATTTCTGAAGAGGGGGGGGGGGGAGAGAGAAGAGGGGGGTGGCGGGGACTCAGGTTATGATTAATCAGTAATTCGTTATATCGTTTCTACCTCTATATTGTTTTTCTCTGTCTGTTTTGCGGCCTTGCGATATTTTTTCTGCCATTGAAGTAGACCGGACATTACACTACATTCAGTCTTTCTAAATACATAGCAATCTACAATCCAGTTTCTGTAATCTCAGTGATTTAGATATGTTTTTTTTTTTTTTTAAATGTTCTTTATAGTGCAATAATTTGAAACTTCTCCCAAACCCCAATCCATATGGCCACTCCCTTCCAAAGAAGAACCCGCTCGTTAAAAATAAAAATGATTCAGTTTACAAATATTTTTCACGCACACGCGCGCGCGCACTCAAAAAAGCGTTTAGTCCCGAACTAATTTTGCCAGTTTATTAAAGCAGACGGTACTTTGCATGCTTGGCTTTGTTATCTCATCTTAAGACTTCTGTTTTTTTTTTTTTTAAGTACGACCACTCTTGCGATATAGGCGCTGCGTTGGTTGCTCCGTGGTTAGAAGAAGTTTACTGTGTTCACGATTAACGATTTTGTATGTTTGCTTGGGTCTGTGTTGATTCTGTCACCCATAATTCTCCGAATCCTCTTCGGTTTCAGATGATACAAAAAGGAGATAGATAATCTTTTACGTGGTTGCCAAGCTACTGCTGACTGCACTTGCGTGCATTGATATGGCAGTGCTAGAGTATAAGATGAATTGCTGCGGAGAACTCTAACAGGAGCTTTAGTTTGTGAATTGTGAACTGTGTAAACTAGACAACATGATGAAATGTGTCGTAATCACCTTTATTTTCTTATGTAGATGTAAATTCCCATGGACGTTAATCCCACCATTCTTAAGCAGTTGTTGAACTGAGCGTGTGTTTTCGTTTTTATGTGTGTTGACTTACACTGCCTTGTAAAGCTATCAGCTGGTTTGCTTTTTTTTGTGCGTTCTTATTTTCACCTTTTATTCCACTGGTGGAGAAAAGACTTGGGGAAAACAGTGAGAGAGGTAGAGAAAAGACTTGGGGGAAACAGTGAGAGAGGTAGAGAAAAGACTTGGGGGAAACATTGAGAGAGGTAGAGGAAAGATGTGGAGGAGGCAATGAGAGAGATAAGGGAGGTAGAGAAAAGACTTGAGGGAGGCAGTGAGAGAGGTAGAGAAAAGACTTGTGGGAAACAGTGAAAGAGAAAAGACTTGGGGAAAACAGTGAAAGAGGTAGAGAAAAGACTTGGGGGAAACAGTGAGAGAGGTAGAGAAAAGACTTGGGGGAAACAGTGAGAGAGGTAGAGAAAAGACTTGGGGGAAACAGTGAGAGAGGTAGAGAAAAGATGTGGAGGAGGCAATGAGAGAGATAAGGGAGGTAGAGAAAAGACTTGGGGGAAACATTGAGAGAGGTAGAGGAAAGATGTGGAGGAGGCAATGAGAGAGATAAGGGAGGTAGAGAAAAGACTTGGGTAGGCAGTGAGAGAGGTAAGGGAAAAGACTTGGGGGAAACAGCGAGAGAAGTAGAGAAAAGAGGGAAACAGTAAGAGAGGTAGAGAAAAGACGTGGAGGAGGTAATGAGAGAGATAACGGAGGTAGAGAAAAGACTTGGGGAGACAATGAGAGAGGTAAGGGAAAAGACTTCGGGGAAACAGTGAGAGAGGTAGAGAAAAGACTTGAGGGAGGCAGTGAGAGCGGTAGAGAAAAGACTTGTGGGAAACAGTGAAAGAGAAAAGACTTGGGGAAAACAGTGAAAGAGGTAGAGAAAAGACTTGGGGAAAACAGTGAGAGAGGTAGAGAAAAGATGTGGAGGAGGCAATGAGAGAGATAAGGGAGGTAGAGAAAAGACTTGGGGGAAACATTGAGAGAGGTAGAGGAAAGATGTGGAGGAGGCAATGAGAGAGATAAGGGAGGTAGAGAAAAGACTTGGGTGGGCAGTGAGAGAGGTAAGGGAAAAGACTTGGGGGAAACAGCGAGAGAAGTAGAGAAAAGAGGGAAACAGTGAGAGAGGTAGAGAAAAGACGTGGAGGAGGTAATGAGAGAGATAAGGGAGGTAGAGAAAAGACTTGGGGAGACAATGAGAGAGGTAAGGGAAAAGACTTCGGAGAAACAGTGAGAGAGGTAGAGAAAAGACTTGGGGGAAACAGTGAGAGAGGTAGAGAAAAGACGTGGAGGAGGCAATGAGAGAGATAAGGGAGGTAGAGAAAAGACTTGGGGAGGCAATGAGAGAGATAAGGGAAAAGACTTGGAAGAGGCAGTAAGAGAGGTAGAGAAGAGACATGGGGAGGCAGTGGAAAAGAAAGAGAAAAGACAATGGGGAGACAGGGAGAGAGGTAGAGAAAGCATTACTGTCATATCATCTACTACTGTTAGGCATGTAGAGTCAGTGAAGTGCTAGTGAGGTCTATTAGATCGATAAAAGTGAAATCCAGAGTTACGTCTTCTCGCCTTACAAAGACCATCAACAATCTACTGGTACCGTATTTAGTGCCTCAGTAGCGCCACAATCGACCGCCATAAATGGTCACATCTGAAAAAACGTCTTATTTAAACAAAGGGTAAGATACTACTACAGTGTCTTACTTTTAAAAATATTCTTCTTCATGCATCTTTAGCCCCTGACTGACAAAGCAGTCAGTGGCCATCACGCCTAGTGGCGTCCTGTAGGGCAGCAACAAACTGTTCCCATTTTGCTCGGTCGGTGGCCATCCGTCGTGCTGTGCGGCAACTCTGGTTCATGCTTTGTATCTCAGCCTCCTCTGTTCTCCGCCAGGTTGTCTTTGGTCTGCCTCTCTTTCGCCGTCCTTCTGGGGTCCATAGCATAGCAGTTCTGGTGATGGTGTCTGAGTCCCTTCTGAGGACATGGCTAACCCAGTTCCTGCGTCTGCCCGCAATGATGGTGTGCATGCCTTTTTGACTGCATCAGTTCCTGGTTGGAGATGGTATTCCGCCAAAATATTTGAAGAATTTTCCTTAGGCAGGTTGTGTCTTCTTCTTCTTTGATCCTTAGCCGCCGACCGTCAAAGCAGTCAGTGGCCATTACGCCTGGTGGCGTCTTGTAGGGCAACAACAAATTGATTCTACTTTGCTCGGTCGGCGGCCATCCTTCGTACAGTGCCCCAACTCTGGTTCATTCTTTGCATCTCAGCCTCCACAGTCCTCCGCCAAGTTGTTTTTGGTCGGCCTCTCTTTCGTTTTCCTTCAGGGGTCCATAGCATAGCTGTTCTTGTGATGGCATCGGGGTCTCTTCTGAGGACATGGCCAACCCAGCTCCAGCGTCTGCCAGCTATGATGGTGTGCATGTCCTCTTGCGTGCTACGAGTAAGCAGATCTTGGTTGGTGATGGTATTTGGCCAAAAGATTCGGTGAATTTTTCTTAGGCATGTTGTGTGAAAAGAGGACAATTTCGACATTTCCTTCTCTGTAACTCCAGCTCTCCGCGCCATAGAGAAGCACAGAAAGCACACAGCTCTGATATAATCCTAATTTTGTGCTTGTGCTGTACTGAGAGGACTTCCAGGTGTTGTTTAGACTAAAAAAGGCTGTTCTAGGCAGGTTGTGTAGAATGAGAATAATTTTGACATTTCCTTTTCTGTTACTCTCCAGCACACTCCAGCACTCCACGCCAGACAAAAGTACAGAAAGTACGCAACTCTCATGTAATCTTAATCTGGTGTTTGTGCTGTACTGAGAAGATTTCCAAATGGTGTTTAGATTTGCAAATTCTGTTCTAACTGTACTCATTCTGTTACTGGTGTCTCTGCTTGTTCTGCCGTCCGGTGTTACCTTGCTTTTTTATTTCCGGAAGTAAAGTCAAATCTAAAATGGCCTCCAAGCTGACGCTACACGTGACAGTAAAAATGGCTGTCCACCATGAAATCATGTGTTAACCAGATCAGATCTTATGTTGAGCTGAAATGTTAATGTGATGCGGCAGTTTATGTAATAACATGGTAGTTAATTGTCTTTACTTTGTCGTTTGTTTCATATAAACTAATTGGATGGGAGCGAACAGCCTATTTACAAATAGGAAGTGATTTTTCAGTCACCCTTTAGATAACAAGCAATTAATCCAGCAGCGCCCTTTTAGCTCCCCAAGTAGCATTGCTGTTGTTGTCTAACTAGAGCTGCTGAGTTTCCCACTCTTTAGCAGCCAATACCAAGTTGAAGACTCCTTGGTATTATCTACACTGTAGATCTAGGCTTTTCATGTGGCTTTTCTGCCATTCCGAAACATGCTGGAGTCATGAGCTCCAGTTTATCCAGCTTGGCTTGCATTTAAAAGGATCATCACGTCTGGTCCCAAACTAGGTGTAAGAAGCGTGTGGCATACTGTGCATTTCCCGCCATCCAAGGGGGCTCTCCAAATATGCAGAGCTAAACTACTGTACTCTGGTTCTGGGCTCTCCTGAAGGAATTGTCACATACTGCACATAACCACTACTCAGATTCCCCTGCCTATCACTGAGTCCATAGTGAGATTCTTCTGCATGCAGTCAACCAGGTCAAAGCCAAAGAATTACGCATGAGGCTCAAGTGACTTCTCCAAGCTTAGTGTGCACTGCTGGGTTCCCAACAAGTTTCACCACAGGGGGAATCCCTGGAATTGTGTGGATGATTTCAAAAGTCAATGAGGATGTAATTAGCCTCACAGACGTAGGTTCATATCCACGTACACA
Source organism: Oreohelix idahoensis (assembly GCA_024509875.1). NCBI lineage: Eukaryota > Metazoa > Mollusca > Gastropoda > Stylommatophora > Oreohelicidae > Oreohelix > Oreohelix idahoensis. The sequence continues at coordinate 78,552 of JAMPIV010014785.1, forward strand.
TATTGTAGCATTGTGCATAGCTGGTGGTCATATAAGGATGACTCCAGATATGCCTCCATGCATCCCCAAGTAGCATAGTCTTCAACAAACACATGCCAAGTCCTCCTGTCACGTGCCATCTGCTCAAGTTCTTTCCACATCTTTCTCATCATTTTCATTTCTGTCGCCAGTTCTCTTCTCCGCGTGTTTCTTGGTCTACGTCTGCTTCTCTTACACTGGAGGTTCCAGAACAAGGACTGCTTTATAACGCTAACCACAGGTTTCCTCAGTGTGTGTGTGCTGTCTATGTCCAGCGTCTTCTTCTTATCTCTTGTACCACTGGCACTTGTAGGTTACAGATGGACGACACATAAATGTATGCTTATAGAAAACGTGATCGAACCAGACAAACATCGTGTTAAGTCTTGCGTTTGGTTCAGAAAATGACCTCTACATTTTGTCGAAAGATTGCCAGACAGACAAAATTCTAGTAGGCAGGTACATAGATAATGTCTAGTCTATTTTCTTTCCCTTCGATCTCAGTCTATTAAAGACCTTAGGCACGCACTTATGCGGTTGACTTTCTGTGCTTACCACGTGCTCCATTATTAGTTTATCCCCATATATAGCTTTTTCGGGAAAATACAGAAACGGCGCGCAATGCACATTGAAAGCTAAATTAGAAACTCATTAAAAGAACACGCTCGACTTTCAGTTTCTTTTTATGGTGCATTATTCAGTGACTATAAGTCATGATAAATTTGACTACAAGAGATCCAGTAAAGTTAAAATGGAATGGAAAGGGATGGAAATAATGCCGTCATCAAGACAAACATCAGAAAGAGAACATTATAATTCATTCCCGTCATTTTTATGGCGGGTTACTTTCTCATAAATTACAAATGTCCGCAGCTTCTCCATTTTAGCCAACTTCGTAATGACCATGTGGATATCTTTGATAATCTCCCTTACCCTACTTGGCTTCCTTCTTCTCTCCCTTCCCCAAATTGTTAATATTTTTTTATTATTAGTATCAAGTAATTATCTACTCTTATTGTTGGTTTTTCTCTCAGTTAGATTGCCAATCATCCTCCCCCGTCCCCCAGACTTATTATGTGCTTTTAAAGCTATTAGCGCTGTGGTTAGTGCCCTGGCTTCCTAGCTCGGTGGTCCTTGGTTCGATCCCCAGTTGAGGTGGGACTTTTTACGCCGCAAACAGCTGCGGGGTCGACACAGCCTCGTGAATTAGGTACTACAGCAACTCTGGGAAGGTTTAAGGCGGCTGGCGTGATGCTGACCACACCACCCCTAGTGTGCCGATGGTCAAAGAAAATATGGTCCTATTTTTTTTATAACACCATATTCCCAATGGGCGTGAAACGGAATCCATCCTTCTTTTAAAACTATACACTCCCTTACGCATTCAGTCTATTACGCATTCTGTCTATTACGCATTCTGTCTATCAAACCCCCGCCGAACCTTCTGTTTCAAAAATAAATGTATACGTACGTCTGTTACCGTGTGTATAATGAACTTTCTTTTTAGAAATGCTAAATTATGCACATGTGTGGACTGAGTCATTAAGTATTTTTCGTTACGTTTAAGTTCAGCATGTTATTTCTCGCGCTGCTAATTTTGTGTGGGCCAAAAACCGATCTTAGTCACCGCATCTTGTTTTACCTTCCTCGAGCAGTAAACATCGTTTTCTGCAGCGGTGCTAACGTGTGCGTTAGAGCGCTTACTTCTCGCGGTAAAGTGTCAGGGTTCAAATCAAATAGCGTCATGCTACAGCTGGGTACCTGACTGCTCGAGTTAGGGAGGCCAAAGGCTGTGAAGAAGGGAACTGGTCAGCTCACCTAATAAAGCTAAACTTGAAAGCCGAAAGGAAGCCACGGACACGAAAACGGACGTCCTGACCGCAAAACGTGAAACAAGAATAGGATTTTGAAATGTCAGGACAATGAATAGACGGGTAAACTAAAACAGGTCACAGCAGAAATGAGAAACTATAGATTACACATTCCAGGGATAAGCGAGAGCAGATGGACAGGGGCAGGAAAAGTTAAAACAGCAACAGGAGAAACAGTACTTTACTCTGGAAGAGATGATGGACAGCACAATGAAGGTGTAGCCATTATTCTACAGAAAGGAATAGAAAGGACATTACTGGAATGGAAACCCATCAACAAAGACTAATAAGAATAATATTGAGAGGGAGATTCACCAACACTACGATAATACAATGCTACGCACCAACGAATGACAGCGATGATGAGGTCAAGGATGAATTCTATCAAAAACTGCAGAAAGAAATGGAAGACACACCTAGATATCATCTTACCGTAGTAATGGAAGACCTCAATGCGAAAGTTGGAACACACAAAACATATAATGAAAGAGTAATGGGGAAATGCGGCAGCGGGGAACAGCAAACGAAAATGGGGATAAATTAATAAGTTTCTGTAGCATTAACAACCTGGTCGTTGGAGGAACACTTTTCCCACACAAAGAAACTCACAAATTAACATGGGAATCACCAAATGGTCGGGACAGAAACCAGATAGACCACATTATGATTAACGGTAGATGGAGACATGCATTACAAGATGTGAAGGTAAGAAGAGGTGCGGATGTGGGAAGTGATCACCATTTAGTAGTAGCAAAACTGAAAGTGAAACTAAGAACGGCTGGACCAACTGTAACTACACAGAAAAGGTTTGACATCAGCAAATTGAAGGACCTCCTTATGAGAAAAGCTTTTGCGGCTGATATAAAGAAGCAATATCAATTTGCCAAAAGTCAGGAAAAGACATTGACTGATGATATAGACCAGAAATTCAACATCATTTTAAGAATATATAAGGAAAGCAGCAAATCATGCTTGGGATTCCAGGAAAGAAAGAAGCAAGACTGGATAACACCAGAAACATTAAACACCATAACGATGAGAAAGGAAATGGAGAGAAAGAAAACAAAAGCGAAGTCCCCCAGGCTAAAGCAACTATTTAGCGAACAGTACAGTCAGCTGGACAAGGAAGTTAAACGCCAAACCCGAGCCAACAAAAGGAATTTCCTAGACGATTTTGCAAGACAGGCAGAAGAGGCAGCACTGAGAAATGAACAAAGCACAGTATGCAAAATAACTAAAATCATCAGCGGAAAACGAGGTGCAAACAACATTACATTAGTAAGAGATAAGCAAGGAAATCTCATCACGACAGCAGAGGGACAGGAAACAAGATGGACAGAGCATTTCAGAGAAACTCTGAACAAGGAACCACCAGAGACACAATTGAATGTTCCTGAGGCTGAAAATGATCTAGATGTTAATACAGACATTCCACAAAAAGAAGAAATCATCACAGCAATCAAAGGGTTAAAGAACGGCAAAGCTCCGGGCCATGATAACTTAAATGCAGAGCTATTTAAGACAGACCCTGAGCTAGCAGCAGAACTATTAGAACCACTATTTGCACAAGTCTGGAAAACAGGGACAGCACCAACGGAGTGAAACAAAGGAATAATTGTCAAATTTCCCAAGAAGGGAGATCTTGCAGACTGTAATAATTGGAGAGGACTAACTCTTCTCTCAGTTCCCAGAAAAATACTAGGCAGGATAATTATACAGAGAATTTCAAAAGCAGTAGACTACAAACTGAGGAAAGAACAAGTAGGAATTATAAAGAACAGAAGATGTGTAGATCATATATTTACTCTCATGAACATTATAAAGCAGTGCTCAGAATAGCAAAGACAGCTGTACATTAATTTCGTTGATTTTGAAAAGTCTTTTGACAGTATACATAAGGACAGTTTATGGAAGATACTGAGGGCTTATGGAATTCCAAGCTGCATAGTGTCAATCATAAAAAGCCTCTATGCCAACTTTATGTGTAGCATAGGGCAGAGCAACCTAACCTTTGAGGTGAAGACAGGCGTACGACAGGGATGCCCCTTATCGACCACTCCGTTTTTAGCGGTCATAGACTGGGTGATGCGCCAGACAACAGAGGGCAATCCAAGAGGAATAAGATGGACTACATTTTCTACATTGGAAGATCTGGAATATGCAGATGACATTGCACTACTAGCACATTCACATCAACACATCTAGGAAAAAACGGATAGACTTAATAAGTATAGCCAGCAGGTGGGCTTGAACATCAATCTAAAGAAGACAGAGGTCATGACGCTGAATGTGAGCAACCCTGAGCCCATATCAGTAAGGAATCAGCAACTGGAACAGACAGGCACCTTCACATACCTAGGATGCATAGTAACACCAGACGGCGGAGCAAGCAGAGACATCAACAACAGAATGAACAAAGCAAGAACAGCCTTTTTTTAATCTAAACAGCATCTCAGTACAGCACAAGCACAAAATTAAGATTATATCAGAGCTGTGTGCTTTCTGTGCTTCTCTATGGTGCGGAATGCTGGAGAGTTACAGAGAAGGAAATGTCGAAATTGTCATCTTTTCACAACATGCCTAAGAAAAATTCACCGAATCTTTTGGCCGAATACCATCACCAACCAAGATATGCTTACTCGGAGCAAGCAAGAGGACATGCACACCATCATAGCTGGCAGACGCTGGAGCTGGGTTGGCCATGTCCTCAGAAGAGACCCCGATGCCATCACAAGAACAGCTATGCTATGGACCCCTGAAGGAAAACGAAAGAGAGGCCGACCAAAAACAACTCGGCGGAGGACTGTGGAGGTTGAGATGCAAAGAATGAACCAGAGTTGGGGCACTGTACGAAGGATGGCCACCGTCCGAGCAAAGTGGAATCAATTTGTTGTTGCCCTACAAGACGCCACTAGGCGTGATTGCCACTGACTGCTTTGACCGTCGGTGGCTAAGGATCAAAGAAGAAGAAGAAAGAAGACAGCTGGGTACCTGACTGCTCGAGTTAGGGAGGCCAAAGGCTGTGAAGAAGGGAACTGGTCAGCTCACCTAATAAAGCTAAACTTGGTATAATGAACTCTCTAACATTTCTCTCACCTACGGCAGTATCTGCTGTGAGAATACCTGGAGATTGGTTTGGTGTTAAGGACTATCTTCATTGCACACGGACAACTCCATCAGTGCTCCGATCTCCTCGCTTAGATCACACAAGGAGGATCTCTGCACAGTGCACGAACTACGTAGCACCGGCGAGAATCCCAATGTGTGTATGTAGGAATCACACATTCTATAAATATTTTTGTGGTGGGTAGGTTTCTAATTTTTAAATATTTCCAGGGAAGCGGCCTGATAGGCCTACTCTTTACGATTTCCAACCTGTGGTATTTTTAATGTGCGCAACTTGCACGCGGGACCTCCACTTTTTTGCCCTTATTCGAGAAGGCTACGCATCCGATCTCACTACCCAGGAGACCAGGGGGGGGGGGGGGGGGGGGGGGTATAACATTATTAGGACCACTGGTTCTGAAAAAAAAAAAATTCATTAAATTATATTCGCTCAACTGGGAATCGATCCCGGTATCTCTAGAACTCGAGGCGGACGCCATACCTCTTAGCCACTCCGACCTGGAGATACCAAATGAAAATAGTAAACTGCGGATCTAAGTTCCAGGTACAAGTTCACATACGTTTAATGACACCGTGACGTCATAATATGGGCACATTATCACGCTACGTCAAAGCGGCGAGCCTAACGGTAAAAGGTAAAGATAGTCAAATAGCGGATACTACCGTAGGGAAGTGAAGTGTTATAGACTACACTGTAGTCTCAGCTTTATGAGGTGGGGTGTCCAGTTCCCTTCCTCGCCGTCTTTGCCTTCCCTAACGCAAGAGCAGAGTCAGGTACACATTTACAGCTAGGTAGACAGGAGCGTGACGCTGCCAGGTGTCGATTGTGGAATTTTTTTTTTTTTTTCTTGCCACCGAGATGTATAAATGACAAAGAAATGATTAAGAAAGTTGACAGCGACCATCTTACATACAGCTTATTGTTGCGGACGTGGAACGAGAGAAGGGAATTGGTGACAGCCATGATAGGAATAAAGAAGACACGGCGAGACCGTGATCGTGATGGCATGGGACAGACAGGCTTTGATGAAGGTCTATTCTAGCACAGGGAGGGAGCTGGAAGGGTAATGCTGATGATGTCCGTTTTATCCGTGCCTGTTTGGCTGTCTCTGTGATTGATTTTAGTTCGTTATTTTCCGCGTATCTGAGTTGTGAAGTCCATTCCACCATGCCGGGTACAGTTTTCTTCCCCGATGTTTGTTGATAAAGATCTGCAGATTCTTATCAGCTCTCTCTTTTTCTCTCCCCCCAGTTGATATGTATTGTATTACGAGTAGAGTAAACAAATACAGTACTGTTGTGTCGGACAATGCCACAGAGTATGCCATCTAATCACTGAGCGACAAGGGACATCATTCGCAGACAACATGGCGCGCAGACACAATTGCAGACCAATCAGGAGCGTGCATACAATTTCGTCATCATTGCCTTTCCATCTACGTGTGTAGCACAGAACTTCAGTTACTTCATACCAACTCCTCCCCCCTTCCCCCTCCCGTCTGTTGACGTTCTTCTTTCTACATCAGAACACAGGCGCTGATGAAACAGCCACCGCTTTTGGTCTTTCGGTGCCTTGTGTATCCCTGTCATGTCTGTCTCCAGTTCCCTTCTCTTGTTCTTCGTTCGTATCAGTAGTTGTGGTCGTTCGGAGCTTTCTTAATGCTCCTTCCTCCGAGGCCAGATAGATGGAATACCTTATATGGAGCAATACAACAACTTGCGGACACACGCAGGTACCACTACATGACATTGGGCCAAAGGGCGAAAGCCCAAACGTCACTGGATCAGTAACAACAACATGTATGTCTGTAGTTCTTACCTTCACGGTTTGTCTCGTCTCCCTGTAGGCCTATTTCTTTTACCGTGGAGATTTCAGAAAAGGGACTGCCTAAGAATACTGTTGGGGAGCCGCGGTAGCATAGCGGTTAGTGCACTGGCTTCCTAGCTCAGTGGTCTATGGTTCGATCACCAGATGAGGTGGGATATTTTAAGGCCGCAAACGGCTCCTGGATCGACCCAGCCCCAACTGGGTACCAGAGCAACTCTGGGAAGGTTAAGGCGGCCGGCGTTGTGCTGACCACATCACCCCTAGTGTGCCGATGGTCAAGAAAATATGGGCCTAACACCATATTCCTAATATGCTTCAATGGGCGTGTAACGGGATCCTAAGAATACTGTTGGTAAGTTTCGTAACGCCCTAGATGCCAGTTTTGGACATTCTCCAAGGTGAATCAGGTTGTATCGACAGTCTTGACTCCTGTGAGTCTGCAATCCCGACTCCTGTTGACAGTGCCCGACACCTGCTCAAGCGTCGTTATTCTCCATGTGTCCTGACTAGTTCATTTGACATGCCTGTCTCTACAGAATGGTGTAGTCACCATGCTCAACCCTACTTACTAACCTTTTACGACATGCCTGTGTGTGTATATATTTATATATGACTAAATGTTAATTTGCTTGAATACATTCATAGATACATGTGTCAGCGTTAGACACAGTTCACACTGTTGTCTTTTTTATCATATTTATCATAATTATCTAAATCATTGTCGGCATTATCATTTATAAATAGCATCATAATTAGCATCTTGCTTCAATCCTCATTTCCACCTCCATAATCGTTTTGTATCACATTACTTATCAGCAGCATCACATTACTTATCAGCATCTTCACATTACTTATCAGCATCTTCACATTACTTATCAGTATCTTCACATTACTTATCAGCATCATCACATTACTTATCGGCACCACCACATTACTCATCAGCACCACAACACTACTCATCATCACCATCACATCGATCATCATCACCCTCACATCACTTATCAGCATCATCACATCACTCATCATCACCATCACATCACTTATCAGCACCACCACATAACTCATCAGCACAATCACATCACTCACCATCACATCACTTATCAGCATCATCACATCACTCATCGTCACCATCACATCACTTTTCATCACCATCACGTTACTCAGGAGCACCATCACGTTACTCATCAGCACCATCACATCACTCATCAGCACCATCACATCACTCATCAGCACCATCACATCACTCAGCAGCACCATCACATTACTCATCAGCACCATCACATCACTCATCAGCACCATCACATTACTCATCAGCACCATCACATCATTCATCAGCACCGTCACATTACTCATCAGGACCATCACATTATCCATCATCATCGCCTTACCAATCAGCATAATCATATTACGCATCTGCATCATCACTTTGCTTACCAGCAATATCATCTGCATCATCACCTTACTCGCCAGCATCATCACCATTGTGTATAGTTCACCTCTCGTTTCTAGACATCTACAGCCGGTCATCACCACTGTTGTTTGTGCCCTATTCTAGGTTATTGATTGGTTACAATTTACATCTATTGATCCTTTTATTTTGCTCAAGCAAGCCTCCCACTGTCTTTCTTAATTCATCCTGCTCTCGAACTTTCCTTCTTTCAGACATTTCTCTTATCTTCCTAGCGGAATCAGATCCGTTTTTAATCTTCACAGTTCTTTAGTTAATTGTATAGTTCCTTTGAAGCAGCTTGACTAGAGGAGACCATTAGTATCGTATGTCCTAAATTAGCCTCCATTGTTCAATTCTTATTGATCAACTAAAGATTCACAGAGTGACGGAGGAGCATTATGGGAGAAGAATTATCTGCTCAGAGAACAAGCACGTTATAAATTATCGTGGCAGGCTTGTTGAAAATAAAATGAAAAGAAGAGGTTTTGATGTCAGGATGGGCATTACTTGGACCAGTATCATTGTTAAGTTTAGGTGACAGAAGTCAGAAACTAGGAAAACTGAGAGAAGGCTCCGGAAAACTTGTCACGTGAGAGAACCAGATGGTGGGAGAGCTGAAAAAGATTGATGAAGAGATAAACGTTGATGTTGATGGGCACAACCTTAATGTACTCGTAGTATTACTTATAGGCTCATCACTTTATGGCTTACCCATAATAGATTTCTCCTCAACAGGTGAAATACATTTCTGTAGGATCCATCACTGAAATAGTAGCCTAGCTAGCCTACAAGTCTGCTTCAGTGCAGGCTTCATGCACAGACGCCAGCACCAGTGGTGGCTCTGTGGTCCTAAGGGAGCGAAAATGGAAAATAAAAGAATGAATGCTTGAATTTGATCATGATGACGTTTATGAAAATGATGGCTGAAACATCAGAGGCTAGATATCAGTAACAATTACCTATACCAGCCTTTCTCAACCTTTTTATCCTAGAGGAACCCCTGAAATAATTTTCAGGTTTCGTGGAACCACTGTATACACATTATTATATCTACAGCTCATGGTACCTCAGCGTGATCAATAAATTGTAAATATAATAATCCTATAATGATTGTCAGTGCTCTCTCTTTTGAGTAGAAAATGATTTATTTTTTTTCCCCGTGGATCTATTTAATTTGACCAATTTATTGGCCTACTCTTTTTGTGTGTTGTTCCCCTCCTCACAACGGATATCAACTCTAAAGCAAGTCAGTAGTCTAGGTAGAAGTTGTTCCTACTTTTAATTTCCTACTTGATAGTAGTTTGTTTACCTTATCCAAGTAGGCCTAAAAGTCTTATCAGAAATGTCTACTCTGCAAGGTGCTAATAAAATATGATACAGGCGTACCGCGCGTTATTGCACTTCGCAGATATTGCGCTTTTTTTCAAATTATCCATGTTTATTTGTTAGAACGTGCCTTCTTCTTCCGATAGATTTTGGCTCTCCACCAGCAAAAAGATTTCGATTCCGCTGAAGGCTCAGATGATAAAAATTAGCATTTCTTTTATCAATAAAGTATTTGATTTTACAGTACATTGTTCTTTTTAGACCTAACGCTATTGCGCACTTAATATACAAAGTGTAAACATGATTTTAGGCTTTTATATGCACTGGGAAGCCAAAAAAAAAAAAAGGGTGTGACCCGCTTTATTGCGATATTCGCTTTATTGCGGTGGTCTGGAACCGAACCCGCAATATCTCCGAGGTATGCCTGTATGTGGAAGAGTGAACACGGTACTATTGCACACTAATATACGGGACGGCGCGGTCACTGCGAACGCTAACATCGCCCAGCGCACAATGTTTTAAAAAAATGTGTTTTTTTTTTTCTCAATCACAGTCTCTCGCGGGTACCCCTATAAAAATCTACTAACTGTGATAACAACGACACACATTTCAGAGGAATGGCTGTATACCATGATCAAACGGGATGGCCGATATTGTATTGAAAGAGACAGTTAGAAACAGGAAAAAAGTGGTAGACCAAAGAAACACTGGGGCAGGTAGTATTCAGGAATCAACATGGAAGGATCTTTCATCATGCAGCATCTCCTTTGCGTTCCTTACAGAGCATGTTGCCACGACTGTAGCTGGTCCCCTTTACAGGAAGCCTGCACCAAGCATTCACATGATGTTGTAGCGGTGGTAATTGTGACAATTTGTTTTACGTTATGTAGTTGCCGGTCTCATGCACAGCGTCATGTTAGTCGCCTTGTACAACTTGACTGAGGATGCAGTGGGCATATTTTTTCTTAGTCTCTCTAGAAACGTTTACAACGACACAATTACTGGCAACAGACAGACACATGTGGAAGCAAATAATAAAGGATTGCTAACAGTTGTGGGGAAAACCCAGCAAGGCTACAGTCCTCGGGTTAGGGTTAATGTTGGATGCCACCATATGGGACCCCAAGATGCCACCATATGGGACCCCAAGATGCCACCATATGGGACCCCAAGATGCCACCATATAGTTTTCATGTACGGAAACATAGTTTTGTTATTGTCATCATTATTATCATGGCCAATTCTCTACTTGGTTTTTATTTTGTTTCAGACCAGATCTAGGGCAGACACGCTCTACTTACCATTGCTGAACATCCCTCGAGAGGCGTTTAGACTGAGACTAGAGGTAATCTACTTTCTGAATAAGCACAGCATCGAAGCAGACCACCTGATATTTCAGGATGACCTTGATCTGGTCAGCCTGACTAAGAATGAGGACATTACCTTGACCGTCACCTTGGTTGACCACCATGACTTGAATGAGGCTGAGCAGTGCTTGAGGGACTTTGTAGTAGAGGTGCTGGACCACAGGCCGCAAAGTGGAGTTTTACCTCAGAGGTTAGCATTACAAGTAGATAGACAGACAGGTGTGTAGATCGACATGCAGATACATAGACACTAGACGTGCAGGCCAATATTTTGATCGATGGACCTATAGTTTTGGTCACATCATTCTTTCTCTATCTCTCTGTCTCTCTCTCTGTCTCTCTTTCTCTCTCTCTTTCTCTTTCCTTAGTTTCCTTAGATGACACGGTCTTACTTGCATAACGGTGGCGATCCTAGAGCTAATACATGCTTACTGAGCTCCGACCTTCGCAGAAAGAGCGCTTTTATTAGTTCAAAACTAGTTACGGCGAATGCTGCCCCACAAGGCTGTGTGTGGTGTTCTCGAAAACGGGGCCTCCCAGCTCAGGTGATGAGCCAGAGATGCATGTGTCGTCGCTCGGAAGATGTTCTCGAGCAAGTAGCTACTTTCGACCTTAAAATTGTCTAAGGACATGAAGTATAGCATACATATGGACATGAGGTATAACATAGATATGTGTTCTTGCGCCAGACTGTATCGGCTGCGTCATTCCTCTGGACCTACAATTCGAGGGGCATGCTGCATGGGCAATAGCTTGACCTCTTTATCCAAGTGCCCAACCTCGCGCCCGCCGAGACACTGTCCTGGGGGCGTGTTCCTATAGTCAGTAATGACTAAAAGGGATACTACTACTACTACTACTCTCTCTGTCTGTCTCTCTCATTGATTTCTTATGTTTATACTCTGTCCCTTTTTATCATTCTGTCTGTCCAGTTTCATTAGTCAGTAACTCTCTCTTTATCTCTCTCTCTTCTTATTTGGTCATATTATCTCCATCCAACTTTCCCAATCTGTCCATCTTTTTTCTTGTTTTCTACTCAATTCCTTTTATCATTCTGTCTCTCCAGTGTCATCAGTCGTTAACTCTGTCGCTCCTTCTCACTCCTTCTTATTTGGTCTTATTCTGTCTGTCCATCGTTCACATTCTATCTGGGGCCCCTTCCTCCCCTTTTTTCTCTTATTTTTTCTCTACACATCACGGTAGAAGGGGAACGACTAAGTAAGTAAGTAAGTAAGTTTTCTCATTTTTTTGCGCAGTCCATCTATAATTCTGTTTTTTTTCCAGTTTCATCAATCTTTAGCTCTCTCTCTCTCTGTCCCTCTCTCTCTGTCCCACCCCCATCTCTCTCCCCCATCTCTCATTCATTCTCATTTCCTTTTATTTGGTTTTATTCTGTCTATTTCCCATTCTGTCTGACCCACTTTTTATGTTCTATCACTATTTTCAGCCCCAAGTGGGTACCAGAGCAACTCTGAGAAAGTTAAGGCTGCCGGCGTGATGCTGACCTCATCACCCCTAGTGTGCCCAGATGGTCAGGAAAATATGGGCCTAACACCATATTCCCAATATGCCTCAATGGGCGTGTAACGGGATCCTTTACCTCTTTTTTACTATTGTCCTCATTTTTCCCTCGCCTGCAGCCTGTTTCTCTTCTTAAATATATGACCTCAATGTGTTCGAGTTTGTTTGCATGTGGGGACATTAGTTGTACACTCCAAGCCAAACACACTGTGTATGCGAGGGAGTCTGAGATTGATTATGAATATACAGTACACAGTTATTCACAGGTCACTAACAGAGTTTTAGCCTCATTCCATGATAAGTAAGAAGGGTTTGGGGTAATTTTTACCTTTAGACTGGTAAATTAAAGAGTGACCTCCCCTTGTAAATTTTGTCTGTGTAAATGTTATGGTCTGTCTCTTTAAGGGGAGGTCACTATATAATTTACTAGTCTAAAGGTAAACAAATAAAGAGTAGACATTTCTGATAAAATAAACGTACCTTTATGTGTGTAACATTTATTTAGTCTAAAGGTAAAGATGTCTGAGTTTGGATGGTGAGTAGGAAATGATTGTCTGTCAAGATAGTTTTTTTTTCTCAAACCGAACCAAACCAAATCAAAATTAAATTATTTATGTTGTGTATATGTGCCTTGGTTAATCTCCATTGATCACAGCTAGGATACGGATTTGTGAATTTATATATGTTTTATTTCTTTTTTTTTTTTTTTTTTTGATTTACATAAAACTCACATTTTGAGAATAATGAGTTTGTCTTGTTCCATTACCAGTTGGAATCCAAAAATTGAACGTGTTGGCTCATGCTGCACACTTGTAGCCAGAAAATTATTGGCATCTCAGGACTTTACTTTGGATTCTACTGTGGCTGAGTTGTTGCTAGGTAAGAATTTAGTTGTGTGGAGTTTGTTAGAGTAGTGTGCTTGTCTGTTATTTAAATATGTGAGTAGTAAGGAGTGTATTAGGTCAGTGGGATTGTCTGTTATGTAAGTATTTGTATAGCAAGGAGTGTGTTAGGTCAGTGTGCTTGTCTGTTATGTAAGTATTTGGGTCGTAAGGAGTGTGTTAGGTGAGTGGGCTTGTCTGTTTCATAAGTATTTGGGTGGTAAGGAGTGTGTTAGGTCAGTGGGTTTGTCTATTATATAAGTATTTATGTGTAAGAAGTGTGTTAGGTTAGTAGGTTTGTCTGTTATATAAGTATTTGGGTGGTAAGGAGTGTGTTAATTTGTGTGCTGCTGTGTGCTCACCTGTTTTATAAGTACATGTGTGGTAGGAAGCATGTTAGGTTTGTGAATGTGTGGGTGTGCTTGTCGTTAAGTGTTTGGTTGGTAAGGAGTGTGTTAAGTGAGTGTGGGGATATGTGTATAATGGTCTGTTGTGTTAGTAATTCATTGGTAAGGAGCGTATGAAGTGTGCTGATGTGTGTACTAGTCAGTTGTGTAGGTATATGATTGGTAAGGAGTGTTATAGCTAAGTGTGGTAGTGTGTATGTGCATGCATACGTCTGTTATGTAAGTGTTTTATTGGTAAGGAGTGTATTAAGTGTGCTGATGTGTGTACTAGTCTGTTGTATAGGTATTTGATTGGTAAGGGCCGAGTTAGGTATGTGTTCCTGGGTGTGGCTTGTCTGTTACACAAATATTAGGGCGGTAAGGAGTGTGTTAGGTCACTGTGCTGGTGTGTGTGTGTGTTGTGTGTCATTTTTCATAATTAAATATTTTAGATAATGGGAAATAAGTGTGTGGTTTAATTTTTTTATTAAGCTGATCTGTTGTAAAAGTGTGTGGGTATTAACATTTAAGGTAAATCTGTTTGTATCATGTGTGTGTGTTAATGTTTTTTTTTTTTACATAAGTCTGTTTGTGTTTTGAGAGTATGTGTTAATGTTTTTTTAGGCAAGTCTGTTAGTATGTGTGTGTGTGTTAATATTGTTAGGTAAGTCTTTTAGTGTGATGTGTGTATGTGAATATCTTAGATAGGTCTTTTAGTGTAATGTGTTTTTGCTAATGTGTTTAGATGAGTCTGTTAGTATGTGTGTGAATGTATTTAGGTCTTTTAGTGTAATGTGTTTCTGCTAATGTTTTCAGATAAGTCTGTTAGTGTGGTGTGTGTGTATGTGTGAATGTTTTTAGGTCTTTTAGTGTGGTGTGTGTGTGTGAATGTTGTTAAGTCTTTTTTTAAGATGTGTGTTATTGTTATATAAGTCTGTTAGTGTAATGTTTTAATGTTGTTAGTGTGGTGTGTGTGAATGTTTTTAGGTCTTTTAGTGTAATGTGTTTGTGCTAATGTTTTTAGATGTCTTTTAGTGTGTGTGTGAATGTTGTTAGGTCTTTTAATGTGGTGTGTGTGTGTGTGTGAATGTTTTTAGGTCTTTTAGTTGGGGTGTGTATGTGTGAATGTTTTTAGGTCTTTTAGTGTGGTGTGTATGTGTGAATGTTTTTAGGTCTTTTAGTGTGGTGTGTATGTATGAATTCAACACATCCAGGAAAAAACGGATAGACTTAATAAATTTAGCCAGCAGGTGGGCTTGAACATCAATTTAAAGAAGTCTGAGGTCATGACACTCAATGTGAGCAACCCTGAGCACATATCAGTAAGGAATCAGCAACTGGTACAGACAGATACCTTCACATACCTAGGAAGCATAGTAACACCAGACGGTGGGGCAGGCAAAGACATCAACATCAGAATGAATAAGGCAAGAACAGCCTTCTTTAGCCTAAATAACATCTGGAAGTCCTCCCAATACAGCACAAGCACAAAATTAAGATTATACCAGAGTTGCGTGCTTTCTGTGCTTCTCTATGGTGTGGAATGCTGGAGAGTCACAGAGAAGGAAATGTCAAAATTGTCCTCTTTTCACACAACATGCCTAAGAAAAATTCACCGAATCTTTTGGCCGAATACCATCACCAACCAAGATCTGCTTACTCGTAGCAAGCAAGAGGACATGCACACCATCATAGCTGGCAGACGCTGGAGCTGGGTTGGTCATGTCCTCAGAAGAGACCCCGATGCCATCACAAGAACAGCTATGCTTTGGACCCCTGAAGGAAAGCGAAAAAGAGGCCGGCCAAAAACAACTTGGCGGAGGACTGTGGAGGCTGAGATGCAAAGAATGAACCAGAGCTGGGGCACTGTACGAAGGATGGCCACCGACCGTGCAAAGTGGAATCAATTTATTGTTGCCCTACAAGACGCCACTAGGCGTGATGGCCACTGACTGCTTTGACGGTCGGTGGTTAAGGATCGAAGAAGAAGAAGTATGTATGAATGTTTTTAGGTCTTTTAGTGTAATGTGTTTGTGCTAATGTTTTTAGATTCTGTTAGTGTGGTGTGTATGTGTTAATGTTGTTAGGTCTTTTTTAAGATGTTTGTGTATTAACTGTGTTATATAAGTATGTAAGTATAATGTGTTGTGTGAATGTTTTTATTGACTGTTAGTGTGATGTGTGTGTGTATCTTTATGTTTTATGTAAGCCTGTTAGTGAGATGTGTAGGGTGTTAACATTCTTGCTTGTCAGTTAGTGTGTTGTGTGTGTGTGTGTGTGTGTCAATGTTATTTAGGTTACACATTTAATGTGATGTGTTTGTGAATGTTGTTAGGTCTGTTGTTGTAATGTGTGTGCATTAATATTGTTATGTAAGTCTGTTAGAGTGATGTGTTTGTGAATGTTTTTGGTGTCTGTTACTGTGATGTGTACAAAAAGGTAAAAAAAAGTTAAAGGACCCCTTTACACGCCCATTGAGGCATATTGGGAATATGGTGTTAGGCCCATATTTTCTTGACCATCGGCACACTAGGGGTGATGTGGTTATCATTACGCCGGCCGCCTTAACCTTCCCAGAGTTGCTCTGGTACCCAATTCATAAGGCTGGGTCGACCCCGGAGCCGTTTGCGATCTAAAAAATCCCATTTCAACTGGGGATTGAACCATGGACCACTGAGCTAGGAAGCCAGTGCATTAACCACTGCGCTACCACTGATGTGTATGTTAATGTTTTAGGTAAGTCTGTTAGTGAGATGTATGGACTAGTTAATGTTTTAGGTAAGCCTGTTAGTGAAATGTATGGGCTAGTTAATGTTTTAGGTAAGCCTGTTAGTGAGATGTATGGGCTAGTTAATGTTTTAGGTAAGCCTGTTAGTGAGATGTATGGACTAGTTAATGTTTCAGGTAAGCCTGTTAGTGAGATGTATGGAGTAGTTAATGTTTTAGGTAAGCCTGTTAGTGAGATGTATGGGCTAGTTAATGTTTTAGGTAAGCCTGTTAGTGAGATGTATGGACTAGTTAATGTTTTAGGTAAGCATGTTAGTGAGATGTATGGGCTAGTTAATGTTTTAGGTAAACCTGTTAGTGAGATGTATGGGCTAGTTAATGTTTTAGGTAAGCCTGTTAGTGAGATGTATGGACTAGTTAATGTTTTAGGTAAGCCTGTTAGTGAGATGTATGGACTAGTTAATGTTTTAGGTAAGCCTGTTAGTGAGATGTATGGACTAGTTAATGTTTTAGGTAAGCCTGTTAGTGAGATGTATGGACTAGTTAATGTTTTAGGTAAGCCTGTTAGTGAGATGTATGGACTAGTTAATGTTTTAGGTAAGCCTGTTAGTGAGATGTATGGACTAGTTAATGTTTTAGGTAAGCCTGTTAGTGAGATGTATGGGCTAGTTAATGTTATTTTTGGTAAGCCTGTTAGTGAGATGTATGGGCTAGTTAATGTTTTAGGTAAGCCTGTTAGTGAGATGTATGGACTAGTTAATGTTTTAGGTAAGCCTGTTAGTGAAATGTATGGGCTAGTTAATGTTTTAGGTAAGCCTGTTAGTGAGATGTATGAGCTAGTTAATGTTATTTGGGTAAGCCTGTTAGTGAGATGTATGGACTAGTTAATGTTTTAGGTAAGCCTGTTAGTGAGATGTATGGACTAGTTAATGTTTTAGGTAAGCCTGTTAGTGAGATGTATGGACTAGTTAATGTTATTTGGGTAAGACTTTTAGTGTGATGTGTGTGTGTTAATGCTTTAGGTAAGCCTGTTAGTGAGATGTATGGACTAGTTAATGTTATTTGGGTAAGACTTTTAGTGTGATGTGTGTGTGTTAATGTTTTAGGTAAGCCTGTTAGTGATATGTATGGGCTAGTTAATGTTATTTGGGTAAGACTTTTAGTGTGATGTGTGTGTGTTAATGCTTTAGGTAAGCCTGTTAGTGAGATGTATGGACTAGTTAATGTTATTTGGGTAAGACTTTTAGTGTGATGTGTGTGTGTTAATGCTTTAGGTAAGCCTGTTAGTGAGATGTATGGACAAGTTAATGTTATTTGGGTAAGATTTTTAGTGTGATGTGTGTGTGTTAATGCTTTAGGTAAGCCTGTTAGTGAGATGTATGGACTAGTTAATGTTATTTGGGTAAGACTTTTAGTGTGATGTGTGTGTGTTAATGCTTTAGGTAAGCCTGTTAGTGAGATGTATGGACTAGTTAATGTTATTTGGGTAAGACTTTTAGTGTGATGTGTGTGTGTTAATGTTTTAGGTAAGCCTGTTAGTGAGATGTATGGACTAGTTAATGTTATTTGGGTAAAACGTTTAGTGTGATGTGTGTGTGTTAATGCTTTAGGTAAGCCTGTTAGTGAGATGTATGGACTAGTTAATGTTATTTGGGTAAGACTTTTAGTGTGATGTGTGTGTGTTAATGCTTTAGATAAGTCTGTTATTTTGATGCATGTGTGTGTGTGTTTATGTTTTAGGTAGGGGTGGGGTTGATTTAAAAAATCGTAATCAATGAATCAAATTTCTTTAATCAAAGATTAATTTATCAGTTTCGAACAATTTGATAGATTATAAAAAAATCACAAATAACATTTCAAAAAGCACTTTATTTATTTTACTTGTTATAAGGCAACATCGTCCTGAAAATGTAATGAAAATACTGAAAAGTTACAACCAAACAATTTATTATTATTGACTATACTTGCCAAATTCCATATTAAAAACCTCTGAAATAACAAAAGCTCTCGCAATTAAGCAAAAAAAAAAAACATAATAATTGCTAGAATCTTTCATCAGTTAATTAATCAATTAAACATTGTTAACTGATTAATCGCTGAATTAATCGTTAAAGATCCCAGCCCTAGTTTTAGGGAAGTATGTTAGTGTTATATTGTGTGTATTTGAGTGGTTTATGGTAATAAATGTGTTTATGTTTAATGGTTAAGGTAAGTCTGTTCATGTGTTGTTAGTGTGTTGTAAGTGTGTGTTTTCATGTTATTCTTCTTCTTCTTCTTTGATCCTTAGCCGCCGACCGTCAGAGCAGTAAGTGGCCATCATGCCTAGTGGCGTCTTGTAGGGGAACAACAAATTGATTCCACTTTGCTCGGTCGGTGGCCATCCTTCGTACAGTGCCCCAACTCTGGTTCATTCTTTGCATCTCAGCCTCCACAGTCCTACGCTAGGTTGTTTTTGGTCGGCCTCTCTTTCGCTTTCCTTCAGGGGTCCAAAGCATAGCTGTTCTTGTGATGGCATTGAGGTCTCTTCTGAGGACATGGCCAACCCAGCTTCAGCGTCTGCCAGCTATGATGGTGTGCATGTCCTCTTGCTTGCTACGAGTAAGCAGATCTTGGTTAGTGATGGTATTCGGCCAAAAGATTTGGTGAATTTTTCTTAGGCATGTTGTGTGAAAAGAGGACAGTTTCGACATTTCCTTCTCTGTAACTCTCCAGCATTCCGCACCATAGAGAAGCACAGAAAGCACACAGCTCTGATATAAATTAAGATTATATCAGAGCTGTGTGCTTTCATGTTATATAAGTGTGTAATTTGAAGTTTTAGCTATGCGTGTTGTTGGTATGTAAGTGGGGGTATGTGTTAATGGTTTAGACAAGTTTGTTAGTGTGATATATGTGCATGTAAGTTTAAGACTGTGTAATATATATATATACATACACTTGTATAAATGTTTCTTTTGTAGAGCAGACTAGTAACCCAGAGATTGGCCAGTGAACCATGTCATCAAGACTGTAAATCTGTCACATCTCATATATTTTAATTCTTTCCACTAGCAGTCTGTCACTCATTATATACTTAGTCTACTTTATGCTGGCAATCTGTCACTCATTATATCCTTAGTATACTTTCCACTGCCAGTCTGTCACTCATTATATACGTAATCTACTTTCCACTGCCAATCTGTCACTCATTATGTACTTAGTCTACTTTCCACTGCCAATCTGTCACTCATTATGTACTTAGTCTACTTTCCACTGCCAGTCTGTCACTCATTATATACGTAATCTACTTTCCACTGCCAATCTGTCACTCATTATTTACTTCACCTTTCTTCACTGCAAATTTGTCACTTCCTGTTTACATCATTCTCTTATTTTCACTGCAAAGCTTCACTCATTATTACAGAGGATAGCAACAACAACAACAACAAAATGTTACCCCTTTATATCGGATGTTGTGAGAGTTTGTAGGTATAGACGTTCAGGCAGGAACATCCAGTAGTATTTTTAATTATTATATTTATAAAAGTTATGTCTCTCTTTATGTGCAATCTAGGAACTATTCTGATGGACACTGGCAACATGTCAGCTAGTGACAATGTTGGAACTCCAACAGACCGTGAAGTTCTGGTCGAGCTCCAGTCGTATCTTCCACCAGATGCCTCAAGCACCATTTATGAAGGGATCAGGAATGCAAAATCTGACTTGTCCTGTAAGTATGACATGTCAAGCACATGTGTGTGTGTGCATGTGTAGATAAACTTTGTTATTTGGTTTTTCAATAATTAAGTTAACAGCTTATGTACTGTTCACAACCTCTATATATTCTACTCTTCTCATTCCTCATACTGTAAATGTATACTTTTTTTTGTTTCCTATTTGACTAGCATTGACAGTTCTAGAGATGCTTTATAAAGACTTGAAAGTCCTGAAAGGGACCCAGATCACTGTAGCCATGGCATCGATAACTGTCAGGCTGGAGGTAAGTGACATTGGAACACTGTGGCTATGTGGTAATCAGAGTTAGGTTAAAAGTTCATTTTTCTTTGCATGTAAGCAGTCAGGTAACATAGAGGCTGTTTTGGTTCTTGGAAAGTTAAGTAACTGATTTCATCATCATCAGGTGCCATCTTCACATCGAATGTTGGCTGCAATGGATCAACATCTTCTGTCTCTTGTCTTTATATTGCACTCTTGATAGACTCTTTCCTGTCCATCTCTTGATGTTATCTTCCCATTTATAGCGCTGTCTTCCTCTTGCACGTTTCCTTTCAACTCTGCCTTCTATTATGGTCTTCAAGTAAGTCTTTTTACATGGGTAAAATATTTTATAAATAAATATTACACACATAAAGGTATGTTTCAGGCACTCATGAGAAATAACTAGAAAACTAGACAACAGAAAAATAACAGACGTGAGTGGCTTACCGGAGAATTGTCTAGTTTTCTACTTCTGTATTTCTCACCTGTGCATGAAACGTATCTTTATATGTGTAATATTTATTTATTTACTGTTTACAGGCCTCGTGTTGCCCCCTCTTTATTTGTTTAAATGTTTCTAAAATATTTTAGCTGTCTAATTAATTCTGTTTTGATTCCTAGGTTTTCTAGGATCTCTTTATTTTGTTTTCTTCTCTTTCCATGTGACGTGCCCCATTCTTCTATATATCAACATTTAAAGGGCCTACATTCTGTCTTCTAATTGCTTTGACTTGCATGAGTCTAAATATCTATATCAGGGTTTGATAACCTGATGACAGGGTAGATTTGGTCGATTTTTAGGTGGGGGGAGGAAGAAAGAATGTTTATGCTAGGGAAGGTTCGGACTAGCCTTCTCCCACCGGTATTTAAAAGTGTGGTATCCTGAGGATTAAACATAAAAGTCAGCCATCACTTTTGTCAGTAAAGGTAATGCTATGAGACATTTTAAAACTGTTTATTTTACAGTTGAAGCGGATGTTCAACTAACTCTGTAGACATGATTTTATCAAGGTAGATCATTGGAGCTGTCTTTGTTTCTGCGGTAGACCTCCCACAGCTCCTGAGTTGCTTACCCCTAATCTGTATAACCAGAACTGTTTGATTATATTGACCAGAACAGCCCAGACAGCGTTGAAGTTTGATCTGGTAATGATGATAACGATGGCAGCATTATTGCTGTATCTAGACAGGAAAAAAAACTACAAGAAGAGGATGACACTTGGGAGTCATGACCAGGTGAACTCCTATGTCCAGGTGTCAAGAAGATAAAAGAATTAAAAGACTTGTCTATAGCACTTCTGATGTTCAGACTACCTCCTGTTGCAATGCAGTTTATAGAGTTTCCAGTCATCTTCACTACAGCAAAGATTAAATTTCATTACGTTGCACCTCCAAAACAAAATTATGCTTGATGTACTAGTGCTAGCTTGAACATTAACACAGACCATAAGGTCTTCTGTATTTGGACATGCGTCCTGATGTAACTGACGGACCTTGTGTCAAGGTTGAATGGGCCGTGCCTCGCCAAAACGAGACATAATTTAAAAAAGAGTGCTAGCTGTCTGCATGAGAGTGAACAAAGGCTTCGATAATCAGTGAAACTCTCTTGGTATTTCAAACTGTTATCAGAGCACACCAGTTCTCCTCAAGTTTTTGTTTTCTCACTCACTATCTTAAAATAACTAATGTGTTCTAGTTTCTTATATATCTTTAACTAGTGACATTAATTTATAAAATTAAAATATGACAGTAAATGTTGAGATCTTCCTAGCACTTGAAGTGAATATACTTAACTCTTTTAAGACGTGAGTAGTTTTATGCAGTGGTGCTCTAAGGGGTGTGTGTTTTTGGAGGGGAGGGGTCCACCCCGGCATGACAGCCAGGAGGGGGTGCCATCGGACACTATTTTGACAGTATTGCACTGTTAAAAAATCTCCTTGCAAGTATATATTTTTCTGCGAGAGGAGTGTGCCAAAGAAAGGAACTGCCCTGGGTGCCAAATAATTTAAGTAAACCCTGGTTTTATGTCAGTTTGACAGTAGTTTGTCTCAATTTCAAGATTGTTTTCTTTCCTTTTTCAGGATGTTTTGTCTCGTCCTGAGTTTTCACATGATTGTGCAGAGTTTTGTTCGACCCTTCCTGCAGATGTGCTCATTATCATGACCTTGTGGAAGGATGAAACGGACCTGTCCCATCGGAACATTGCTGTGTTTTCATTAAACAGGATCTACAAAGAGCAGGTAGGGTAGATCTTTGTAGCATTGTAACCAAGTCTTTCTAAATGTCTTACGCTGAGTCAAGTCACTAATAAAAATTCTCAAGTCAAGTCTTGGTGACTTAAGTCCGACTCAAGTTTGAGCTGATCAACTCAAGTTGACAATACTGAAATAGGCAAGTCCCGACTCAAGTCGAGTTGGGTCACTAATTAAGAAAAACCTTTGAGTTGAATCGTTGCGGTGACTTAATCCGACTTGACTTCAGATCGATCGACTCAAGTCGACAACATAAAATAGGCACGTCCTGTCTTGCGTTGAGTTGAGATACTAATAAAAATACTCTTGAGTCGAGTCGTTATGGTGACTTAAGTCCGATTTAAGTTCGGATCGATTGACTCATCGACACCACTGGATCTTGGTTCAGGAAGTGTATCTCGATGAAAACAGTAAGGTCCATGACCTGTTGTTTGGTTATTTGGTTTTATAGCAGTATATATAGGAAGTTCAACAGAACAAGGCGTGATCAAAAAGTTTCCTGACAAGTTGGACAGGATATTTTTCTCCATAAAATTAAAAAACAAAATTCATCCTTGCTGTTCCTGTGCAAATAGGGTGGCAATTGTTGCTTACAACGGCTTTATGTTTTCTGCCATTGTCTTCAGCTCTGCCAATAAAGTCTGACTTACTTTTGCTTACTCTTCTTTGGCTCTGTTGTGAAAGTGTTTACATATGTAATGTCTTTGTACATACTGCTTTTGTATTCCATATGTATTTTTCTAATGTCATTTTGTATAGATCTGTTGAAACATTTCTCTGTTCAATCTTTATATAGGTCTGTATAGATGTTGTCTTTGTAAAATGTCTTTGTGTTTACTTTATGTGTGTGCAAATGTGTCATCAATCAATCAGTCAATACCCTTTAGCTCCTCAAGGAGCATA
This sequence comes from Oreohelix idahoensis, assembly GCA_024509875.1. Lineage (NCBI taxonomy): Eukaryota > Metazoa > Mollusca > Gastropoda > Stylommatophora > Oreohelicidae > Oreohelix > Oreohelix idahoensis. The sequence continues at coordinate 102,186 of JAMPIV010014785.1, forward strand.
GGCCTTCAACAAACACATGCCAAGTCCTCCTGTCACATGCCATCTGCTCAAGTTCTTTCTATGTTTTCCTCATCATTTTCACCTCTGTATCCAGTTCTCTTCTTCATGTGTTTTTTGGTCTACCTGTGCCTCTCTTACCTGGAGATTCCAGAACAAGGACTGTCTTGTAATGCTATCAACAGGTTTCCTCAATGTGTGTCCTATCCATTGCCAGCATCTTCTTCTCAACTCTTGTTCCACTGGCACTTGTCTGGTTCTTGTCATCAGTTCCACATTTGTGACTTTGTCATACCATTTCAGTCCTTCTATTCTACACAAGCACCCATTTATAAAAGTCTGTAGCATTTTGGTTGTTGTTTTTGTTGCTCACCTTGCTCCAGAGCCATACAATAGGATTAACTTGACATTTGAGTTGAAGATTCTTATTTTCTAGTTGGACTTGATTTCTCTTCTTCTCCATATGTTTCCCAACGCAATGAAAGCTCCTCTTGCTTTTTGTATTCTTATTTTGACATTATTGTCTGTCCCTCCAACTTTGTCTATATTGCTGCCAAGGTATGTGCACGATTCTACATCTTTTAGTGGTGTTTCTTCAAGTTCAACGTTGTTATCATTTCTTGCATTTATTCTCATAATCTTTGTCTTTTCCCTGTGTATTTTCAGGCCCACTTGTTTTGACCTCTCATCAAGTATTTTTATTTTGTCTTTCATCTGATTATGGTTATGGGACAGAAGAGCCAGGTCATCTGCAAAATCTAGATCATCAAGCTGTTTAGTCAGATTCCACTGGATTCCATTTCTGTTGTGTAATGTTGGTGTTTTCATAACCCAATCCATTGCTAGTAAGAACAGAAATGGAGACAAGAGGCATCCCTGTCTCACTCCCGTTCTAATCCAGAGTGGTTCTGTAAGTTGTCCTTCATGAAGAACTCTGCATGTCATGTCTTCATAGGTCTTCTTTATTAAGTTAATGTAAATGTGTGCGTATGTTCATTTATTTTAATTTTTTAATATCCCTCTAAGCATTCTGTGTATATGCTTGTCTGTAAAATTTCTCTTTATATACATTGTGTGTGTTTCTGTGTCTCTGTTTTTTCCCCGTAGGGCTGAACTATCTTTTAAAACTTTAAATTTTAAAAAAATATTTAATTTGTATGTATGTTAGTGTGTGTGTGTGCATCTGTTTTTAAATGTATCGTTGAAGATTCACCAGACGATACGTCAAGGCCTAAAAACACACCCCCTGCAAACCCAAGTAGAACAGTCCCAACTAAGATGGTTTGGCCATGACTGCAGAATGGAAGAATGGCTGCCACGGCAGGTATGGGAAACTAAGAGCCAGGGATCCACACCTCCAGGATGACCCAGAGCCCGCACAGAGGACAACATTAGACAGTCTCTGAAGGACCGAGGACTAGAATGGAACCAGGCCAGGAGGAAGACAGCCAATAGGATAGTATGGCGCTCTCTCTTCCAAACCTCTACATCTCACGGTAGAAGAGGAACGACTAAGTAAGTTGGCGATTCAAAATTGTTGCTCTTCGGACTACACCACATAAATTGCCATCATAATATTGAAAGTTGAATCTCCAACGGTTTTTATTTCTTGCACAGATGGTGTGCTCCGACTATTTTATGTTCATCGCTTTGTTGCTTACTACCCATCTGTAACCATATTCTTCTCATGTCATTTTGTCTTCAGCGTTGTCTCTCGTGAAGGCTTTCAGCATCTTTGTACATCCAAACAGTTTTGTCTTACTCTGATATCTGTCATTATTTATGTTTCCATTGTTTGTATGTTTTTTTTCAGGAGGTCATATTGTGCTTGCTTTTGTCTTCAATTTTTGTTTCCTGTTTCCATGATATTTGTAACTTTATTAAACTGTATTATTTTTCTGTTCTTGAAGGTTTTAAATATCATTTTATTGGATAAAAATATCCTGTTCAGCCCCTGATATTAGTGATATATTGAATCTGAAATTGTACATGATTTATTCGGTTGCTACCATGAATTTGAGTGCCCGATTGACAGAGTGGTTAGAGTGCTGGTCTCTCGTGGCAAAGGTTCCGGGTTCATATCACAGTACCAACACGCTGCAGTCTACCCAGCTGTAAATGGGTACCTGACTCTGCTCTTTGAGTTAGGGGAGGAGAAGGTAGCAAGGGAGGGAACTGGTCACCCCCACCTCTCGATGCTGGACCTAGTGTGGTGAAGTCTTTAACACTTCACTCCCCTACGGCTGTGTTAGCTATGGGACTACCTTGACCTTTACCATGTATTTACTATACTAATAACATACTTTTTAATAATTTATTACAGTTACTTCAAAATTCTAATTGTAGATTTTTTTAAAAAATTCTGAATTTAGCATGCTTTTTTTGTATTAATTTTAAAAATAAATAAAAAGATTGTATGTGTTGACCAAACAACTTATGGAGAAGAGAGCTGGAGATGGAAATGTCAATGATAAGTAAGATATGGAGAGACTTTTAGCTGATGGCACGGGCCAGGAAGACTTGACATAAGTTTGTTGAAGTCCTATGCTCCTTGGGGAGCTGAAGGGCGATGAATGAGTGGGCACACAGGGCGTCTGAATTTCTGATTGTCATATTTTTTATTCATAAGTTTTTTTTTAAATGAATTTTTTAAGAATCTGTTTGAGACTCGACCATTTATTTACTTGCACTGGCTTCCAAGCTCACTGGTCCATGGTTCAATACCCAGTTGAGGTGGGATTTTTAAGACTGCAAACAGCTCCAGGGTCGGCCAAGCCTCATGAATTGGGTACCAGAGCAACTCTGGGAAGGTTAAAGGCAGCCGCCGTGATGCTGACCACATCACCCCCTAGTGTGCTGTATGGTTAAGAAAATATGGGCCTAACACCATATTCCCAATATGGCTCACTGGGCATGTAACAGGATCCTTTACCTTTTTATTTTTATTTAAATTTCTCATAATTTATTTGTTCAGTTTTGGATATTATATTTGTCTGCGCTGGCGTTTGGAAGTCAACTTCTGAACCCTTGACTCATCAGGAGTTATCCATCATATGAAACTCGTATTATTTTAAAATAATTATATAATTAAAGCGCATATGGCCGACGCCAGCTCCTTTCGTGGAAAAGCTTTACGGGGATTCAAATAGCCTCAAACTGACTACTGCTTTCTTTGAGAACATTCAAGTGGATGTCTGAGAGTGTACGAAGAAGAAGAAGAAACTCGTTCATGCAGTTTTTCCCCCTCCTCAATCCAGTCTTTATCTATCCTTTTGACAAAGAGCTTGTCATGTGAAGTCAGTCCTATTGTATGGCTCTGAGACATGGAGAGCAACAAAAACAACAACCAAAAAGCTACAGACTTTTATAAACGGATGCTTGCGTAGAATAGAAGGACTGAAATGGTATGACAAAGTCACAAATGGGGAATTGATGACAAGAACCAGACAAGTGCCAGTGGAACAAGAGTTGAGAAGAAGACGCTGGCGATGGATAGGACACACATTGAGGAAACCTGTTGATAGCATTACAAGGCAGTCCTTGTTCTGGAATTCCCAGGGAAAGAGAGGCAGAGGTAGACCAAAAAACACTTGCAGAAGAGAACTGGATACAGAGGTGAAAATGATGAGGAAAACATGGAAAGAACTTGAGCGGATGGCACAGGACAGGAAGACTTGGTATGTGTTTGTTAAAGGCCTATGCTCCTCTGGGAGCTAAAGGGTATTGATTGTCATTGTTGATTCATGATCATCATTGCCTTCAGTTCCAAAGGAGCATAGGCCTTCAACAAACTCATGCCAAGTTCTCCCATCCCTCAGTTCTAGGTCTTTCTATGTCTTCCTCAACCCTGTCTTTCCTATCTCCAGTTCTTTTCTCCATGTGTTTTTGTTGGTTCTCCCTCTACCTCTGTTATTTTGGAGCTTCCAGAACAAGGACTGTCATGTAATGCTAGCAACAAGTTTCCTCAGTGTGTCCTGTTCGTCACCAGCATTTTCTTCCTAAATCATGTTCCACTGGCATCTGTCTGGTTCTTGTCATCAGTTCCACATTGATGTTCTTGTCATACGTTCTGTTCTACACAAGCACCCATTTGTGAAAATCTGTTAACTTATTTTGGTCATCATTATTGATATTTTGACATTAATGCAATTTACATTAGAATTTAAAAAAAAAAAAGTCTTTTTTTTATTATGGTCAATCAAAATCGAAGGGATGAGATTATCATCAGTTATGGATAAATTACAATAATGTGTAGGCCGTATTTTATCATATAGATGCTATTCTGGTATTCAATATTTGTTGTTTCTTCAGGTTACAGATGTCCTCCTCAATTCAGTATCCCCTAACCTCGACCTTGAGCTGATGACCTCTTTCGGTCACATGGAAAATGTATCCACATTTGTTCAAAAGAACATCCAGGTCTTTCGAAAAGGTGTCATCCCTCTTATCCGGGAGTTCTTAGCGGGTGAAAACACCAGCCCAGATGAAAACCTTAATGCTTTGGATAATCTGCCGCAGAATCTTTCTGATCCAGAGCTGGGATCTGGTTTTCCAGGTGAAATAGAGGACACATTAGAGGAAGAAGCTAGGAGACATATAAACCAGGCCAAAGCTTTCCAAAGTGACCAGTTTAGAACATCTGAAGATAGGTATGACTTGGCTGCCGTTGGAATGGATCCAGTAATCTCCCCTAGTCTGAGCAGTGACAGTGAACTTAGTAGTGCTGACAGCAGAAGGCAGGGAGAAGACTTGGAAAAGAGTGACACTAATGATATAGAGAAGGAGGACAGTGTAATAGATAAAGAGAGGTCTGAGCTCACTGGTGCTTATGTTGCTGTCAAAACGTATGGTGCTACCTATGGGAATGGAAGTGGCGCAGGGGATGGGGATAACATTGATGTCTTAGTTGAGAACAAAGAAGCTTCTGCCCTAATTGACGGTGCTTTTGTGGATAACTTGATCGAGTTTGGATTTGAAAGCAATGATGTTAGTAAACTTCCAGCAGAACGCTCGCCACAGACTAATATTAACAGTGACTTTACAGATTTACTTGCTGGTGATGGTGATAATCTTCTGTTTCTGAACAACAAAGTGGACATCCCAAAGGGTTCTGAGGTTCCAGATGCTGGTAACATTGTTTCACTATCTGATTTCGATGTAGAAGTCACAGATTCGAAAGAAGAGACATTGGCAGGCCTTGTCACTATAAGCAGCGACAACCTGACTGTAAACTCTGTTAAAATAGATGCTAAGGATGAGAACCATTTAGGTGGAGATGTTCTTCAAGAGCCAAGTTCGTTTAGCCTCCTTTACCCTAGTATTGAAAGTCCTATGGATTTTTCTTCTAAGCCTACCACAAACCAAAATTCAGGGCTGGGTTCAAAGATCCCAAGTTATCCTGGAACTCCACCCAACAGTTGTATTGAACCTTCGAATGTAGTCTTCAATAAAGAGACACAGCTTCCAAGTTTCAACAGCTCAGAGATGGTAAAGAGAATTCAGGAAAAGAAAGCAGCCCTTGCAGGACACAGTGATAAACAACAGAAGAGTGAGATCTTTGATGATGAAGAAAGTTTTGAAGGATTGAATGTGGGGAGTGAAAACAGCAGTGGCGGAGGAGGTTCACTGATCTCCCCTGCTGTACCACAAAATAGTTATGTTGACCTGGTTAGTGGGTTTAATTTTCATTCTTCTGGTAACCAACTCCCAAAACTCATGAACTCTGATATCATGGAGCGAGTCAATGATAAGAGGTCACAGTTTGAATGGTCTATTGAGTCATTAGAAGGTTCAACAAGTGGTGTAGATGTTGGGCCTAATTCTGAGGAAGGAGCAGTGAAGTCACCATTTTTTGCTGAAGGTGTACAGCACATCCCAGTTAATGTTGGGGTTGATCCTCAGATCCCATACACTCCTCAGAACAGCTATGTGGAAGACAATTTTGACACATATGCCAGGACCAACCTGCCTAGCCTGAACAATGCGGAAATAGTGGCCAAAATCAAGGCCAAACAGTCGGCCATGTTTGGCAGTGGTAACTCTAGCCGGGTCAGTCGGAGCAGCCATGGAAGTGATGACAGCGGGGGTTGTCGCAGCCCAGACGTTGTTGATAAGAGTCCAAGAGGTACTAGTCTAGACAGCCCACAGGCTCCTTACACTCCTCAGAATAGTTACCGTGACAACCTTGGAGTTTTAGAGTCACGAAACCACCTGCCTGACCTGAATGAGGTAGCAGAAAGGCTGACTACTGAAAATGCCTTAAAACGTCAGTTTGGTAAACGAAGCACTAGCAATAGTGGGGGAGGCAGTCGAGATGAAGAAAACATCAACTTGAACATCCATCAACAGAGTCATCGACGTTATGGAAGAAATTCAAGTAGCCAGTCAGACAGTCAGAACACAATGTCAGATGTAGAATCCTTGATGAGTGTTAGCACAGATGTTGGAACTCCCTCAGAAAACATTGTAGCCACTGGGATAGCTAGCCAAATGAGAAATGAAATAGCAATACTTAGTAGGAAAGATACAAGTGATTCTGATGTTTTTCCTTCAAACAAGACTGAGGAATTCGTGAGCAGTGGCAGAGAGTTTGCACAGCCGAAAGTGAGCCATATTGATCTAGGAACGTCAGAAAAGATGACCAACAGTAATGTTGCGGGAACAAATCCAGACAAAGCAGAAGAAGATGGCTCTGATGGTGTGGTTAGAAATGGTTATGCTGGAGCAAAAGAACTATTCTCTCCATTTGACAATAACAAGGTCACCAGCATTGAGGATCATGCACTTTTTGAAGCGGCTGAAAGTATTGTAGCTCAGAGCGTGGCAGCTGCACTTGAGACCACTCATAGAGATGCAGAGACAGGAGGATGGAGAAGAGAGAGTAGACTGAGATGGAATGACAATGTTGAGTCTGACAGTAATGATAATCATAGTGATAATGAACATAGTGGAAAAATTTATGTTGATGATAATGATGACAGTGATAATGATGATTATACAACTGAGGACATCTCTGAAGGTCTTCGTGACAGTGATGAGGAAAATGTGGAGGGTAACAATGGACATGTGGCGGATAATGTGATTCCGCAGAATGATGTGGAAGAAGTGGCAGCTACACCAGTCATTGGTCCATCTTTGAACAGTTTTCCAGAGCAGCAAGTGTGGCACCATTTGCTTAATCAAAGAGAAGAAAGCAGTGATGACAATAAAAGCATACCACCAGACCAAGAGAACACAAACCATGTGCCACAGAATGAGTTACAATTGTCCTCAGACTCACTCCCTGGGACATCTGATCTTTCACATCCAGTCGATGCAACAGTGTCATTGGGAGAGCAGAACTTAGCAGATTTGGCCCTCAATGAGCTTGCTTTTGAACTAGCTAATGAACTTATTCAGAGTGTACTAGACGACTTCCCCTTCAGCCACGATTTGACAGATGCTACTAACAATCGAGCAGAAGGTGAAGCCATAGAAGTAGAACAAGAAGTTGATGTAGGCAAGGCTGGTTTCCAAGAAATTGAGTTAGAAAATACATTTGCATTGGATGCTGACAGTATGAATGAAGCAGTGTTAAATGTATCAGGAAACAACAAAAATGAAGCTAGCTCTATGAAAATCCCAAGAGTTCATGATGACAGTGATTTTGATTTAACTGATAATACAGTGCCAAGATCAGTAGAAGAAATATTAAGCAGCAGCCCTAGTTCAACTTCTGAAAAAGATTTTAAGAACACGTGGACTATTCTGGAGTCTAAAAAATACTCAGAATTTTCTCTTGATTCAAATTCCTCATCCTCTTCTTCAGAGAGGAAGCGATCCAGAGATACAGACTCATCCATGACCATCATGGAGAATGAGATCATGACCACTTTTCCAGAAAGAAAGGCGTCTGCAGAATTCACAGCTCTGGAAGAGGAAGAGGAAGAAATCATCCAGTCTTTTCCAGGAAGGAAATTTTCCAAATCTGAAGACTACCCAAATCGTAGATTTTCCAGGGATGAAAACTCTTCAAGACGTTCATCAAGACTGGAAGATTCAGATTTCGAAGTTACCATTGGACCAGAGGACATCGAAACAGACTACCTTCCAAACATGGATCCTCTTCAGGGAAATCTGGATATCATTGATGCTTCATTCAGCAAAATTACAGATGCTGACCGTGAAGTTGTGGAAGGTGAAAGCTTCAGGAAAGCTAGTGGTGAAGACTTTCTAAGTGGCAGTGATGAGGAGGATAGAGATGATGAAAGTATTGATGGAAGTGAAACAAGTTTCAGAGAGGATACTTCTCAGATTGAAGGCTATAGAAGTCTTGGCTCTGATGACACTTACATCAGAACTGTGGACAGTCTGGTTCCTAGAGATGACTCTCGCATTGTAGAAGGTAACATTGCAGAAGAAAGGGAATTCCAATCAACCGATTTACAATTTGCAGACATTTCCAATGAGCTAGATATGCAGGCTGCAGAAAAATCAAATGAGATGGGAACATTTGCAGACATTTCCAGTAAACTTGAAATTCAGGCCACAAATGATTCTAGTGAGCTAGGGATACAAGAAAAAAACATTTTCAATCAGATCGAAACACAGGGTGCTTACAAATCAGATGAGATCAGGGCACAAGTCATAGAAATTTCAAGTGATGAACTCATTCAGGACACAAGTATTTCCCAGAAGGAAGAAATGCAGGATGCCGACATTTTCACTGGGACAGAAATATATACTTCAGACAATACTGAAAATTCAGACGAGTTAGACACTGAGGTTGCAGAAGCTCCCAATGAATTACAAACAGAGGCTGGAGAAACTTCCAGTGAGCTGGAAATACAAGCTACAGAAACTTTCAATGAGTTAGAAATACAAGCCGCAGATACTTCCAATGAGTTGGAGGAATGGGCTGGATTAACTTCAAGTGAGTTAGAACAAGCTGCAGGAACTTCTAATGAGATGAAAGAATGGGCTGCAGAAACTTTCAATGAGTTGGAAACACATGCTACAGAAACCTCCAATGAGTTAAAAACACGGGCCACAGAAACTTCCAATGAGTTAGAAATACAAGCTGCAGAAAATTCCAGGGAGTTGCAAATACAAGCCACACAAACCTCTAGTGAGTTGGAAACACAAGCTACAGAAACATCCATTGAGTTAGAACAAGCTGCAGGAACTTCCAATGAGATGGAAGAATGGACTGCAGAAACTTTCAATGAGTTAGAAACAGAAGCTGTAGAAACTTCCAGTGACTTGGAGCAAGCTGCAGAAACTTCCAGTGAGATGGAAGAATGGGCTGGCGTAACTTCCAAAGAGTTAGAACAAGCTGCAGGAACTTCCACTGAGATGGAAAAATGGGCTGCAGAAACTTTCAATGAGTTCAAAACACGACCCACAGAAACTTTCAATGAGTTGGAAACACAACCGACAGAAACTTTCAATGAGTTGGATACACAACCCACAGAAACTTTCAGTGAGTTGGAAACACACGCTACAGAAACCTCCAATGAGTTAGAACAAGCTGCAGGAACTTCCAATGAGATGGAAGAATGGGCTGCAGAAACTTTCAATGAGTTGGAAACACAACCCGCAGAAACTTTCAATGAGTTGGAAACACAACCCGCAGAAACTTTCAATGAGTTGAAAACACAAGCCATAGAAACTTCCAATGACTTAGAAGAAGCTGCAGAAACGACCAATGAGTTAGAACTAGCTGCAGGAACTTCCTATGAAATGGAAGAATGGGCAGCAGAAACTTTCAATGAGTTTGAAACTCAGACTACAGAAACATCCAGTGAGTTAGAACCGGCTGCAGGAGTTTCTAATGAGATGGAAGAACGGGCTGAAACTTCAGATGAGTTGGATAGTCAGGGTGTAGAAATTTCCAGTGAGCTAGAAATACAAGCTACAAAAACTTTCAATGAGTTAGAAATACAAGCCACAGATACTTCCAACGAGTTGGAAGAATGGGCTGGCGTTACTTCCATTGAGTTAGAACAAGCTGCAGGAACTTCCAATGAGATGGAAGAATGGACTGCAGAAACTTTCAATGAGTTAGAAACAGAAGCTGTAGAAACTTCCAGTGACTTGGAGCAAGTTGCAGAAGCTTCCAATGAGATGGAAGAATGGGCTGGCGTAAGTTCCAAAGAGTTAGAACAAGCTGCAGGAACTTCCACTGAGATGGAAAAATGGGCTGCAGAAACTTTCAATGAGTTCAAAACACGACCCACAGAAACTTTCAGTGAGTTGGAAACACAACCGACAGAAACTTTCAATGAGTTGGAAACACAAGCTACAGAAACCTCCAATGAGTTAGAACAAGCTGCAGGAACTTCCAATGAGATGGAAGAATGGGCTGCAGAAACTTTCAATGAGTTGGAAACACAACCCACAGAAACATTCAATGAGTTGAAAACACAAGCTATAGAAACTTCCAATGACATAGAAGAAGCTGCAGAAACCTCCAATGAGTTAGAACAAGCTGCAGGAACTTCCTATGAAATGGAAGAATGGGCATCAGAAACTTTCAATGAGTTTGAAACTCAGACTACAGAAACATCCAGTGAGTTAGAACCGGCTGCAGGAGTTTCTAATGAGATGGAAGAATGGGCTGAAACTTCAGATGAGTTGGATAGTCAGGGTGTAGAAATTTCCAGTGAGCTAGAAATACAAGCTACAAAAACTTTCAATGAGTTAGAAATACAAGCCACAGATACTTCCAACGAGTTGGAAGAATGGGCTGGTGTTACTTCCAGTGAGTTAGAACAAGCTGCAGGAACTTCCAATGAGATGGAAGAATGGACTGCAGAAACTTTCAATGAGTTAGAAACACAACCCGCAGAAACTTTCAATGAGTTGGAAACACACGCTACAGAAACCTCCAATGAGTTAAAAACACGAGCCACAGAAACTTCCAATGAGTTAGAAATACAAGCTGCAGAAAATTCCAGTGAGTTGCAAATACAAGCCACAGAAACCTCTAGTGAGTTGCAAATACAAGCTACAGAAACATCCAGTGACTTGGAGCAAGCTGCAGAAACTTCCAGTGAGATGGAAGAATGGGTTGGTGTAACTTCCAAAGAGTTAGAACAAGCTGCAGGAACTTCCACTGAGATGGAAAAATGGGCTGCAGAAACTTTCAATGAGTTGGAAACACAACCGACAGAAACTTTCAATGAGTTGGAAACACAACCCACAGAAACTTTCAATGAGTTGGAAACACACGCTACAGAAACCTCCAATGAGTTAGAAGAAGCTGCAGGAACTTCCAATGAGATGGAAGAATGGGCTGCAGAAACTTTCAATGAGTTGGAAACACAACCCACAGAAACATTCAATGAGTTGAAAACACAAGCTATAGAAACTTCCAATGACTTAGAAGAAGCTGCAGAAACGACCAATGAGTTAGAACAAGCTGCAGGAACTTCCTATGAAATGGAAGAATGGGCAGCAGAAACTTTCAATGAGTTTGAAACTCAGACTACAGAAACATCCAGTGAGTTAGAACCGGCTGCAGGAGTTTCTAATGAGATGGAAGAACGGGCTGAAACTTCAGATGAGTTGGATAGTCAGGGTGTAGAAATTTCCAGTGAGCTAGAAATACAAGCTACAGAAACTTTCAATGAGTTAGAAATACAAGCCACAGATACTTCCAACGAGTTGGAAGAATGGGCTGGTGTTACTTCCAGTGAGTTAGAACAAGCTGCAGGAACTTCCAATGAGATGGAAGAATGGACTGCAGAAACTTTCAATGAGTTTGAAACTCAGACTACAGAAACATCCAGTGAGTTAGAACCGGCTGCAGGAGTTTCTAATGCCCGTTCAGCTGCAGAAACATTCAGTTATCAAGATGTTTTGGCTGCAGAAACTTCAGATGAGTATGATAGTCAGGGTGTAAAAATTTCCAGTGAGCTGGACATACAAGCTTTAGATATTTCCACTAAACCTAACATTGCTATATTTGATGAGAGAATCGAGCAAGAGGAAGCAAGTATTGTAGAAGTTAAAAAGCCAAAGCAAAAGAAGAAAATTCGAGTGAGTTTCTCTGAAGATTTTGATGATGAAATTGGTGATTTCAACATTACATCAAGCTCAAGATCTTCTCTCAAATCACCACCACCTCCACCCTCTTCAGAAGACTCAGAGTCACCGGCCCCATCTCCTCCTCCAGAAAACTTTACAGCAGCTGATGAAGATGAAGTATCGCCTTTATCAGCAGCACCCACACAATGGCTACCATATGAAGACCTACAAAGGAAGGAGGTATATCACACTTCTGCCGGTCGTATCAGCATTGCAACTGGGGATGAATATGACAGCAGTGGCTTGGCACATGACAGCAGAGTCTCACCTCATTTGTCATCCTTGCCTGATCAAACAGTAGAGGAAGAAAGAGCACAGGTGGGGGAAATTATTGAGTCAGCTGTAGTGGCAATGTCTGAAGCTGATCATCACTTTTCAGTCTTTGATGTTACCACAACTTCCAGTGGGACTGTTTTTGATTCCTCAGATGCCTTCCAAGCCATGCAATCTCCAAAAGTTATTGCATTAACATCTGAGCATGAATCTAACAATGCTTTCAGTTTTGCACCCTCTAAATCTGATGTTGTAACCTCTGACTTTGTGAACTCTGAACTAATTGCTGTTAACTCAAGCCTCTTAAATGACGCTAGCATGAAATCTGTTGAAGATAATCGTGATAGATATAGTGACTTTGTGACCTCAGAATCATATGGTGTAACCTCTCACCCCGTAACATTTGGTCAGCATGAGCAAATTCCAGCAACCCTCACTGTGAGCCAGTTGGAACCTGTAACATCTGATCCCTTTAACTCCTTACCCACCCATGTCCGAAATCTCTCTGGTGCTTCAGTTGGCTCTGTTCAGGTTTGTTGAATTTTCTTTTTTTGCATGATTGTAAGCATATTCAGAGATGACAAATTTAGCATTAACTCTTTGGTTCTAGAATTATTATTCACACTGTGCCAGAAATTTTTTTTGAAGAATTCTAAACAGTGGTATGTACCATCTTTTAGTGTAAATTTTATGTGAATCATTTCCATCTTTTAGTGTAAATTGCATGTGAATCATTTCCATCTTTTAGTGTAAATTTTATGTGAATCATTTCCATCTTTTAGTGTAAATTTTATATGAATTATTTCCATCTTTTAGTGTAAATTGTATGTGAATCATTTCCATCTTTTAGTGTAAATTGTATGTGAATTATTTCCACCTTTTAGTGTAAATTGTATGTGAATCATTTCCATCTTTTAGCGTAAATTGTATGTGAATCATTTCCATCTTTTAGTGTAAATTTTATGTAAATTATCTGTGAGTATATCAGACTGAATGGAATTGAAAGGAAGATCATAATCTGCAATGTTTTTGTTAGTATTAACACAAGTGAAGTTGGTACACATAGAAACAAATTGCATGCAACTTGAAAGACACCAATAGGTTAACAGTAGAATGCCAACTTACCTAGGACAGTCTAATGTTGTAGTCATTCCTTTGTTAGTCGTGGAATATTATGGTAATTGACTTATAAAGAAATATAGCATTGAACGTGGCCATGTTTGGTGGGTTAAAACCACTTTTACTAGTATTGCATTCCTGTATCTCTTCATTTGTTTGATGATACTGTCATTATAAAAGTCACTATCAACAGTGCTATGAGGTAAACGTGACACATTCATTTATTTTGTAGGTCTCCCTGGTCACGCATCAGGTGGTGGGTGCCTCCAAATCCTAATATCTGGATGTCCCCAACAAATGATTCGAGGTGACTGAAATCTTCCTACCATGGTGGTACCCATCCCCATGTACACTGGTTGAGAATACCAAAGTCCAAATCCACTTACGCATAATAAAAGTGAAAGTATTAGTAAAAATATTAATACTATTTAAGAAAAACAAGCCAAAGAAAATAGTCAAAATGTTCTAATACTTAATGAACCAAAAACAGACACACCATGAAATAAAATTAACAACACATGCAAAAAAATAAAATAAAGAAAAAAAGACCACTCATATAATGAGAAACATGGAAATATTGCAAACAACGTGACATGTGAAAACTTCCGATAACAAAATGTTGTGTACTGTAAATGTCAAGAAGTTAGAAAACAAATTCTAATGTAAATTGTCACCACCAACAGCAAAAAATAGGTATTTGAATATAGCACAAAATTGAAGATGCAATTACACTAAATACCTTAATTATAACTGAAAATTAGGTTGTATAGTGAAGACCAAAATGGTGGATGATGCTAGTCTGCTCTCCTTCCATTATACACTTGTATATATATTTTTTAATTTTTTGTGTAGGTATAGATTTGTAAATACATAGCTTGACATATTTTCTAGCAGTAATAAAAAATACAAACTGTTGCTTCATCTCACAAATATGGCAATGCCATAGAAACTCTACATACATAGTTTAACTGTACTGAGAATTATTATTTAAACACTAGTGGAAGTCATGCTATCAACATTGCTCCGGACTCAAAGAGTTAATGTTCGCCCCGTTGGTTTAAAAAAATACAGCAGGGTGCAGTCAATTATCTTTTAAATCCATTATAAGATATATCACTCATTTGGTTTGATCAAAAGAAAGTCCAACACAAAGTTCAGGATATTCAATTCAAATGTCAAGTAAATCCTATTGTACGGCTGTGAAACATGGAGAACAACAGTTAACAAGGTGGTCTTTCGTAAATGGGTCTTTGCTTAGAACAGGTTTGAAGTAAAGTAACAAGATCACTAATGTGGAACTAACATTTTAATTTGATGCAGCTCGCTGCTAGACTCCAGCTTTCTGATCACCATTTTTAATTTTGCTCCTTATAGAGCATGTGGCCACTACTGCAGATGGTCCTTGTGACAGGGAGCCTGTGTCACTCTTGCAGCAGTGGTTTTTGTAACAGTTTGTATTACATGATGACGTTGCCAGCCCCATGCTGAATCTCATATTAGTTGCCTCTTACTGCATTCTAGAGGCCTCTAGTTCTATTCTGTCTTGGTCTCCTCAGTAGTGGTAGTGCCTTCAGTCATGACTGACTGGAAATGTGCCCCTGAGGTGAAAGCCCTCTGCTGCTTGTCTACCTGGTGCAACGTTTGGTGAGTTATTTTCTCTCCTGCTTGTTGTGAGAGCTTCTTTTCACCCAATCTGAGGTGGCGCCACAGGGAGCATCACCACTTGGTGTGATTGGCAGCTTCATCATTCCCAAGTTGCTGGATTTATGTCCAGTACCTTCATGTCTCTCTTGTACACATCTTTGAACCTCAGCTGCAGTTGCCCGACTGTTCTTTTGCCATCTGCCCAATGTCCATAGACAATATCTTTGGGAATGGGGGCCATCTTCCATGTGGCAGACATGGCCAAGCCAGTGTAGTCTGTGCTGTCTAAGCAGTGTATACATGTTTTGAAGGCCAGCATGTGACAGTACCTTGACATTTGTCACTTTGTCCTTCCACGAAATACCAAGGATGTGGTGTAGATACCGTAGATGTAAGGTATTGATCCTTCTCTCTTGCTTAGCATAAGTTGTCAATGTCTCGCTGCCATGTAGAAGGGTGTCCTCAGAGACCCCCAGGAATTACTTGGGGCAAGCTAATATCGTCATCATTATTTCCCTTTGCGCTGTTATGGAGCATGGTACAACCACTACAGCTGGTCCCAAGCTGTCTGATACAACATGGCATTATTTAAAATGTTTTCCCAGCAGTCATCAGATAATGAGTGTTGGACAGTTACCTTCATTTTTATAAAAACCTTAAGCTTTTGGCAAAAACAGTTTTGCTGGTGTTCCTATGCGTAAACATTCAACATTAATCAGTCAAGTTTGTCTGGTTCTTGTCATCTGTTCCACGTTTGTGACCTTGTCATACCATTAAATCCTATTCTACACAAGCACCCATTTATGAAAGTCTGTAGCTTTTTGGTTGTTGTTTTTGCTGTTCTCCATGTTTCAGAGCTATACAATAGGACTGACGACATTTGAGTTGAAGATTCTTATTTTACTATTGAACATAATTTCTCTTATCTTCATATATTTCCCAAAACATTAAAATAAAACCTTATAACTGTGCTGGCTTTGGGTGCTTCATTGTCTGTTACTTTAGAAGTCTTGTCACATTTTAAATTCATGCCATCAAAGATAATACCTGGTTGTTGTGTTTCTTCACATCATAGATAGTTGACTATTGCTTGTTGCTATCATAGATAGTTGACTGGTCACTATTGGTTGTTGCTATCATAGATAGTTGACTGGTCACTATTGCTTGTTGCTATCATAGATAGTTGACTGGTCACTATTGCTTGTTGCTATCATAGATAGTTGACTGGTCACTATTGCTGGCCCCCTGCACTCTTAGAATGAGCTCAATCGAATCTTGCTCTCCATCATAACAATCCACACGAACTGAAAACATCCATGAACTCGCAACAGTCTTGAAAACTACTCAACTATTCACTGAAACCACAAGTATCATGAAACTACACCTGACACTAGCATCTCACAATAGCAACAGTAGTATCCATCCAAAAATTATCTATCCATCGTTCCCCCCTCATACACCCACATATTTGTTACAGGTATAAACCTCTATTCTCATTCCGTATTACACATCAGATGAAAAACTCAATAAACCTGAGACACCTCATTTATAATAGAGATAGCAATTTTGCTACACTGCTGAGAACAACTAGACATCTAATGTTTTTTCATGAATAGTTGATCAGAAAAATAATATCTAGTTTTAACTTTCAGTTTCTAATACATTTGTATATTAATATAATTGTTTGAATGTCGGACAATATAACGTAAAAGATTATTTTTATTTTCTTCTGAAATTTCATCCAACTGGAATATGAGTAAATGTATTGCTTGAAACAAAAGTACACATTTTTTTCCCCTCAACTATCTTAGCAAGAAAGCAGTAATTAACTTTAAAAATGAATCCCTTATATTTCTAGTTCATAAGATAAAAAACACATTGACTAAGAGGTGATTTGAAATGTTAACTATCATCTTGTAATTTAAGTTGTGGGGGTCGGAATGGCTAAGAGGTATGGCGTCCGCCTCGAATTCTAGAGGTACCGCATTCAATTTTCAGTGGAGGGAATATAATTTATAGA
Organism: Oreohelix idahoensis; assembly: GCA_024509875.1. Classification (NCBI taxonomy): domain Eukaryota; kingdom Metazoa; phylum Mollusca; class Gastropoda; order Stylommatophora; family Oreohelicidae; genus Oreohelix; species Oreohelix idahoensis. Next base: position 119,308 of record JAMPIV010014785.1, read on the forward strand.
AATTTTTTTTCAGAACCAGTAGTCCTAATGATGTCATACTTACCCTCGTCTCCTGGGTAGTGAAATCGGATGCCAAGCCTTCTCCGATAAGGGGAAAAAAAAAATAGAAGGTCACATGGGCAAGCTGCGCACGTTAAAAATCCCTCAGCTGTTAGAAATCATAAAGAGTAGGCCTATCAGGCCGTGGCCCTGGCAAAATTTTAAAATTAGAAACCAACCCACCAAAAATATTTAAAGAATATGTGATTCCTATGTATGCACATTGGGATTCTCGCCGGTGCTACGGAGTTCGTGCACTATGCTGAGATCCTCCTTGTGTGATCTGAGGGAGGAGATCGGAGCACTGGTGGAGTTGTCCATATGCAATGAAGGTAGTCCTTAAAAACAAAACCAAACCAAACTTTTATAAACGTAATGTGTATATGATAAATGTAGATAAACAAACATATTATCTATACTTTTAAACACAATAAATACCCATCTAGGTCCTCTTGTTGCTTAGAATGAGAAACACAGATCAGAAGGGCAACAACAAATATATATGAGATTTAACAACACAGGTGAAGAGAAATAATAAAGCAAGAAAAATACAAAACCAGGAAAGATATTTTCAATATAAGGAATTCAACAATCAACGGAAATTAAAAGGAGAAAATGAAATAACAAAACAAGAAGTCCTGCTATGATACATCGCGCTACAAGATTCGGAGAAGCTATTAACGCTGTCACAATGGCGTCATTGAGCATGAATGAAAGTGACGTCATGAAAGTACACAAAACACAAACACAAACTTCATAAAAGAAAGATCAAGAAAAAGCGACTGATGAAATAAAGAAGTCTGAAAATAGATGAAAGCAAATGAAAGTCTACAGTTTCTTGGTTGTTGTTTTTGTTGTTCTCCATGTTTGACAGCCATACAATAGAACTGACCTGACATGTGCTATTTAGTTATTGACAAATCATGAGCAATAAAATCATTGACATGGTACAGTCATCTTTCACTGTATAAGTCATTGTTGAATAAGTTTTAACTTGTGTAAGATGTGTCATAACCTACTTTTATTTCATTTAATAAAATAATTTTTTTTAAAAATCTGTTTCATTTGACTGGCAAAAAATGTTTAAAGATTCGTCCAGTCTCAAATGTTCTCGGGTGTTAATGGTAGTACTTGTTTGCACTTGAGCAGAACATCACAGAATTCCAGCTCTGGAGATGTATGTTTTATCTTACATTCTTCTCATGGTTTATGCAGTACGGTATCTGGTTATTATAGCAGTGTACAGATTTGACAATGAATGAGACAATGGAAAAGGAAAGAATGACAAACTCATGGCGGATAGCATGAAAGAGAAGCACAATGAGTGATGAAGAGGTGGAAGATTTTAAGGAGAAAAAGCAGAGAGCCACCAATAACTTCAAGGGCTTGGCAAGAGTAGCCAAAGACAGTGTGGGAGGCCTTTGTAACACAGGTAGGCACTGACAGAGAACACTACAGAAATTCTGGTCCTTACATCGTACAATCAGTAGGAAAAGTACAAGCCAACCAATTGTCAGCTCGACAGGGATAAGCCTGAAGACAGATGCCAAAAAGGGACATGCATTACTCAAGCGTTATATTACTCAGACAGATAAAGGTGATAAAGCTGCCCGCCAAGAAATTAAAGACCATGTCCTGGAAAGCGACAAAAGAGGGGAGATATATTTCGATCTCATATCTCAAGAAGACGTTATGTATACTTTAGAAACCAGTAGAAACACTGCCTTGGGTCCTGATGGTGCACAGTATCTTCACATAAAACAGCTCGATGAAACAGGCATTATGAATGTGGTGAGGGATTTCAACACCAGTATACAGCATGCTGAGGTGCTGAAAGACTGGCTACACAGTTACCTACGGCCACTTCCTAAACCTGATAAAGACCCCACACTTCTCAGCAGCTATAGAATTATCACACTGCAGAATGTCTACAGCAAACTACTAGAAAAGATAGTAGCACGAAAAATAATGAATCTCCTCGAAATTGCACAGATCCTACCTGATGCCCTCGAAAACTATAGGCCCATGAGAGTAACATGGGGTAACGCAGGATCTTTTGCTTATGATGTGTATGAGGGGTTCCAGGGTAAACGAGAAACGGTTGCTGTAGCAATTGACCTAGAGGATGCTTATAAAGGTATGAACTTTGAAACATTAATGAACTGTGTAAAGGCTTGTGGTGTTAAAAAGATGGATAACAGCTGTCTTAACTGAAAGATCAATTGCATTTCGCTTGGGAACATGGATATCATCATGGATATCAGACCAAATGTGCATTTGTCCGGGTCTACCTCAGGGTTCTCCACTATCACCAGTGCTGTTTAATATCTACACAGCAAAAGTAGCCACCATTCAGCCAACTGGCTTGGGACAGATTGACTTTTGCTGATGACATACTCATTTACAGAACTGGCTCTGACTGACAGGAAATGGTTGATAGCATACATGGGACACTACAGGAGGTGCTTAAATGGTGCGAGAAAAGTGCTCCAAAGTCAATCCCAACAAAGCCTGCATGATGTGATGCTCCTTAAACAACTTCATAGTGAAAACAGACCTTCCAGATATTACTCTCAATGGACAGAAAATTGTAAAGCAGGAAAGCTGAAATACCTTAGAGTTACATTCGATTGCGGGCTATCGTATAAGCACCATGTTGATCACATCATACAGAAATGCAGAAGAGGTCTGGCAGCCCTAAAAATAATGGCCGCAGTGCACCTGGAGCAGAGATTACTGTTTTTTCTGTATTATCAGCTAGTCATATTGGGTATCGAGTATGGGCTGGGAATACTCACACTGTCAGTAACACAATGTGAATGACTACAACACATTCAAAATGAAGGGATGCATATAATCTTGTGCTGTACATGAGATACCCCCATTGTGACAATAGGTTAAATCCTGTTAGAGAATGACACTGCAATAGATGAATCATCAAGGTTAAAGCTGTTGGAATATGGCATCAAACACAAGTCTAGCAGAGATGGACATATGAGAGCATGCATCTGTCGTGTAAACAACCAGCGAGCTACAGGAACAGTTAGCATTCACACTCTTCGACATATACTGAGGGAGATTGAGCACCTATGGGTTTGCCCGGAGTGCAATGATATCAATTCAGTTCAACAATAACAATTCTGTATCCAAAAACCTTGGGCACATCTTTGTTTTGGAAACTGGATTTTTTAGGTTTTCAGATGTCGCCCTTCTTCTTTTTCTTTCATCCTTAACCGCCGACTGTCAAAGCAGTCAGTGACCATCATGCCTGGTGTCGTCTTGTAGGGCAACAATAAACTACTTCCACTTTGCTTGGTCGGCGACCAGCCTTCGTGATCATCCTCCACAGTTCTCCTCCAAGTTGTTTTTGGTCAGCCTCTCTTTCAGTTTCCTTCAGAGGTCCATAGCATAGCTGTTCTTGTGATGGCATCAGGGTCTCTTCTGAGGACATGGCCAACCCAACTCCAGCGTCTGCCAGCTATGATGGTGTGCATGTCCTCTTGGTTGCTCCGAGTATGCAGTACTTGATTGCTGATGGCATACGGCCAAAAGATTCAGAGAAATTTCCTTAGGCAGATTGTCACCCTGAGTGCCCAAAAATAGCCCAAGTCACCCAAAATATGTTCGAAAAAAGCCCAAGGTCACCCAAAATGTGTTTTTTTTAAAACCCAGTCACCCAAAATGTGTTTCAAAAAAAAAAAAACCAGTGACCCAAATAGTGCTCGGAAAGTAACCCAAAAAAAGTCAGAAATAGCCAAAATTGTGACTGAAAAGTAACCCAGAGTTGTCCAAGATAGTCAGAAACGGCCAAAATTGTGACTGAAAAAGTAGCCCAGAAAAACTTTAGATTTTCAGAATATTTCAGTTTTTCGAGATGAAAGAATATAGACGTGTAGTATGTGAGATTAACTTTCATTTGACAGATAAAATAATCTGCTTAACTTGCAACCAGCCTTTGGTGTGGAAAGTTTGATCTTGTTCTCCATATCATTCATAAGAGATGAGAAGAAAGACGCTGGCGATGGACGAGACACACATTGAGGAAACCTGTTGATAGCCTTACATGGCAGTTCTTGTTCTGGGATTCCCAGGCTAAAAGAGATAGAGGGAGGCCGAAGTACTGCAAGGAGAAGAGATTTGGAGACAGGCGTGACAGGGATGAGGAAGATATGAAAAGACCATGAGCCGCTGGCTCGGGACAGGAAGACTTGGCATACGGCGGTTGTTGTTGAAGGAATGAGGTGCTCCCTGAGGAACTGAAGAATGATGAGGAGGAGCACATATATACGTCTGCTTCTTATTTTAAAAGATAACGGGGGGAGAATAAAAACACTGTGGAATCGATTGTCATGCCTGGGTAAAGCCTTAAAAACTATGTGGGGCAGAAAAAGTAAATCAAATAAATCTGGTTCTTCCATCTTCTCTTAGGTAGGAGACATTTCGATGAAATGGTTAAGACCATGTAAGAAGGTTTTACAAAATAAAAGGGTTAGTTCAAACAAGAGAATTAGCCTAGACTTGAGGGGGTGGCATTTGCAAGAGAATGAAAGACTATAGTCAATTATAGAATTTGCTCATCATTCTGAAATCTTCACACTGAAATCATCATGGTGAAATTTTCATTCTGAAATCATTATAATGAAATCTTCATTCTGAAATCATCATTCTAACATCATCATTCTGACATCATCATTCTGAAATCATTTTGCGGAAATCTCCAGAAAGTGATCTGCAGAACTTGGCATCATCTTTATCATTAACATCATCATGGACATCATTATAATCATCTACAGCAATAATTTCCTTCTTTTCTCAGGGTGCAGTCTACAGCGAGGAGTGGCAGGATGATGAAATAGTAGAAGTAGCTGCACAGTCCAGTTTAGGTAGGTCCCAGTTAAAATTGTAATTCTGCTTTCTAAATGTCAGGTATTTGTATCACACTCTGACTTCACATGCTCTCTCTCTTAGAACTAGATTTATACATAAGTTTCTCAACTTTAGGTGCTACTCTGTCAGTGTTATATGTGTACATCACTGACTTAGGTGCTCCTCCATCAAGACTATGTTTGGTACATCAGTGCCTTACAATATGTGCTTCTGCCTCACAGTTCTGTGTACACTGATCTCTTACTTTAGGTGCTACTCCCGCTAGGCTGTACATGTACATAAATAAACAAACAACACACATATGTACATGTACACCAGTGTCTCACATTGTCTGTTTCTGCCTTTGGGTTCTGTGTGTACATTCTCTTACTGTAGGTGCTACTCCCTCAGAGATGTGCATGTACATTTCTCTCTTATTTTAGATGTTACTCCCTTGGGACTGTTTGTGTACATCATTTTCTTACTTTAGGGATTATTTCCTTAGGGCTAAGTGTGTACATCAGTCTCACTTACTTTAGGGTTTACTCCCTCAGGACTATTTATGTACATGCCTCACTGACTTTAGGTGCTACTTCCTTGGGGCTATTTGTGTACATCACTGTCTTACTTTGGGGGTTACTCCCTTAGGGATATATGTGTACATCAGTCTCACTTACTTTAGGGGTTATTCCCTTAGGGATATGTGTACATCAGTCTTACTTACTTTAGGGGTTACTCCCTTAGGGATATGTGTACATCAGTCTCACTTACTTTAGGGGTTACCCCCTTAGGGATATGTTTGTACATCAGTCTCACTTACTTTAGGGGTTACTCCCTTAGGGATATGTGTACATCAGTCTCACTTACTTTTGGGGTTACTCCTTTAGGGATAAATGTGTACATGCCTTGCTTACTTTTGGGTTTACTCCTTTAGGGATATATGTGTACATCAGTCTCACTTACTTTTGGGGTTACTCTTTTAGGGATATATGTGTACATGCCTCTCTTACTTTTGGGGTTACTCCTTTAGTGATATATGTGTACATCAGTCTCACTTACTTTTGGGGTTACTCCTTTAGGGATATGTGTGTACATCAGTCTCACTTACATTTGGGGTTACTCCTTTAGGGATATATGTGTACATCAGTCTCACTTACTTTTGTGTTTACTCCTTTAGGGATATATGTGTACATCAGTCTCACTTACTTTTGGGGTTACTCCCTTAGGGATATATGTGTACATCAGTCTCACTTACTTTTGGGGTTACTCCTTCAGGGATATATGTGTACATGCCTTGCTTACTTTTGGGGTTACTCCCTTAGGGATATGTGTGTACATCAGTCTCACTTACTTTTGGGGTTACTACTTTAGGGATATATGTGTACATGCCTCGCTTACTTTAGGTACTACTTCCTCAGAGCTGTGCGTATGTGCACATTAGTCTCTGACCAAACAGAGCCTTTGTTTTTGTTCCCCCCCCCCCATCTTCTATCTTTATTTATAGTTTCATGGAAGTCATGTATGGGCCTTTGTTATATATCATTTCATTAGAAATGAAATAAATTAAATTTTATTAAAATGTCATGTTATACAGCAGAAAGATTAGTTTACCTAACTGTTTTAGATGTAATTTTCAAGATATGAATTTTCTTAAATTATGGCAGAAAACAAAAATCGCAGTTTCTTGTGATCAAAGAGGAAGTTTTATTTATTTTCTTAAAACCTATAAAATTCTAGAATCTATTCTTAAATTTGAAACAAAAAGTATTGATATGTTAATTTATCCCCCCCACCCCCACCCCACTCGGTGCATAGACCTTTGACAAATTCCTGCCATGTCCTTACATATTAAAGGTCTGTCTCATCCTTTTTTATTTCTGTCTCCTAGTTCTCTTGTCCGTGTGTGTTTTTCAGTCTCTCTCTATCTCTCTCTTACCCCCCGGGGGTTACAGACCAAGGACTGCCTTGTAATGCTGTCAGCAGGTTGTGTGTTCTGTCCATCACCAGCTTCTTCTTTTCTCAGGTTGTTTCCATAGCAGTATGTTTTACACAGTGAGGGTTGCCTGCCCTATGTACAACCTCATATTAGTAGACTGTTAGGACATGCCTGAGGAAGGAGGAGTAGCACTAGTCTCATACACGTTTTAGGTTAAGTGCAAGTGTCCGATTGACTGAGTGGTTAGAGCGCTGGTCTGTCATTGAAAAGATGCCAGTTCGAGTCACGGTAGCAATCCGCTCCAGTCTACCTAGCTATAAATGGGTATCTAACTCTGCTGTTTGAATTACGGAAGGAAAAGGCAGCGATGAAGGGAACTGGTCACCCCACCTCGATGCTGGACGTAGTATGGTGAGGTGTCTTAACACTTTACCCCCCCCCCATGTGGTAGTATCTGCTATGGGGCTCCATGTAATTATCGGCAGTTGTCTGTCAATGTCTTTGTGTACTTTCTGTTGAGTGTTATCTTTTACCTTAGTTACCACTCCCTCATAATTGTGTACAATACAGACTTTAGGTGTTACTATGTCAATTTGTCTGTTGAGGATTATCTTTTACCTTAGTTACCACTCCCTCATAACTGTTTGTGTACAGTACAGACTTTAGGTGTTACTATGTCCATTTGTTAAGGGTTATCTTTTACCTTAGTTACCACTCCCTCATAACTGTTTGTGTACAATACAGACTTTAGGTGTTACTATGTCACTTTGTTGAGGGTTATCTCTTACCTTAGTTACCACTCCCTCAGAACTGTTTGTTTACAATACAGACTTTAGGTGTTACTATGTCAATTTGTCTGTTGAGGGTTATCTTTTACCTTAGTTACCACTCCCTCAGAACTGTTTGTGTACAATACAGACTTTAGGTGTTACTATGTCAATTTGTCTGTTGAGGGTTATCTTTTACCTTAGTTACCACTCCCTGAGAACTGTTTGTGCACAATACAGACTTTAGGTGTTACTACATCAGTTTGTCTATTTGACACTATTCATCCCTTTAACACAACATTTGTAGCTACAATTTTCATTTTTTCAGACTGTTGCACTTTTCTTTAGCGCTAACAACAAAATTAATGCTTTAGATGTCTGAAAACTAATTGCTATTTTGGTGTCACAAATTCGGTATGCTTCATTCTTTGTTTTTTTATATCGCTTACTTTATTTCCTGTAATTTTTCTGTCACTGGTTATATTTATATTACGAATGTATAGATTTGACATGTCAAACAAAAATAGAGAAGTTAATATTGCTTCAACTGTGTGAGCAATCAGTAAGCATACAAGACTAAGCCAAAGTGTGCATTATGTGTGTGTGGGTGCATGTGTGAGGGTGTATGTTGTTGTTGTTGTAGTTTAACTAGGGCTGCTGAACTTTCTGCTCTTTTGCAGCCAATACCAAGTTGAAGACTTCTTGATATTATCTACACTGTAGATCTAGGATTTCCCTGTGGCTTTCTGACATGTTGGGGAGCCGTGGTAGCATAGTGGTTAGTGCACTGGCTTCCTAGCTCAGTGGTCTGTGGTTCGATCCCCAGATGATGTGGGATTTTTTAGGCCGCAAACGGCTCCTGGGTCGACCCAGCCCCAATTGGGTACCAGAGCAACTTCTGGGAAGGTTAAGGCGGCCGGCGTGATGTGGACCACATCACCCCTAGTGTGCCGATGGTCAAGAAAATATAGGCCTAACAGCATATTCCCAATATGCCTCAAAGGGCGTGTAACGGGATCCTCCCCCCTCCTTTCTGACATGTTGATTTGAAGTCATGAGCTCCAGTTTCTCTAGCTTGGCTTGCAGGATCATCACATCTGGTCCCAAGCTAGGAGTAAGAAGTGTGTGGCATTCTGTGCATTCTCCGCCATCCAAGGGTGCTCTCCAACTATGCAGAGATAAAATACTGTGCTCTGGTTTTGGGCTCTCCCAAGGAATTGTCACGTCCTGCACAGAGCCACTTCTCAGCTCCCCCTGCCTATCACTGGGTTCATAGTGAGATCCTCCTGCATGCAGGCAACCAGGTAAAAGCCCAGAATTACGTCTGGGGCTCAAGTGACTTCTCCAAGCTTAGTGTGCAATGCTGGGTTCTCAACAAGTTTCACCACAGGGGGGATCCCTGGAAGTGTGTGGATGATTTCAAGAGTCAGTGAGGGTATAATTAGCCTTACAGACAGAGGTTCACATCCAAAAGCAATGTACATAGCTGGTGATCATATAATGATGACTCCAGATATGCCTCCATGCATGGAGGGTGTATGTGTGTATGCCTGCATGTACCGCTTCTCTTTCCATCTGGTGTTGTCTGTTTCCCCTCTCTTTCCTTTTGTTGTTGCCGGAAACTATTGATCTTGCCTCTTCCTCATCATCATCATCACCTTTCAGCTCCCAAGGAGCATAGGCCTTCAACAAACTTATACCAAGAATTCTTGTCCTGTGCCATCAACTCAAGATCTTTGCATGTCTTCTTCACGCTGTTAGTGTCTGTCACCAGTCTTCTTCTTCTTAGTGTGTTCTTGATCTTCCTCAACCTCTCTCACAACAAGGACTGTCTGGTAACCTTGGCCCCTCACCTCTTTCTTGTCTCCTTGTCTGTGTGGTGTTGTCAGTGTGAGGGGGGACTTGAGTATGTTGATAAATGAGTGAAAGGGAGTAAAAATAATTTGTGAGGGGAAACAACAAATGATTACCCAGTGCAACATAATACCACAAAAAATTAACTTATGTAACAATATAATATATTCTGAAGAAGGCTCGCCCGATGATCCTCTAAGAAAGAAAGTCGGCCCAGACTCCAATTTTGCTGAAGCAGTTGCAACTGATAATGATATTGATGTTGAAGAGAATGAGAACAAGGTGGAGGAAGATGAGGATAGTGATGTTGGAGATCTGGAGTGGGAAAGTAAGCAATATTTTAGTGTTAAATACTTTCTGGAAACAAAAGAAAATCTCTTTATATTTTAAAACACTGAAACCTTGGCATATTCGTCACCTAGAATTCAAACCACTTGAACAGCGTCTGATTGGTTATACTCTTGTTTTTGTGAAAACACGTTTTGTTTAAAACAGTGAAATGTTTGCCTTGTCATTGAACTCAAACTAGCTTTCGTCTTCTTGCATCCTTGACCCCTGACTGACAAAGCTGTCAGTGGCCATTATGCCTAGTGGCGTCTATACTAGCTTGAAATTGAGCTCATATCCATCTTCACATTGGCTAGCTTCTGCTGCTGGCTGCTTCTGTTGGTGATGTTCAGTCCCTTTGCCTAGTTAACTGGGATTCAGTTCATTCTCATATTATGTTCATATCTACCTTCTTTAGTCTTTTAATATGTTCTTTCATTGGTATGTTTCAGTGCTCATTAGCTCCCTAATGAGCATAGGCCTTCAACAAACACATGCCATGTCCTCCTGTCGTACGCCATTAGCTCAAGTTCTTTCCATAACTTCCTCATTTTTCTAATTTATGTCACTTACTTACTCAGCCTTTCCTCTTCTGCCATGAGGTGGTGAGGTTTGGAGGAGGGAGCGCCATATTATCCTATCGGCTGTCTTCCTACTGGCCTGGTTCCGATCTAGTCCTCGGCCCTTCAGAGATTGCCTAATGTTGTCCTTCCAGCGAACGCTGGGTCATCCTGGAGGTCTGGATCGCTGCCTGTTTGTTTCCCCGTACTAATTAATTTATGTCTCCAGTTTTTAATCAGATACCTAGGCTCACTGGCCATTCTAACCTCGAGCAAATAACTTGTCAATCAGTCAGCGACCCAGGCTGCTTTCAGCTTTCTCTGTGTGTTACGTCATACACCTCCTTACCAGAGGACCATCTCCTGTCTTGGATGACTGAGTTTTATTTTCTTGTTGTTCCACATGATGGGATTGCCAGTCCCATGCCAAACCCTCCTTAGCTCCTTATGACATGCATAGTAGGTTACAATGTTACTATTCTTGGCTTACCTTTCAGGCTCTGGGAAGACACGGGTGGTCATTGGTATTATTTTGGTATTGTTTGTTATATTTTTTTAAATTGTTAATTAACTTTCCTGAGACATATCATTGCACATAATTAAAATTTTATCTTGCTGTTTCTTGGTTTAGTGTCCATGTTTGGCGTTAGTAATCATAATGTTGGTATGAATCAGTTACTTGTTATATGCCCGTCTGAATGTGATTGTCTTGGCTAGAATTTTGTTAGCTAGAGCATGAGAGTCTTAGATAATCTGGTTTGTCTAGATCTGCAGTTTTCTCTGGTATCACAAACGTCAAAGTGAAATGTCATCATTCAAATATTGCAGGACGAAGACTGCTGTATCTGGGAGGTAAAATAAAACAGACAGAAATAAATACTAGTGTTGGCATGTTTTTGTTTTGTTCTTTCTTTTAACTGAGTGTTGTCACAACCTCTGAATATTGTATTTCATTAACATAAATTAAAATGTGTCATCATGTGTTTGTTAATTCAACCTGGTTCAGATCTAACAAAATGTAGTCGTTTACTCTGTTGTAATACTGAATGCTACGTTGATAATTTGTGCATTGTTTGCTGACCCACCTGAATTTGTGTGCAGTAAGTTCTTTGTTTATGCAAGTTCTGAGTTATACTCCATACTGGACAATGTACATACATGCAGTAGGGTAAATAAAGTGTTCTGCGTAGGTCAAACACACGTGATTTGAACTTGTGGTCATTACATTTGAATTTGCAAGGTGTTTGGATACAAATTGAAGGAGATCAAAATTATGCAGCTAAAATATTTTTGCCATATAAAGAGACATAACACTTTGCTGAATACCATGATGGAAGGCAAAGTTAAAGGCAAACATGCAAGAGGAAGACAGCGCTATGAGGGGGAAGATAACGTCAAGAGATGGACAGGAAAGAGTCTATCAGAGTGCACCATCATGATAAGAGACAGAAGACGGAGATCCATTACAGCCGACCTTCATTGTGAAGATGGCAGCTGATGATGATTGATCAGGTGCAATTTTAAGTGTTCCATTTCCTGGCAGTGTTACTTCTTTCTGGTTAGAATTTTATTTTGTGTGTAAATTTAATTCAAAGTTGGCAGCATTTGTATTCTTCACTTTTAAAATATTTTGTGTATGAACTATTAATTAAATTGCTAACAAGACATTTTTAGTAATGGCTTTAATTTAGAATGGCCGCTAAATGCTGGAAAGTCCCTAAGATTGAAACAAGTGCTAAATGCCATTAAAGGCTACGCTGATAATGAACTTTTATTAGCATTTAGTGAATTCAATAAAGTAGTAATGACCTCTAGGTGTACCATACTGTAAGTGTTTGCACACACACACACACACAAAAAGAGAAAATCCACAACATTGGAGCAATGAAAGGTCAAGGTCTTGGCAACTTTGAAAGCCAGAATAGGGTCTTGAAGAAATTAGAAATAACAAAAATCTTTAGACAGTGAGGTAAGTTTAGTTTGTTTTCACAATATATTATTGTGCATTGGTACTTAAATCTGAATTATTATTATATAAATTATAATTGCACATCCAAAAAAAAATGTCTGTCTATGTTAAAATTGTTGAGTTTCCTTGCTTTGAAGCATTTACTAATATTTTACTTGTACAGTCAATTCTTGCTATTCAGAGGGGTTAGGCTCCTTGAAAACCCTGTGAATACGGAATATAAAACCATTGATCCTATGGGGGAAAAAGGGGGTAGGGTTCCTGCGGGACCCTGTTCACCATAGCTACTGATCACCATAAACGCATAGTTTCGTGTACCTTTCTTGTAAAAAAACACCTTATTTATTATACTGTGCATTTTATAAATGTATTTTATACACTGTTTTCTTTGTAATAGTAAAGTACGTACAATCTTTTGGTGTACAAATACTCATTCACTCACCAATTCACTCACACTGTCACTACTCATTCACACATCCACATACAAACACACACACACACACACAAACATTATTACAAAATTCTTGGAAAACCAACATTAAAAATATTTACACAGAACATTTAAAATAATAAAATTTCATATACACATCCCAGAACAAAGTTTATCTAACACACATACTTTATCACGGAGGCTCATCACAGCCTTCTTGCGCTGATGCACACTCACCAACACACTTACACTACGCTTGGGTGCCATTATTAATTACAAAAATAATCAAAAACAGCGTAAAACTGCAAAAAGGTGGATGAAAAGAAGCTCGTCAAAGACGTGTAAACACAACGAAAGCCGCAAGAACAAGGAGGTGGCCTCTCCTGCTGCGCGATAGGCATCTTGAAATGTTTTGCCTACTGCGCTTGGCCGTGAATACCCATGAGGTGCCTGCGAATGGCATAAAATGGGTTACACTTTATCTTGTGCGAATAAGCGAGTACTGAACACATGAATAGCGAGGATTGACTGTATTTAGGTGGGGAAAACAGTTTTTGCTTATGCATTTCTCATTTACATAAGTCTTAGGAATGCATCTGTCACATAAACAGAGAACTTGCTGTAGTTTCTTTATATTTTATGACACTGCATGGCAGAATGTAAACGTAATGAGGTTATTGAGATAGTGATGAGATTCACTTAGTATTAAACTCATTTAATATTATGTAGAGGCTCACAATGTATGACTCCTCGTTACCAAGACAGATTGATTAGAAGATTGCTTAGTTTTTTATTTAAATTACTTCATACAGGTGCTCACTTTGTATTTATCAACATAATATTGAGTTAATCTCCTTGTATGTGGTTTCCTGAGGTCTCTTTGGAAACTGTGAATGAATAGAATCACTGCTTTATCAGACATGTCATAAGAGATGACTAATTTGTGGTTGTGTCCCTTTGGTTGGCAATTTCATCCTGTAAACAAAATTTGTAGCAGAAACTACTACCACAAGAGCACATGTAGTTCTTTATCGCATGTGTCCTACCTGGCCAGCAGCAGTGGTGACCCCCATGCTCTTTCTAAAGCATGAAAGGGGAATGCTGATGATGGTTTAGGTTATTTAAATTTCTGAAAGTAACATATGAATAAATAAATTACTGTCACAAAGTGATGATTTTCTAGATCTCGATGCGCCAAAGAGTAAATTTCTTTACATTTAGGTTTGGAGTTGCATAGAAAATGCCCACAGAAAGCAGTATTTCTGTGTTTGTTAATGTTTTCCAGATAAGCATTAACAGTAGTGCCCCTTGCATCTCCTTTTATCCAAATCAAATGACACGTATGTCCTGTTCTGTCTTTGTCTCATCGGGAACTCTACTGAGCAAATTGTATGATTGGCTGAATAGTTTTTAACTTGTTATTGTTACATTTATGGTGACCAACAACAACACACACCCAAAATGGAAATAAAAAGTGTCTTAAAATAATAATGAGATTGTCAGGCTGAGGAGCAATCCCTTTTTGTATGTTGCTAAGGAAGTCTTAGCTATCCGGCTTGCATGAACTGGCTCGGTGTTGGTAATCTCACTGTGTCCCATATTGTGTTGTAGGAAGAAAAAAAAAACTACCGCACTGAATGGTCAGTTTTCTGCAAATGTTCTCTTATGCACCTATTTTGCAAGAGTACAAAGTGTCAGTAGAGAAGACCTGTGTTTGTAGGCATGTTAAATTTCCTGTGAACTAACCTATGTACATCTGAGTTCTGACTGTGAGTTAACAGCAGTTTTAACTATTTTTGACAGCCTGGAGAGTTACCCTCCTGTGTGTGCATGTAATTGTTAAAATATGGTTAAATGTCTTTACAACACAAGCAATGAAAACTTGCTTATTAAGAAAGTGGGAGATTTGGGGGAATTGGCTGAAAAGAGTCTTTTCTGTCGATAATATTTTAATTGGCATAGTGGTTAGAGCTCTTGTTTCTCAAGATAAAGTTAACAGGTTCAAAGTCAAGTAGAGTCAGGCTCCAGTCTAACCAGCTGTAAATGGGTACCGGAACTGCTCACTTTAGGAAGGCAAAGTTGGCAAGGAAGGGACCCAGTCACTCATAAAGCTAAGAACTAGTGAAGTTCCTAAACTTTACTCCCCTATGGCAGTAACTGTTGTGGGAAACCCTTTATTTTTATTTTTGAACCATACGTCGGCGTCTGTGGCCTAATGGATATGAATGCAGTTTCACAATCCAGATATACCAGGTTCAAAACCTTCTGCAGGCGGTTTGGTAGCAGATCGCTTTGTGTGGATTTTTAACAATGGTATAAGCGCCGTACTGTTCAGAAAGCAATGGCAAACTACTGAATGAAAAAAATTGCCTAGAAAAATCACAAACAGCCAATAAAAGCTGGGGTTGATTGCCACGTCCTGTAAAGGATAAGCAACTAACTTTAACCATATGTGTCGAAATTTCATGGGAAATAAAATCATATTATGTTGAAAAAGTATGAGTTTATTTAAAAGTAATTTATGTGCCCGACACCTTCTGTGTTTTAACATTTGGAGTCAGCTTGCATACTCCCTTGGTGTTCTTGCTTGTGACAACAAATGTTACTATTCCCAGTGTGTTAACTGTTACATTTTACATGGTCTACATTGTTGAAAGTTTCTGTTAGTTGATTGCTGTAGTCTGTTTTTTTTTTTAAAAACATTAATTAATATGTTTGTTTTAAATATTACTGATTTTTAAAAATTTATGTGACCCCCACTGTGTGACAAGGGAGCAGCGGTTTCACAGTGGTTAGTGTACTGGCTTCCTAGCTCAGTGGTCTATGGTTCGATCCCCAGTTGAAGTGGGATTTTTTTATACCGCAAGCGGCTCTGAGGTCGACCCAGCCTCATGAATCGGGTACCACATCAAACCTGGTGTGCCGATGGTCAAGAAAATATGGGCCTAACACCCAATATGCCTCATTGGGCGTGTAATGGGATCCTTTACCCTTTCTTTTACTGTGTGACAAGGTATCAGATTCGACCTCTCTTTGCAAAATGAAAACTTCCAAAATATCCAACTTGTGGAATCAGATACATTGAAATTAGTTTACTTTTAGCTAAGGAACACAACAAGAAAAGTTAAAAGAGATCAAGCAAGAGTACCATAAGAATTAATGTTCCTTTTGAGACAGCCAGTGTTTCAATCAATCAATCAATACCCTTTAGCTCCCCGAGGAGCATAGGCCTTCAACAAACACATGCCAAGTCTTCATGTCCCGTGCCATCCGCTCAAGATCTTTCCATGTTTTCCTCATCATTTTCACCTCTGTATCCAGCTCTCTTCTCCATGTATTTTTTGGTCTACCTCTGCCTCTCTTTGGACTGCCTTGTAATGCTATCAACAGGTTTCCTCAATGTGTGTCCTATCCATCGCCAGCGTCTTCTTCTCAACTCTTGTTCCACTGGCACTTGTCTGGTTCTTGTCATCAATTCCACATTTGTGAGTTTGTCATACCATTTCAGTCCTTCTATTCTACGCAAGGACCCATTTATAAAAGTCTGTAGCTTTTTGGTTGTTGTTTTTGTTGCTCGCCATGTCTCAGAGCCAGTGTTTGTTTAACACATAATTTACAACTTTTTGTTTTACATTTTATTAAAAGGTAATTTGAAAGCCACAGCCTAAGAAACATTATTTAATTTAGAAGTTTTTGTTTTTTAATTAAAAACGTTTAAATATTTGTGTGTGATGCGTTTTAACAAATTTAGGACTTAAGTGTATTTTTGTATGCTTAACTATTGGAATCACACAAAAAAGGCATTCAGCATATGTTTAACTATTGGAATCACACAAAAAGAGCATTCAACGTATGCTTAACTATTGGAATCACACAAAAAGGGCATTCAACGTATGCTTAACTATTGGAATCACACAAAAAGGGCATTCAACTTATGCTTAACTATTGGAATCACACAAAAAGGGCATTCAACGTATGCTTAACTATTGGAATCACACAAAAAGGGCATTCAACGTATGCTTAACTATTGGAATCACACAAAAAGGGCATTCAACATATGCTTAACTATTGGAATCACACAAAAAGGGCATTCAACGTATGCTTAACTATTGGAATCACACAAAAAGGGCATTCAATGTATGCTTAACTATTGGAATCACACAAAAAGGGCATTCAAAACCTTGTTCTTTGGTCCTTGGCCACTGACGGACAAAGCAATTAGTGATCATCACAATTGTTGCATCTTGCAGGGCAGCAACAGACTGTCTCCACTTTTCTGGGTTGGCAGCCATCCTTCGTGTGGTGCCCCAGCTCTGGTTCATGCTGTGCATCTCTGTCTCCACAAGTTATTTTTGCATCTCTGTCTCCACAAGTTATGCTTGCATCTCTGTCTCCACAAGTTATGCTTGCATCAAGTTGAGGTAGCTCTCCACCTTCCTTTGCCAATCTGTCAGCCTCTTCATTTAATTTCCTTTGTTCCCTTGTTAAAGTCATGTGATGTCTCAGTTTCTGCAGACGTAAATGAAAGAGGTAAAGAAGACAGGGAAATATCTTGAGTGGATGGCTAAACGTTGGAAGGGGCCCCCACATGATTTGTCCCCAGGAGCCATGTACATTGTACGTTGAATGCTCTATTTGTGTGATTCCAATAGTTAAACATATGCTGAATGCCTTTTTTGTGTGATTCCAATAGTTAAGCATACAAAAATACACTGAAAGAGAAGTAAAGGTTTTTTTTGTGTTTTTTTTTTAAATCATGCCATGAAAACATAGAACATGGTAGTATTAGGAGTTAACACCCAAACACCAAACTATCACATTTTTTTTCAGGAATTTCTTGAAAGTAACCATGGCAGCATAAGCTCTGGTTTTATGATTGTTTACATCAGGTCTTATACTGAGTTGCCCCCCCATGTAGTTCTCCGAGGTTTTTGATGAGACAAGAAAAAGTAGGACTACTACGGCCATGTGGTTATGCACGAGGCTGGCAACATTATCGTATTAAAAATATTGCTACTGAAACAACCACTCCTAGAGCTTATTAATGCTGTCATGCATGCTTCTTGTTGGGACTAGCTGAGTGTTAGCTCCATGTTCCATAGGGAGCAGAAAGGAACAAGATGATGATGATTATACTGAGTTGTAATATTCAGTATTGCAGCCCAGGTGATGGATTGGTTGTCTCTTAAATGTGTCAAGTCACCTGACCTTGAACCTTGATGATTATACTGAGTTGTAATATTCAGTATTGCAGCCCAGGTGATGGATTGGTTGTCTCTTAAATGTGTCAAGTCACCTGACCTTGAACCTTGATGATTATACTGAGTTGTAATATTCAGTATTGCAGCCCAGGTGATGAATTGGTTGTCTCTTAAATGTGTCAAGTCACCTGACCTTGAACCATGATGATTATACTGAGTTGTAATATTCAGTATTGCAGCCCAGATGATGAATTGGTTGTCTCTTAACTCTTACAATCCGGCAAGCCCCGTGAAGTGGCGCGGGTTTAGTACCAATTTTACGGCTCGCCCCGTGAAGTGGCGCGCGACGGTAACGATAGCTAAACTAGCGCGTAAAAACGCGGTTTTAGCTCCCGTATAGTAAGAGTTAACAAGTCACGTGACCTTGAACCATGATGATTATACTGAGTTGTAATATTCAGTAATGCAGCCCAGGTGATGGATTGGTTGTCTCTTAAATGTGTCAAGTCGGACCCAAAGATGCAGCAATAGAGAATGCAGCCAGCAACCCATAGCTTGACTGCTTGCATCAGGGTCAGCGAACCAGAGCTGACCAAGACCCTACTCCACCTCCACGTGGTGGTCCTGGAAACAGGCTGCATCACTGCAGTCTGGCTGAGAGAGTAGGGATCGAAGAGGGAAGGCAAACCCGGTCCCAAATAATGCCGTGCTGAAGTCGGATGTGTCGACCGAAAGGCGCAGATATCACATCTCTGGTGTAAACAGACACAATGCAACCAACGCCTTTTTCAGGACGAATGTGGAAGAAGAGGAAGAAGAAATGTGTCAAGCCATCTGACCTTGAACCATGATGTTTATACTGAGTTGTAATATTCAGTATTGCAGCCCAGGTGATGGATTGGTTGTCTCTTAAATATGTCAAGTCACCTGACCTTGAACCTTGATGATTATACTGAGTTGTAATATTCAGTATTGCAGCCCAGGTGATGGATTGGTTGTTTCTTAAATGTGTCAAGTCACCTGACCTTGAACCATCATGATTATACTGAGTTGCAGTATTCAGGATTTCAGCTCAGTTGACGGATTGGTTGTCTCTTAAAAGTATGAAATTACCTGACCTTGATATTTGTTTGAAAAACTCATCCTTGTACAAATGAATATGAATACTGTATGGGACACTTTATAGCTGTGAAACTGACCAATATCACATTTTCGCTCATATACGTGAGGGAAGACAATAACCACCACATTGTAATAAAATGTATACAAAGTTTATGTTTTTTGTTGGAAGGATGAGCCCAGTTTGTTATATGTCACTTAGAGTACAACACAAAATGTGCCAGAAACTCCTGGCAAACTACAAAATGCTGGTACAAGAAAGCGAATCAGTCAACTTGTACATTCAGTCAGTTCCTGTTAGTTCCTTCGAGTCCCGTGTACTTGTGCTGCCTTGCTGACTGGAAGATTTTTTTATATTTTTTGGGTGTATTTTGCAAGTGAATGTTATTTCTGACACTTTTTTTCTTGCATGATTGAATCTGTGAATGCATTTGAATGCTTAAATATGTGGCCACTTTTTTATGTTTAACAATACATTGTATGCTGTATATACATACATGCACACAAAAATTAGAAGCGTAACAGTTTTTTGTTTTTTTCATTAAAATCACTAGTGGTGACCAAAGTATGTAGCCTTCAGACCTAAAATTTTGCACCCTAGTTTTAAAAAAATATATATAAATAAAACTTGACATTGTAGCTATGGAAAATATAATAATAATAATAATAAATTCTTTAAGCGCCAAACACGGCGCATAAGGCAGAAACCAGTGCTCTCCAGGTTGTTCGTTGTGACGCCACTCCTCTTAGCTCTTGCACATTATTTAGGCCCAACGTTCTTCCTTCTCTTATTATTGTTCTTCTGAGTGTTTCTTTTGGTCTTCCTTTTTTCCGCTTACCCTCAGGAACCCAAGTGAGCGCCTGTAGTGGTATTCTGTTGTTTTGCATTCGTAGGACATGACCGATATATGACCATCGTCTTTTCCTTATATAGTCGGAGACATATTTCTGCCTAGAGTCTTCTCTTATTTGTCGATTAGTCTTGAATTCTTTCCAACTGATGTTCATGAGTTTTCTAAGACATTTGTTCTCGAATGTATTCAGCTTGTTCTCCAATGATTTTGTTATTTTCCAACTCTCACAGCCGTATGTTAACACTGAGATAACATTTGAATTAAACAGACGAAGCTTGGTATGTATATTCAATGATCGTAATTTCCAAATGTTAGATAATCTATTGAAGGCGCTAGCTGCCAAAGCAATTCTAGTATGGATTTCTCTTGTTGTGTCACCATCCTGAGTCATTTTACTGCCTAAATAATTGAAACTTTCAACTTTCTGTAGTTTTTCCCCGTTCAAGATGATATCAAAGGTCTCGTTAGAAAAGTTCATAGCTTTAGTTTTAGAGGCATTTATTTGGAGACCAATTTTAACCGAGAGATGACACAAATTATTTATTGCTTCTTGGGATTGTCTTGGTGTTGAACTTAAGAATGCTACATCATCTGCGAAATCCAGGTCCCCCAGGAATTTTCCATTTGTCCATTTTATACCCAATTGTTCATTGTGGGTATAGTTTCTCATAACCCAATCAATAGCTATTCCAAAATGTATATAACTGTGACACCTGATTTGCATACCTTAATTTTTTGCATACTTTTGTATTTTCTAACCATTAACTCTTAGTATACGAGCTGCCTTTCATGACTACCATTACAGATTTTGCAATAAATAATTTATTTATAAAGATAACATAAGTGTTATATATCAAAATGTGAAGAAATGAAACCCCTATATCATGCACGTAACTAAATTGTTCAGTGGTTTTAAACATGCATTCAGATATAAATTTTCGCTATTGACGGGGATCGATCATCGGCCTCTCTAGAAGGCCGCTCGTATACTAAGAGTTAAACCTAAATTGCACATAATTAACATTAATATTATGACTGTACTAATTATTTTCCACCCTGGTATATATCATCATTGCCCAATGGGCTGATCACCCGTTGGCTTGTCACACCGATTACGGAAACAGCGGCAGATGGATCTATTTGTTGTTGCCCTAAAGACGCCGCTAGGCGTGATGGGAAACTACAACAGAGAAAATCAATCTGCTGTTGCCCTTAAGACGCCACAAGGCGTGATGGCCTCTGACTGCTTGGTCGGTCTTTGGCTAAGGACGGAAGAAGAAGAATATATCATTATTATGTAAAAATTATATGATGCCATTATATGAAAGTACAAGGGCATTGTATTTTGTTTAGAGAAATTGAATTGAACAGTGAATACATATGGAATTGTTTGTTTTCATTGCAAACTTATTTTCATAAGTTATGCTTATTTCCACAAGCATTTTGTCACCTTTAATCTAAAATTGTTCTTAACCGTTTAGTGTTGTTTTAGGGTGGATGAATATGAAACAAAATAAAAAACACGTGATTTGTCTTACTAGAACAAAAGACAAAGAAAATAGCCAACGTTTCGGCCACAAGGTCTTCGCCAGGGAAAGGAAAGAAAGCAAGAGCTAAGTAGTATTAGCAGTTAACACCCAAACCCCACCTGCCACATAGGACACTGGTGATTTTTCCCCAGCCAAGGAGCCAACTGAGACAGACTTAGCTAGTCGTCAGGTATACTGAAATTGCTGAATAATAATGGAGTACATCTACCCATTATGCCTAATAAGAAAAAAATAGAAAACTATTTGGTACAATATAAAACATAAACACTAAATGGGCTTGCACCAGGGCAGCAAGCAAATATTTTTGCAAAGACAGGACCAAGTTCTTTCAGTTGCATCCAGCCTATTTATAACAATGCTGTCTATGTTTCTCTTTATGCAGATGACACGCCTGTCAAGACACCCACCCGCCCTGGTATTGAACCAACTCTGACAGGAGAGCCCTCCTCATCTCAGGCAGGACAAAGGTGGAAGCGAGTGTCAGTATCAGGCTCAGATTTTGATATAGACATGCAGGCTGTGGAGCCATTCAAGAATGTCCTGTCTCATGGAGGTAGGTTGTTCTTGTTATCCACTGTTTGTTTGTTGCTCTCTTCCATCTTTCTTCTTTTTTCTCAAATTTTGGCTTAATTAGATCAAACATCAGCTATTTCATTTATCAGTCTTAATCAGTCCGACTATACCCGGACTTTGTTTCGACTGTGTGGGCAGTGACCACATCCTTATACCTGTTATATCTCTTTATCTACGGCGCCACCTCAAACTCACAGCAAGCAGAAGAGAGGAGGAAATGTCGAAAGGAACACTAGGATAATAAGCAGCTGAGGGCTGTCACCTCAGGGGCATATTCCCATAGTCTGTTATGACTGAAGGGGCTATTATTATTATTATTATCTCTTGACACTTTCTAAAATGTCCTGTCTCATGAAGATAGGTTTTTCTTGTTATCCTACAGCTCGACATATTGCTGTATTGTTCAGTAAAATACATTTGCTGTTTGTTCGCTGCCCAACCCCCTTTTCCATCCTTCTTGTGTTTCTTCTTTTTTTTATTTGTTTTTTCTTTTCTTCAAATTTTGACTTTCTCAGATCAAACATCAACTATTTCATCTATCAGTCTTTATCAGTCACACTCCGCCCTGACTTTGCCTTGAGTGTATCGGGCAGTGACCACACCCTTATGCCTGTCATATCTCTTGACCCTTTCTACTTCTCCTTCAGGTATATCCTCTATCTTTTTGGGTTCTGTCATAATGTTTCTTGTACATGAATGTTTGTCATTCCCCACCTCTGTTTACCCTGGGAGTTGTGTCAGTAAGTACCTAGATATTTTCCTCAGTATATGTCTATTCCATTTGTGTTTTCTTATATGTTATTGTCTATTCCATTTGTGTTTTCTTATCTGTATGTGTCTATTCCATTTGTGTTTTCTTATCTGTTATTCTCTATTCCATTTGTGTTTTCTTATCTGTTATTGTCTATTCCATTTGTGTTTTCTTATCTGTTTGTGTCTGTTCCATTTGTGTTTTCTTATCTGTTATTGTCTATTCCATTTGTGTTTTCTTATCTGTATATGTCTATTCCATTTGTGTTTTCTTATCTGTATATGTGTGGCAGTCGCTGTGTCGTTGCACATATCTGTATGTGCTAGCACAGATGCCGAGATATTATTTACCTCTGTTACTGAACTCGCTAAATGCAGGGCTCAGGGCGATGATTGATTTAGTGGTGTAACCTTAAAAGCTCGTACTTCGAGCTGTTTAACTTGAATGAAACCTGCCAGTCGATAAGTTTGTTCAGTGTGTGAGCAAAGATCTTAGGTTTGAAATTCATTTCTCTTGATTTTCAAAAGTGTGTGTAATTTTCACTACAATCCTTCAATATGTTTTAACTTCAAATTTGTCTGAAACAATGAATAACTCAATAGACGAGATGGGATGAATTAATTCTCATAATCTGATCAGTAATTGAACGTGATCAAACATGGAACAGCAACGAAATGAACAACGGTTTCCTATTGTTGTTTCTTGAATTTATTCACTCAAAAAGGAATCATGGCTGGTTAATGAAAGTTTCTTGTGTTTGTTTTTTCATAGCTTTATTCATATGATGTTGTATTCTTCCTTTTCATCGAAGGTCATCAGTATGAGCAATGGGAAATGATAATATGTGTCCAGTTTTTGTCAACTAGTGGAAACCCAAACTTCAGTCCTTTATAATCACACATGCCTGTCAGAACTGTCCGACAGAAAAAATCAACTGTCTTCATTTGTCAATCAGATATATGAGATTTCGCTAGTTTCAGCTTATGTTAATGGAGACGACGTGTGCGATAATTTATACAGTTTTCTTGCAGGAATCATAATTAGTTGTCGAATAGACTGATCTTGAACCTCTCCTAAACTTGTACTTCATTTTATAAATGGTTCATCGTCAGTGCTGGTCTAAGAATAGTGCTAACCAAAGTTTGTAATTAAATTTCTATTTATCTATGGTGCAGTTCGTTTAGTTCAGAAGCTATACTCACATAAATCCTGTAAGACCAAGCCGAAAATCAAGTAGCAACAACCTTATGACTGCATTATAAATTCATTAGGCCGATGTTGCATATAGTTATGGCATTTACAGAACGCCATCTTCTATTGGAGGTTGTCGGTATATTCTTCTTATCTGGACGACCTCTATCCCCATCGACAGTTGATGATTAAGTGTGTTTAGAGACTCAGTAATCTTTCAGTTCTGCCACTAAACGCGTAACCTGCTTACGTCTTTGACTGTTTTGCAAGCGTATTAGAAAGTAACTGTGGTTGCTGTTCGTAAACCAATCCACTTTTTTTGGCAAACTGAATTGAGATTACTTCGCAAAATTACGATGATGTCATGCCTAATATATTAATATGCTACAACATTTGTATATTCCATTTGTGTTTTCTTATCTGTTATTGTCTATTCCATTTGTGTTTTCTTATCTGTTATTAATTCATTCATTTTATTTTTACACTACTTAAGGAGCATGGAACAATCTTGAAGCTGGATTCCCCCCCCCCAGAAGCTTGCAATAAGGCAAAATGGTGCTCTTGCAACAATGGTTTTGAGGCATTTGTTTTACATAATGAGTTCGTCAGCCTCATGAACAGCCTCATATTAGTTACCTCGTATAACATGCCTGAGGGTAGTAAGCTTATTCTTTCTTTGTCTTGCAGAGGCTTCTGGGAACTGCACTAGGCTTTCTCTTATTCAGTGGGCTGTTATCTCAGCCATTAATCATAACAGTCACTGCAGTTCATGTCTAGGGACCTTTGAGTTCATAGACCTGTAGCCATATGCTTCCATCAATCTCTCTGCAACTTTCTCCCACTCTTTGCATAATTCAGTCCATCAGTTGTGTGTTATTATCTCTGGTTTATGTTTTCCTTGGTCTTCCTCTCTTCCTAAAGGTCTTCTTTTCTGACTTTTCCCAATGCTCAGTTTATTCACGGATAAATAAAATTATGACTAAAATACAGTAAAATTTTCAGTTTGTTTGTTTTTTGCTTTTATGTTGTTGTTTTTTTATTTTTAATGAATTACTGAGACAGTTTTACAGTTGGGAAAACTTAAATCTAAGATGTTTCCATCTCTCTTTCTCTCTCACTTTTTCTGCCTCTCTGCCTCTCTCTTTCTGTCTCTCTCTGTCTGTTTGTATCTTATTTGTTACAATGCCCTGCTGTCAGATTTGTAGTTTCTCACTTCTGCTGCCACTTGTGTAGTTTTTCCTTGCTCGTTTAGTATTTGAACATTCCAGGTGCCTGATCCGAAGATTTTCTTAGAATCTGTGAGTCAGCAGTTCAGATTCTTTGCAGCTGTCTCTGCACTGCTTCATAGTTCTCCTTGTTAGAAGACCATTTTCTTTCTTTATTGGCTGCATTGAATTACTTGAAATATTGTTAATTTACTTGCACCAAATTTGTATTTCTATCTAGGATACTATGATGAAGGCCTGAGTGCTATCATAGTTTTCTATGGCTGCAACCTGCCGAGCCGTCGCAGAGAAGATTATCCTTACATCATGAATCATTTGTTTCAGTAAGTTGTTTCATGAAATTTGTTTTGTTTCACGCTTTTTTTTTAAATTTTATTTATCTAAATTTGATTAGGGCTTGGATTAATTACAAATATCTTATTTGATTAATCAAATTTCTTTAATCGAAGATTAATTTATCAGTTTCGGACAATGTTATAAATAAAAAAAAATCATAAATAGCATTTTTTTTTTAAATCACTAAGGATTTTATATATTTTACTTGTTATACGGCAACATCATCCTAAAATATAATGAAAAAACTGAAAGTTACAACGAAACAATTTATTATTATTGACCATACTTGCCAAATTCTATATCACAAACCTCTAACATAGCAAATGCTCTCACATTTAAGCAAAAGAAATAAACTTTGCTAAAAATGGAATAACTAATCAAATTTGTTTGTATCAATTAATCGATTAAAAATGTTTTAATCAGTTAATTAATTATTAAAGATCCCAGCCCCAATTTTTATTTTTTAAAATTCATGTTGATATCATAAACTTGGTTTATGTTCTGTCAAGTGCATTGCAATTTTTTTTTTTTTAAATATATGAATTTTTAAACAGCTCACCGGTTTTATCCAAGCTGAGATTCCTGAACAGTTTGCAGGAAGTTATTACTGTCATTAATCGGAATAGTTTTTGTTGCTAGCCTCAAGCAGATGTGTATTTTGTATTTTTCTGTTTGTTGAAATATTCTTCTTTGTCCTATCTGTACTCCTTCAGGAGAATCAGGCAGGAACAAATTGTCACCATCTGAATCTGAGGTATGAGCCCGACTGTGTAGCGGGTCTAAATTTTGGGGTTCCTGAAGCTTGAACTCTTGAAGAGGCCCCTTTTATCCAAAAAAAAAAAAGAAAGTGTTGGTGGATGAGAAAGAAACGTATTATAAGAGAAAACTGTAAACTTCATAAACAGAAAAGCAACAAAAAAGACAAATGATATATTCTGTTTACTAGGCTTTTCCTAGTAAATGACTGATATTATTTGACTAACTTTACAAAATATTCTTTTTTTCTACTTGTGGGCCCTGTAGCTCTAGCTTCATTAGATTCATAATAGATACGCCTCTAACCAGACTAGTTCAGGTTTTTGCCGTTCAGCACCTGTTTGCTGTCTCTAAATGGCTCCTCATAGTGTTTTTCTAGGCCTTCCCCTGTCTTTCTTTCTGAGCAGAATTCCATTTCAGATCCATGTGAGGGAATCTATTTTGATGTATTCCTGATACGTGCTTTAATCATCTCTCCATCTCCTCTTGTCACTGACACGTATGTGGTTGGTAACACCTATACGTTTAGTGATTTCAGTATTAGGTATTTTTTTCTTGTTATCACATTAGAAGTGTTCTTCGAATGTGAATTATTACTTCACTTTATATTGGTTAATCAGCATCATGATTTCCCCTTGCGCTCCTAATGGGGCATGGAACCATCATTGTAGCTGGTCCCCTTGCAGACGCCCTCACCAAGCAGTCACACGCTCTTGCAGCAGTGGTTTCTATGACAATTAGTTTAACATGATGAAGTTACCAGCCTCATGCACAACTTCATACAGGGGAGCCGAACAAAAAAAAAAAAAAAAAAGGAAATTGAAATATTTTGAAAATCTGATGTTTTTTCACACTTCTTTTCTAACGCAATGTGGCGATTCGGGCTGCTTTTTTTTATCACAATTTGGGCATTATCTAAAAATAGAAAAATCACAGTTTCCGAAAGAGATTACGGACTTGTACTGATCTCCTAGTACGACATCCCTGAGTGTATATTTGTTAATGATCTACTTTTATCATCCAGTGATCTGGGGGAACAAAACTATTTTAAGAATTAGAGCAGTTAATTAAAGCAAATATTATTACATGTACGAGAATATGCTTTTCACTTTAATGTTTCAGTTATGAGATTAGCTTTTCACTTTAATGTTTCAGTTAGGAGATTAGCTTTTCACTTTAATGTTTCAGTTATGAATTTAGCTTTTCACTTTAATGTTTCAGTTATGAGATTAGCTTTTCATTTTGATGTTTCAGTTATGAGATTAGCTTTTCATTTTGATGTTTCAGTTATGAGTTTAGCTGTTAATTTTGATGTTTCCATTATGAGTTTAGCGTTTCATTTTGATGTTTCAGTTATGAGATTAGCTTTTCATTTTGATGTTTCAGTTATGAGTTTAGCGTTTCATTTTGATGTTTCCTTTATGATTTTAGCTGTTAATTTTGATGTTTCAGTTATGAGTTTAACGTTTCATTTTTATGTTTCAGTTATGAAATTAGATTTTCACTTTGATATTTCAGTTATAAGTTTAGCTTTTCACATTGATGTTTCAGTTATGAGTTTAGCTTTTCACGTTGATATTTCAGTTATGAGTTTAGCTTTTCACTTTGATGTTTCAGTTATGAGTTTAGCTTTTCACTTTGTTATTTCAGTTATGAGTTTAGCTTTTCACTTTGATGTTTCAGTTATGAGTTTAGCGTTTCATTTTGATGTTTCAGTTATGAGTTTTGCTTTTGACTTTAATGTTTCAGTTATGAGTTTAGCGTTTCATTTTGATGTTTCAGTTATGAGATTAGCTTTTCATTTTGATGTTTCAGTTATGAGTTTATCTTTTGACTTTAACTCTTTGACTCCATAATTATTTTCCACCCTGTGCCATAATTATTTTTTGAAGAATTCTAAACGGTGAAGTGTACTGACTTTTGTAAATTTTATGTTAATCTTTTTCTGTGAACATGTACTTATTATATACCAAACTGTAGGGAAATGGATAGAGAATTGTAATATATAATGTCTTTGGTAGTATTAACACAAGTGTGTTCGTTATACTTAAAACGTTTTGCATGTAAAATTGAAAAACACTAAAAAGTTAACTGTAGAATACGATCTTATCAAAGACAAATTACTGTTGTAGACAATAAAACTTTCTTTTTAGTCTTCAAACGTCAAGTTAATCCATATACTAAGTAAATGAAACATGCTTATGGCCATAATTAGTACATTTAGTGTTATTCACACCAGTTTTTCTGCGGTCCCGTGTAAGAAAAAAATAAATTATGCAATCGTGCATTACGTAATTTTCAAACAAATAAAGAAGAATAACGTCATATAAAAACTTTTTTACTCTTGTTTAATTATTTTAATAGTATCCCTAGCTTCATCTTCTACCAAGAACTAGTGATTAGATGTTACGGTAGGTTTAGTTTTGTTGCTTTTTGATCGGCCAGAATATGACTACGCCCACCCATCAACTAAATCTAGTGTGTCTAGCTTTTCTGCACAGATTCCGTATTTTGACAACAAACTGTGACTACCAAACAATCATCATCAATGGCAGCAATGTTTCAAAGTAGTTTGACACAATTATTCGCTTAGGAGACTTAGAAAATGTAAATATAAAGTGTGACATATTTCTCTAACAATAACAACGAAAAACGCAAACACGCGAATCGTCACACAAATTGTGATAATAACATAAAAACACGCACATGTGCTGCTTAACTACAGTCAAATTAGTTGTTTAAATAGTAACGGAAGTCATTCTACGAGTTTTAAAATATGAACTGCATTAAATGGACGATTTTTAGGGTTTATTCGTGATAAACTAAAAACCACGCTCTGAGCATTGCTCTGGCATGGCGCGTTGAATTTTGCAACGCTCAGAGCGTTGGTCTGGAGTCAAAGAGTTAATGTTTCAGTTATGAGGTTAGCGTTTTATTTTGATGTTTCAGTTATGAAATTAGCTTTTCATTTTGATATTTCAGTTATGAGTTTAGCTTTTCATTTTGATGTTTCCAGTTATGTCATTCACACACTTGAAGAGCTTGTGGCGGACGACTATGTCATCATATACTTCCATATGACTATTGTGCTGTACGGCACTCATAGGGAAGGAAAAGGAAAGCATCCAGTTACATTGAAGCATATGGGGAATATGGTGTTGGGCCCATATTTTCTTGACCATCAGCACACTAGGGGTGATGTGGTCAGCATCATGCCGGCCGCCTTAACCTTTCCAGAGTTGCTCTAGCTGCAGTTGCAGAGTTGCAATTCATGAGGCTGGGTCGACTCAGTAGCCGTTTGTGGTCTAAAAAATCAAACCATGGACCACCAAGCTAGAAAGCCAGTGCACTAACAACTACGCTACCGCGGCTCCTACAGAACTCATAGACTCACAGTTAAATGTACTATAGTTGACTTATGGCTAATGTCTTGCATTAGACTTACAGCTGTAGCCAAATTACATGGGTTCGGCAGTCGCTGTCTATGTGACAGATGCCAAGGCTAATGCGCCAATGTTACCAGACATAGTTAATCAGTTATATCTTGGGCTAGGTGTATAGTGGTAAAGAACAATGTGTGGGCGTGACCTTAGTATTCTACGCTGCTTTAAAACTGAGCATCCTGGTTTGCCCATTGTTGTTTTGCTTAATTCAAAAATTGAGTCAGTGTTCATGTGCGTACGAAACAGTCAAAACAGAATCAATGTTGACAAGATTTTCACCACGATATTGTGTAAACAGAACTGGACATTCTCAAAAACAAGGTGAACAAACTCTTGAATCAAAATGTCACACATCAAAACTAGGCTCCCTGGGGTTGGTTTTTCTTCTTCCAACTTTAATCTCTTGTTTATTTCTACAACATGTTCTCTGGTTGCGTTGAACAAAAAGTAATCATGAAGGATGGCCAGTGTCATTAATCTGAATGTTTTCTGTCAACAGATGTCCTATGTGGCTTTTTTAAAACGAATACAAGATGTCTTCTTCCCTTTATTTTTCACAACAACGTTCTGAAGTCAACTTTGTAATATGAATACATTAAAGTACGAACCACACATTGTAATATAATGCGAATCTTGACATGTACGATATTCTGTAAATAAACATGGCTACGAGCTGAACATGCTTATACTGAGTGCTTTCTGAAACATGTGTGTGCTTGTGTAGATGACGAGGTAATGCTTATATACATACATCATAACATTACATGGTGGCAGCGGTCGATACCGGACTGACGCAAAACAGCTACACGATAACACGTGAGTACAGTTTATTCGGCTAATTTTCGTCATCGAGGTCAACAATGGCAGCTAAACATTACCGCAGCGCACCGCAAATGAGATTTGCCGGTCAAGATGATTGTGGTGAAGTGGGATGTTATAAATATTTATAGGGGACTTAGTGTACTGACTGAGATCAGCTGTGAAGGTATCTATATCTATTAAGAGTAGTGTATTATAGATAACCTTACTTGCTACCACATATCTATATATCTCAGTCCGAATTATTCTGCAATAGTGTGATGACTACGTTATGTGTCTAGGGTATGTGTAGGATGAAGTGTAAGTCAAAACAACAACAGACAGATAAACAATTTAATTTATTCCACTATACTTGACAACACTGGGACACTCACATACATATAACACTCTAAAGGATATCTTAAGGAGTCACTGATAACTTTTCAAATAACAATATGTATTCATTGCTGATATGAATGAATATGTGTCCTGATTCAATTACAAAGGAACCAGGAATCACAATCAATTTTCATTACAAGTTATGTACAGAATGGATTAATATGAATATTGTAGTGACATATATTATTAAAAATATCCTATGTGTGTCAGTTGTGTAGTAGTAAAATGAGGTAATACTGGTTTTGTTTTGTTCAAGCTCTGTTGGTATTTGTCATCATGACTTCAATAGTTTGTCTTAAGGAAACTCGTATTGGAGATGTTCTCAGTTCCTGATATTAAGACAATTAAATTCCCCCCTGAATGTTATTTTTATAAAGTCCTTTCAAGATGAGGGGACATAATGTTGAGCTCAGCTGGCCAAATCAGCTTATCTTGAGTGATGGCGGCAGGAAAGGACTCCTCTGCTCGAATTCTCCTCTGGGCTCTGGAGACACCTCACTGATAGCTAATTGAACCAAGGAGTATGCTGTCCGACTCTGGATTCAGCAAAGCTCTGACCAGGTGCTGCTCAGTACCATCAAGACCACGGTCCCACAATTTCATGGAAATAAACACAGATACGTTGATTAGCAATGAATTCTGGCACAATTACTGGCACAAATTCCCATCTGCTTATGTTCCAGGCTTTTATTTTAGCAAAAATGTGAGCTGGCTTCAACGCACTGTCGCTTTATCAAGATTATTTGCACTAGTGGTCTCGAACTAACGCTCCTAAGTGAGTATATCAGCAAGTCTAGCCAATGAGGCCACGTTTCGACAAGTGTTTGAAAAAATGTTACCTTCCTACGTCTCCCTAACAACCAAGATAGTATTTATAGTCCGACCAATCGTGGTTCGTCTTTCATTTGTTGCGCTCCAATCAATTTGGAGTTTACATGGTAGGCTATTTCTGTAACGCAAGGTTTTTTCAAACATGTTATAAAAAAATTTTATGAGCAGAAATGATTTCATGCTGTCAGGCATCCCCAATATTTTATTTTGGTTATAACTTGTTAATTCCTAGACTATTTGCGTAACGTTTTACATATTCTTTGTCAGCAAACCCTAAGGAACCCAAATATCCAAATTTAAAAGAGCTACGTGGCTGCGTTCAAAATATGCAATTTCTACCTCCTGTTTCGAAGATGTGCTGTCTGGGAAGGGTAGTGTATTTTATCACTGTCCGTCTGAAAAAAAAAATTAGTGCATGTAGTCTTACACGCGTGATGGCAGCATTTGTGTATCGCGCGACGCGTGTTGCCTGCGTTCCTGATTTTCAGCCCTCCCTCTCTCTTTATCCTTTAGTCCATCTGTTCGTTCGTTTTGGTAACGCAGTGTAGAAAAAGACATGAATGGAATTTAAAATTTAGGTCAACTTGCATATTTCAAGGTTTTTCTTAGAAAGGCAGCACATTTTATTGTGTGTTTGGGAAACGCGTGTATGTTGCAGAAGGCCTATATTTAACGTGGAAACGTTACAATTTGCAGACGAAGCATAAAACAAAGGGGATTTCGAGTACTGTCATTGTGACAGCACTGTTCTTTACCATTCTTCTTCCTTTATTTATTATATGTATTTATTAGGCTTTATATTTACTTGATAATTTATATATGTGGATTAGAATATTCCACGACACCTCCCCTCTAAAAAACAGACATTATATGTCAGTCCTTTATTCTATATACACATAGAGAAATTTATTATTATTTCTGGGGTTTACGGTGATTCTCATCACACGGATGGCGGCTTAAAAAATCCGCTCCCAAATTGGTTTTTCCAGATATATACTCAATGCTAAAATTATATGGAGCCAAAAGTAAAGACCATCGGAGTAACCTGGAGTTCTCATGCCTAGCCTGTGCTAGAAACGATAAAGGTTTGTGGTCTGTTTGCAACTTAAATGCCTTCCCATATAGATAAATATTGAATTTCTTTATCGCCCATATTACTGCAAGACATTCTTTTTCGCTAGTTGAGTAGTTGATTTCAGCTTTATTCAACTTTCTGCTAGCATATGCCACTGGGCTTAATTCCCCATCCAATGCATCAGATCTCTGTAGTAGAGTTGCACCCAGCCCAATATTACTTGCATCCGTCCTTACTATGAATTCTTGACTTAAGTCAGGTAATTTCAAAATGGGTTTACTTGTGAGCTTTTCCTTCAATTCTTGGTAAGTCATTTCACATTGTGGTGTCCATGTAATGCGATCTGGATGTCCTTTACGTGTCAATTCAGTTAACGGTGCACATATGGAATTAAAGTTTTTGATATACTTCTGGTAGAAACCACATAATGAGACAAAGGATCTCACGTCCTTCTTGGTTTGTGGTCTCGGGGCTTTCTGTAGTTTCTCTAAATTCTTTGGGTCAGGGGTCATGTTTCCCTGATAAACTGTGTGTCCCAAAAATTCCAATTCTTTACATCCAACGCAACATTTGGTTGGTCGGGCTGTTAAATTTGCCTCCCTAAGTCGATTAAACAGCATGTTCAGAGAGTCAATGTGTTCCTCAAATGTTTCTGTGGCTATCAGGATATCATCCATGAAATTTGTTATACATGGATTATTCAGAGGGTCCAATAATTTTCTCATCATTCTAGAGAAGACACTAGGCGCATTCTTCAATCCAAATGGCAATCTATTAAACTCATAGTGTCCTTCTGAGGTACTAAAGGCTAGGTATGGTCTAACCTCAGGCTTTACTGGGATCTGATAGTATCCTTTACTCAAATCCACTTTTGAGAAATATTTAGCTTTATTTAGTCTGGCAAACAGCTGATTTGTATCCGGCAATGGATCCACCTGTCCTTCTGTAATAGCATTCAGTCTCCTGTAATCTATACAGAGTCTATGTTCTCCAGAGGGCTTCCTTAAGAGTACAACTCCGGAACTATACGAAGACTCACTGTGCGAAATAATTCCTTCCTTCAACAGATAGTCTATCTCTTCCTTCAAAGCTTTTTCCTTAGCAAACGGAATCGAATATGGTTTCATACATACAGGTGTGGGGTCTATCAGTTTCATATCATATTCCAATAGGTTTGTATGCCCTGGTCGGTCTGTTAACACCTCTGCATGATTATTTAGAACCTGTTGCACTCTCTCTTTCTGAGTTTTCGTTAAATGTGTACTGATTTTCACCTGTGCTGCTGTCTCACAGGGGTGTAATGGATATTCAAATGATGAAAGTGGTTCCTTTTTCATCTCCATGGCGATGGACAAGGTCAACAAGTGTGTCTCTTCCTGATGTTCTCTTTCCAAATATTTCTTCAGGAGATTCACATGATAGATTTTTTCTTTCCCCTTCTTATCTATCTTATAATTTGTTCTAGATACCTTCTCTAAAACTGTATATGGACCCTGCCATCCAATTTGTAACTTATTCTGACTCCCGGGCAAAAGAAGCAGTACTTTCTCTCCCACAGCCAAATTTCTGTCTTTCGCCTTCCTGTTATAATAGGCAGCATGTTTCTTCCTGGCTTGTTTCAAATTTTCATTGGCAAGTTTCCAGCCAGTTTTCAAACGAGTAGTCAGCTCATTCACATATTGGTATGAAGATGTAATGTTTTCCTCTGCCTTTTCATCAGTCCACGTTCTTAACAAAGCTTCAAGTGGACCTTTTATTGGCCTTCCAAACAATAATGTTGCCGGGGCCATACCGGTTGAACTATGGGGTACCTCCCGATAAGCAAAAAGGGCGGCGTGCAGGTACTGGTCCCATGTATCTGGTTTTTCGTGTGCCAACTTTCTCAGGATCGACATCAATGTGCCGTTAAATCTTTCCACTTGGCCGTTCCCTTGGGGATGATACACACTACAATGGAAGTGTTTGGCCTGGAAGATCCTGAAAACTTCTTCAGTTAGTTTCCCCTTGAACTGAGAGCCATTATCAGTCAAGATTTGATTGGGAAATCCTAACCTTGTGAAAATTGTGAGCAATGCCTCTGCCACATGTTTAGAATCAATCGATGACAGGGCTACTGCCTCTCCCCACATAGAACAAGTGTCCACCAGAGTCAGAATGTAGCTGTTCCTTCTCTTGGTTCGGGTGAGAGGTCCCACAAGATCCACGGCAACTCTCTCAAAGGGTGTTCCCACTATGGGCATTTCCCCCAGAGTTGCTGGTGCAGTCCAATGTTTAGGTGCTACTCGTTGGCACTCTGGACAGGATTTTACATATCGTTTGATATCTTCAGTTATTCCTGGCCAGAAATAGTGACAAGCTATTCGCTGTCCTGTTGCGCTGATTCCCATATGACCACTGAAGGGAATCGCATGCCCTAGTTCCAACACTTTAGTCCTATATGAAGTGGGAAGGACCAGCTGTCCGTGACCATTGGATTCAGATCCAGCCTTCCTATATATCAGTTTGTTCTTCATATAAAACTCTCCCTTGCCTGGAGGTGTATGAGATTTGGGCAACTTCTTGAAACATGGCTTGAGTGTTTTGTCCTCAGCCTGTGCCTTCCTCATCTCATCTGGATGAGTATTTATTGGATTATCCTCCTCCTTGTTTGACTGTGATCTGGTCTGCACTGTTGCCAATATCACAGGTCTCTTGGGATTCCCCAAGAAGACATATCTACACCCCAATATCAGAGGGTAGATTGGCTCATTTATCACTGCTGCTTTTATGATTCCTTCCACATATCGCGTTTTCACTTTTATTCGGGCGACGGGAAGTGTCATGGTAGCTACATCCTTGGTTGCAGTTTGAATCTCCACTGTTTCTGTGGTGTATTGATCGGCCTGCACCAGGTGAGAACTCACAACGGAATCGTAATCTAAACCGGTATCATATAAACATCTTATAGTGACACCATTACAGATGACATCTTCACACACTGGGGGATGGTATGGTTCCTGTAATTCTTCAGGTTTGCCCTTCTTTTCCTTTTTCCCCGATGTCATAGCAGCAAAATGAGGAGGTTTCCTTCTACAATGGTCAGTGTCATGATTGTTCATCTTACAATTTTTACACCACCTTTTTCCTTGGTTGAAAGATTTTCTTTCATCATATTTCCTTTCATCGAATTGTGGGGTTTTATTTTTATTTTCATACCGTGGCCTATCAAATTGGTGCTTACCTTTGTTTTGATCCCTAGGATCAAATTTATTAAAGTTCTGTGGTGCCCTAAAGTTGTCCACCTGTTTCTTTTTATTACCTGTTACCTCTGCTTGAGCTGCTTGATACCTTTCAGCAACATTTAGCAACTCCCCAGCCTCTCTGCACCTTGTTCCATGAGAAACTTTCTCAGGTCTGGAGCCATGGACTCTCTTAATTGCTCTATAAGGACCATTTCCTTAAGATCTTGGGTTTTCCCCAGAGAAGTCCATTTCTCCAAGTATGTCTCTATTCGTGCAGAGAACTGGTGATAGGTTTCACCTGATAGTAGTTTAGCATTCCTAAATTTTTTCCTATAAAATTCTGCATTCTTTTCATACCTTAACAAAAGAGCCTGCTTTAGCATGTCATAATTTTCCTGATCACCTCTGCTCATTTTTGCAAAAACTTCATAAGCTGCCCCACGAAGTCCCTGAGATAACTTTAAGCTCCACCTTTCTCTCTCTAACCCATACGTGGTAGCTAATAGTTCGTACCTATTTAGGTAGCTCTCTATATCATCGTCTTTCTCAACAAAATGATCTAAATGAAAATTCATAGCTGAGGTTGAGGCTCCCTGAGTAACCGTAGCATCAGAGGCAAAGGGACTGGCACCATTTTCAGGAGCATGGCCTTGAAACTCAAACTCCCTTAGTCGTAACTCATGTTCCCTTTGTAATCTCTTCTCCTCCTTTTCTGCTTCCCTTTCTGCAGCTTGTCTTCTTTCTTCTGCAGCCTGTCTTCTTTCTTCGGCTTCCAATGCTTTAGCCTCTTTGTCAGCCTCAATCTGCAACCTCTTAGTCTCAGCCTCAGCTTGCAACCTCTTAGTCTCAGCCTCAGCTTGCAACCTCTTAGTCTCAGCCTCAGCTTGCAACCTCTTAGTCTCAGCCTCAGCTTCAAATTGTAACTTCTTAATTTCCCTGTCAGCCTCTAACTTTCTTTCGGCTTCAAACCTTCTTTCTTCGCGTTCAATAAATTTGTCACATTCCGTAGTAACATAGGCAACCATAACTTGCCCATCTAATCCTAACTCTTTTGCAGTCTGTACAGCAGCAGATCGAAACTTGGCCAGGTCCGCCATTGTCTATCAGGTAAATTTCTACAATGTCTAACCAACAATTTAATCTCTAAGTATATCTAATGGACAACACAGGCACCGTGAGCTCAACCTTATTTAATTCCACCCAAGGATACCTTTTAATTCTTATTTTCCCTGAAGTGAATTACCCCCAATATTTTTAATAGGGAAAGATTCACAATCCCAGGAGCGAGCCCCCAATATATGTGGTGAAGTGGGATGTTATAAATATTTATAGGGGACTTAGTGTACTGACTGAGATCAGCTGTGAAGGTATCTATATCTATTAAGAGTAGTGTATTATAGATAACCTTACTTGCTACCACATATCTATATATCTCAGTCAGAATTATTCTGCAATAGTGTGATGACTACGTTATGTGTCTAGGGTATGTGTAGGATGAAGTGTAAGTCAAAACAACAACAGACAGATAAACAATTTAATTTATTCCACTATACTTGACAACACTGGGACACTCACATACATATAACACTCTAAAGGATATCTTAAGGAGTCACTGATAACTTTTCAAATAACAATATGTATTCATTGCTGATATGAATGAATATGTGTCCTGATTCAATTACAAAGGAACCAGGAATCACAATCAATTTTCATTACAAGTTATGTACAGAATGGATTAATATGAATATTGTAGTGACATATATTATTAAAAATATCCTATGTGTGTCAGTTGTGTAGTAGTAAAATGAGGTAATACTGGTTTTGTTTTGTTCAAGCTCTGTTGGTATTTGTCATCATGACTTCAATAGTTTGTCTTAAGGAAACTCGTATTGGAGATGTTCTCAGTTCCTGATATTAAGACAATTAAATTCCCCTCTGAATGTTATTTTTATAAAGTCATTTCAAGATGAGGGGACATAATGTTGAGCTCAGCTGGCCAAATCAGCTTATCTTGAGTGATGGCGGCAGGAAAGGACTCCTCTGCTCGAATTCTCCTCTGGGCTCTGGAGACACCTCACTGATAGCTAAAAAGACCAAGGAGTATGCTGTCCGACTCTGGATTCAGCAAAGCTCTGACCAGGTGCTGCTCAGTACCATCAAGACCACGGTCCCACAATTTCATGGAAATAAACACAGATACGTTGATTAGCAATGAATTCTGGCACAATTACTGGCACAAATTCCCATCTGCTTATGTTCCAGGCTTTTATTTTAGCAAAAATGTGAGCTGGCTTCAACGCACTGTCGCTTTATCAAGATTATTTGCACTAGTGGTCTCGAACTAACGCTCCTAAGTGAGTATATCAGCAAGTCTAGCCAATGAGGCCACGTTTCGACAAGTGTTTGAAAAAAATGTTACCTTCCTACGTCTCCCTAACAACCAAGATAGTATTTATAGTCCGACCAATCGTGGTTCGTCTTTCATTTGTTGCGCTCCAATCAATTTGGAGTTTACATGGTAGGCTATTTCTGTAACGCAAGGTTTTTTTCAAACATGTTATAAAAAAATTTTATGAGCAGAAATGATTTCATGCTGTCAGGCATCCCCAATATTTTATTTTGGTTATAACTTGTTAATTCCTAGACTATTTGCGTAACGTTTTACATATTCTTTGTCAGCAAACCCTAAGGAACCCAAATATCCAAATTTAAAAGAGCTACGTGGCTGCGTTCAAAATATGCAATTTCTACCTCCTGTTTCGAAGATGTGCTGTCTGGGAAGGGTAGTGTATTTTATCACTGTCCGTCTGAAAAAAAATTAGTGCATGTAGTCTTACACGCGTGATGGCAGCATTTGTGTATCGCGCGACGCGTGTTGCCTGCGTTCCTGATTTTCAGCCCTCCCTCTCTCTTTATCCTTTAGTCCATCTGTTCGTTCGTTTTGGTAACGCAGTGTAGAAAAAGACATGAATGGAATTTAAAATTTAGGTCAACTTGCATATTTCAAGGTTTTTCTTAGAAAGGCAGCACATTTTATTGTGTGTTTGGGAAACGCGTGTATGTTGCAGAAGGCCTATATTTAACGTGGAAACGTTACAATTTGCAGACGAAGCATAAAACAAAGGGGATTTCGAGTACTGTCATTGTGACAGCACTGTTCTTTACCATTCTTCTTCCTTTATTTATTATATGTATTTATTAGGCTTTATATTTACTTGATAATTTATATATGTGGATTAGAATATTCCACGACAATGATAAGAGTGAAGCTTTCTTGTTATGGCGCCAACGCATAGATCTATATTCCAAGACCACTGGTCTGGAAGGACAAACCCTAACTCCATATATCCTAGAAGCATTGGACGATGAAGGTTTGAAAATTTACAACAGTTTTGCTACCGCCATGCCGGTTGAGTCGGCAACCGACCCCGTAGCCATATTGGACGAATTTGAAAAGCGTCTGATCATAAAGCACACAAACTTTAGAGCGGCAAGATTAGAGCTTCACCACCTGCGACAGAAACGTGGTGAAAGCCTAGATGATTTCTTCACTCGCATTAAGGAGAAAACAGGAGTATGTAAATTTAGCAACGAAGAAGAAAAAGAGCGAATTATTGAACAGATTCTTCTTAGCACACCAATGCCAGAGTTCCAGAAATGGCTACTGAGCCAGAGTGATACGCTAACTTTACAACAACTTCTGGATGAAGGCAGGAAACACGAGGCACAAGCACTAAACATTAAACAAATTCAGCAAGGTACATTAGCAGCCCAGGTGGATGCAGTGAAAAGCTATAAACCTAGACACAACAAAGCAACTGGTTCGAAACAACAAGAAAAACACAACACAAGCAGAGGTGCTATGTGTAAATGTTGTGGCCTAAACCACATACAAAACCACTGTCCAGCTAAAGACTCTACATGTCATTACTGCAGAAAGAGGGGCCACTGGATAAAATTATGTTTCAAGAGGAAACAAGACAGTGCTCAACACAAACTTCACAGCAGAAAGTCGTCAAAACAAACACACTCTATGATGACTGAGGACCTTGACTCCAGTGAAGAAAGTGATCCTTCCACTTTTGATACTGTGAAGATACTAACTTTCAGTAATGAACCAAAGAGAACGCAGGCTTTCTGCAAGGTACAATTCCGAATACCAGGAATTAAAAGGCACAAAGAAAGATATATTCGGTTCAAGATAGACACAGGTGCCCAAGGTAACACTCTACCCTTAAGAATATTCAGACAGATCATGCCTGACAAGGTGGATGAGCAAGGATTTCCCACAAGGGATGTAAAACGTAGGAGTGGCAGGACAAAGCTAAGAGCTTACAATGGAACAAGTATAGACTGTTTTGGAGCAGTAACACTTGAATGTTCATACAGAGGCTCAGAATGGACATCGTCAACATTTTACTTGGTAGATGTTGAAGGACCTGCAATTTTGGGTTTACCAATGTGCGAAAAGCTGAGTGTGGTAACTATTAACAACATTAAAGAGGATATAGGTCTTGCAGATGCTCTCAGCAGACTACCAAACCCCAACAAGACAGCAGATCTTACCCCAAACATCAAAGTTGATTTTGTCAAGTTTAGCGATAATCGGCTTGAACACATCAGAGAAGACACAATGAGAGATCCTATCCTTAACTCTCTCAAAGAACTGATATACCATGGATGGCCAAGCTCTATCAGGGAAGTTCCAACACACATCCGTCCATACTACTCGATGAGGGACGAGTTAAGCATCGAAGATGGTCTGATCCTTAAAGGAGATCGCATTGTTGTACCAGAAACACAACGCGATATCATCCTTAAACAGCTCCATAATAGTCACCTTGGTATTGTGAAGACACAACTGAGAGCAAAGAAAGATGTTTACTGGCCACAGATAAACAAGGACATAGAAACACTATGTAAAAACTGTTCAATTTGCCAAGAACATGCAAATAGGCAGTGCAGAGAACCTCTCATACCATCAGACATACCATTGAGCCCTTGGAGCATTATAGGAACTGATATTTTCTCAATCGACAATAATGACTATCTTATTATTGCTGATTACTACAGCAAATTTCCCATCATTGAGAAACTTCCACAACCCTCACCATCAGCTGTTATTGCAGACATTACAAAGAAGTATTGCAGCATGTTTGGCATCCCAGATGAAATTAGATCAGACAACGGTCCACATTTCTCAGGTCAAGCATACAGAAACTTCACTAAGGACTGGAAGATCAAACACACACAACATCATCACCTAGATACCCTAAATCTAATGGTTTCATTGAGAGACAGATACAAACTATCAAGTCAATCATGAAGAAAACAAGAACAGAGGATGTACACCTAGCACTCTTGAGATGGAGAACAACACCGGTAGACAGTAAGATCGACAGTCCAGCAGAACTTATGTTTGATAGAAGAATTAAAGACCTCCTACCATCTAAGGTCCACTTCCGTCCACAACATAGAGACAG
The DNA here is from genome assembly GCA_024509875.1 of Oreohelix idahoensis. NCBI lineage: Eukaryota > Metazoa > Mollusca > Gastropoda > Stylommatophora > Oreohelicidae > Oreohelix > Oreohelix idahoensis. The sequence continues at coordinate 160,863 of JAMPIV010014785.1, forward strand.
CACATATGATCAACTTCAGCATCGTCAGCAAGTTCAGAAATCCAACTATGACAAATGTGCTAAAGACTTACCACCATTATATCCTGGTCAGCATGTGACTACCTACAACCACAACAATGACACATGGTCAAAAGCAACAATCATTTCCAGAAACCCTGAACCCAGGAGCTATACTTTAAGACCAGACAGCAGCAGCAACCTCCTGAGGCGAAACAGAGTGGACATAAGAGAAATCCCACAGAATACAACAGAACAGAGAATTCCCATGCTTTCAACAGACAATGCAGTAACTCCAGACTTTGGTGCCCCACAAAACCAACAAGCGCCAAGGCCGAAATCACAACCAACTCAAGCTAAACCAGGGACTTCCGCAGAACCACCAGCACTTTACACCACTCGTTCTGGCCGTACAGTGACACCTCCCAGCCGATACAGACAGTGACATATATACTCACACTGAGCATTACACATACTTATCCTTTCTCACATGAAACATTTCGTTGGAAATGTTTGCACACATTTTTTTTTTTCAAAAAAGGGGGGATGTAATATGAATACATTAAAGTACGAACCACACATTGTAATATAATGCGAATCTTGACATGTACGATATTCTGTAAATAAACATGGCTACGAACTGAACATGCTTATACTGAGTGCTTTCTGAAACATGTGTGTGCTTGTGTAGATGACGAGGTAATGCTTATATACATACATCATAACATTACAAACTTTGCCCCACATGATTCTTCTTTTCTCTTGGTGCTATGCTTGATTTACCAGAAATTCTGAAGGTTAAACTGAATGATAAATCTCCGCCTGATTCATCGGCTACCTCATTGTCGATAACTGTGAAAATGTAACTGTTTGTGATATTTTGTCGTCGCTGCTTATTCCTCTCAACTAAACAGCGTACTGTCATGATTATGTCCCATGAATCTAAGTGTAAGATTGCTTAAATAAAACGTACCGATACTAATGAAAAAGATTATGATATGATGGCTGCAACTAGCAGGCCTGAGAGACATAGCTCTCTACTCACATGGATTAATACTGACATTTTTTGCAATCAGTGAAACATTTTCTTTTTTCAAAGATAAGACATCAATTTTATCACCATAGTGTTTGTTCTGAGTGAAATCTTGCTTCCTAGACATGGGGTAATGCTGGAGTGTTTGCGTACGATGTGTATGAGGGATTCCAGGGTAAAAGAGAAACGGTGGCTGTCGCAATTGACCTAGAGGATGCTTAAAATGGTGTGGACTTTGCAACCCTAATAGACTGTATAATGGCATGTGGTGTAATGGAGAGATCAGTTGCATTTCGCTTGGGAACTTGGACATCAGAACCAATGCGCATTTGTCCGGGACTACCCCAGGGTTCTCCACTATCACCAGTGCTGTTTAACATCTACACAGCAAAAGTAGCAACCTTTCAACCAGCAGGACTGGGACAAACATTAACTTTCGCAGATGACATACTCATGTACAGAACTGGCTCAGACAGACAGAAAATTGTCCAAGGCATACACTACAGACGGTTTCTAAATAGTGTGAGGAAAGCAGATCAAAGGTTAATCCCAACAAGGCCTGTGTGATGTAGTGCTCTTTGATAAACTCCATAGTGAAAGCAGACCTTCCAGACATCACTTTCAATGGGCAGAACATTGAAAGGCAAGACAGGCTGAAGTATCTGGGAGTAACGTTTGATCGTGGGCTATCATTCAAGTATCATGTCGAACTGATCATACAGAAGTGCAAGCGAGGACTGGCAGCCTTAAAAACAATGGCTGCTGCACTCTTGGAACAGAGACTATTATTTCTCCAGTATCATCAGCTCGTGATTTCAGTAATCAAGTATGGGCTAGTGTTGCGTGCATATTTTGACGCACATATTACAAAAATCGATATGGCTATTTAATATGGAAAAGATATAGACATTCATTCATTTGTGTATGAAAATGCTGTCTATGGGGAAGGCTAGATAATCCATAATTGTTTTACCCTGTTGATTATAGGAGTAATCGTTCTTGATATTAATTCGGCGCATGGATATGACACCCTTGTCTGTACCTATTTCTTAGGGCCAGAAAATAGATTAATTTGCTTATTATGTTTATGGCCTGAATTCATATGTATTACATATTATTAGTACAAGTAGAATCAGTCCTATATTGTATATTTTGGATGGGTAGGCAGGACTATATTCTTGTTACACCGCTCTAGCGGAAGTAGGAGTTGTCTTGTCTAGTCGTGATGAGTTCCGATGTACCGTGACAATGGCGGGTACGCATTTTTCCAGGGCTGGTATATTATTTACGAAGTAGTTTTTCTTCTATAGGAGATTGTGTCTCTACTAGAGTTGTGTTAGAGACTTTCCTAATGTACGGTACCATGTATGATTCGGACTCCAGGTAATTCCAGTCCCTGTTTTGATGATCTCAGGTCGGTTAGGCCTAGCGGGAATTTTGTGCTTCGCAACGCTAGGGTCAAATTTGTATCGACGGAGATGACAGGCTCCATACTGTAATTATGTCTACGTGAGGTAACTGGATTACGGTAGATCTGTATGGAGGAACTTTATGAAATTATGCTTATGTATTGCAAATTAACTTTGGCTTATATATATATCCTCCTGTGAGCGAGTGAGCGACAACTCAGGGAGGCGGCCATGTTACATTCCTGTCTTCGCATTTTTTGGATCACTGTCTAAAGAACGGGGCATGTATCTTATTATTCGGACAGTGGCAAGGAGATCTCAATTTGGATAGAAACCCCTTATCGTGGTTTCACAATATGATAAACTGTGAATATAAAGCAACTTTAGTTACTTACCGATCCGCCTTCACTGACGTGCTTAGTCAGATAGGGGATGCGGCCATTGATGTACTACCTATTATTTATGAATGTGCCATGACATAGGATCTACTATGTATGCCTGCAAATTGATATGTCAACATACCCATGATTTACTCGTTATGTCCCAGTGTGAGCGTCCAAATAAACTGTGTAAACAAAGATTCCAGCAGTCTGCATTGGTGCCTTGTAGACACAAGTGAATGAGTGTTTAGATTGGTCAGAACACGAACAGTACACCATTCGTGGTAAACACACTCTACACTTCTACCCATATCTACACCATCCTGCGTCGGTTGAAGTGACCAAGTTTGGGGCCTGCTTCCCCTGGAGCCTTAGAGGGAAACTACTGTTTACAGCTGCCTTTGCCTTCCCTACCTTAGGACTAGGGTGAGTTACCCATTTACAGCTGGGTAGACTGGAGCATGCCTGATCTCGACAACTCTGTACACTACCATGGACACATACAGTAGTGGCACCACAAACAACATGCTACAGTGATTGATAGTGGAGCTTTACAGAAGAAAGAGAACACACCACACTTTACAGAAGGTTTACAGTATACAACTGATACTTCTTTACAGACTGACATTTTACAGTAACAGTGTGTGCAAGCAAACTTTACAGTGGTGAGCCAGATCCCTGGGTCCAGCCTACGCAGTCTTGTGTTGAGAATCACATTTTACAGTTACAAGAACATTTGTTTGACCACATCAATACCAATGGGACAGCTATACAATCAATGTCAGCTTGACCTGTTCTGACAAGTGTAGCAATATCTGGGACAGCACTTGTTGACATTTGGCACAGTACAGTCAGTGTTCTAAACCAGTGATTGTTTATCCTGCTGTAATAGAAGAGCATTGTTGAACATAAAGTGCAAATTTCATCGGTGGATCTTCTAATGTGCTCAAAAAAATTGGACAGTGTAATAGTTAGAAAGCAAATCTATTACTCAATAAAGTGGTAGTCTAATTTATTAAATCTGAGCATACTTTGCAACACATTCTATCCACAACACATATATTATATTATATATGCATTTATGTTATTTGTTATGTATTAAATTAGTTTATGTTCTGTGTGACTAGTACAAGGTATGCCGAGTGACATTGGTCTGGTACTAGTATTCTATAGGTACACATTTTCTTAATTGGAAATTTGTTAGCAACAATTTGCTGCTATTTCTGTTAGTTGTGATGAGGTGTTCTTTTCTTCGTTGTTTTTGTTAATAATTTTGTGTTCCTTAGTTTTGTTTGATTTGTTTGTATAATTGTAGGTCTCATCTTTTCTATTTTTGATTTCTTTACACCCTTATGTTTATACACTGTGGCGTTATTTGTCTTGTTATCTTATTGCAGTTATCATCACGGATTCTGTGATCATTTTTTTCATTTCTCCTATTTAATTTAATTTGATCTCTGCAAATGTTTTCAGATTGTCTTTTCTTGTTTGTCCTTTGTAATGTCTTTAGTTGACATATGACATATGAGGTATAGTGGAATACACTTATATTATAGTACAGATCAGTACTTTATGATTGTTATTGTTATAAAACAAAATGTACAAGACCTTTATAAGGCTTGTCTCCCAAAGTGATTGGTAAAGGGAAATATTATTTTCCACAGGTACTCAAGTGATCATTGATTACATTAGGGTATACAAGACCTTTGTAAGGCTTGTCTCCCACAGTATTTGAGATACAGTTATTGTTGTCCACAGGTACTCAAGTTATCATTGGGTATTATAAACCATACAAGTTTTCACTAAGACTAAGTCTATGGTATAGACTTGTATCCCATTAAAGTGAAATAAGGTAATTTATTTACTTTTTCAGGTTTCTGATTTAAGAAGACAAAATGTCTACATTAGATTACTTTATAGCACAAGGAAAATCCCTTGATAAGACTGGGAAAGACTTAGAACAATGGGCTGTTGCTCAATATGACAAAGCATTAGCTGCAGAAGAGAGGAAAGCTCTAGCTGAAGAAAAAAGATTAGAAAAAGAAGCTGATACTGCTGCTGAACTAAAGAAATTGCAGATGCAAGTGGAGGAAAGGAGATTTGATGCAGAACAGAAGAAATTAGAAGCTGCTGCTGCAGCTGAACAAAAAAAAATTAGAAGTTGCTGCAGAACAGAAGAAATTAGAAGTTGCTGCAGAACAGAAGAAATTAGAAGCTGCTGCAGAACAGAGAAGATTAGATAGAGAAGCTGAAGAGAGAAAAGCAATAAGAGAACATGAATTTGAGTTAGAGAAATTAAAATTGACAAGTATGAGTAATGTTAATCAGGCATCTAGTGGTAATGGTAAACCCTTTGTGTACAAGGTCAAGGTACCAGCGTTCAACTCTGCCAGTGATGATATAGCATTCTGGCTTGATAGATTTGAACGGGCTTGTCGAGCTCATAATGTTGACAAATCACAGTATGTGAATCAGTTGTCTGAAAATCTAAAAGGGGAGTCTCTGAGTAAGTTATATTTCGTCGAAGAGGCCGACAAGGATAATTATGATGCTGTTAGGGCAGCTTTGATGAAGAGATATCAGCTGTCTGAGGAAGGTTATCGTCTTTTGTTTAAAACAATGAGACCTGAGGTAGGTGTAGAATTCTCAGAATTCATCTCAAAAGCACGAATTACACTTTCACGATGGATTGAATTATCCAAAACAGAGAAAACATTTGATGGTCTTACGGATTTATTGCTAAGAGACAGGTCATGTCTTCGGTAAATAAATCATTCCTAGAGTTCTTACATGAGCGTAAACCTAGTACATTAAAGCAAATGGAAGAATATTGTGACCAGTATGCCACGGCACACCCTGACATGATTCTTAGTAACTCTAACATTAAAGAGAGTATGCCAGTTGCTTCGGCAACAGAATATAATCAGAATTACTCACACAAATTCCAAGGAGCTAAAAATAAATTTGATAAAAAGGTTAATTGGAATAAGTATCAAAACCAAGATAACCACTCAAATCAGGGTTCTTCTTCGAAGAACTGGAATCGGGCTGATAGTCCTCGACACGCGAGGGGTACCCATAATTTTAGAAATTCTCGGAAAGGGAGTAGCTATAGGAACTACCCAAGTGCTTCATGGAGACAAAAAAACCAATATTACAGGGATACTCAATATAATGAGCATGATGATTATGATCATGAATATTATGATTCAAACCCAAATAGGGGTTATAACAGAGGCAATAATAATTATAGAGACAATTATAACCGAGGTAGATCACAACACAAAAGACATGGTAAATCTTATTACCAGGCTAACTCTGCACAACAGGAGTTCCACGACACCGATAATCAGAATAATGATAAAAAAGACTCCAACAGTGTAGCAAATTCCGCTTTCGATTTTGCTAGAGCATCTGAGTGTTCGCAATGCAAAACATTATTCGATCCAACCACAGTTTCTACTTTAAGCTGCGGTCACCCGCTTCCCGCGCTCCATGCGTCAATCGCGCATAATGGAAGGGGTGCTCTTGTCTTTAATAGGGGCCTAATAGATGGTACTCCGGTATCAATTCTTTTCGATTCGGGGTGCACTACCATCGGAGTGAGGCAATCACTCGTAAATCCTTCTCGAGCTACAGGCAATATAGTCAAATGTGTAACATTTGGTGGCACATTGGAGAAGTACTCCACTGCCATTATCAATATTGCTACGCCTTTCTTTACAGGAGAGGTGCAAGCATGTCTCTTGCCGAATCCGATCGCTGATCTTATCATCGGTCGCATTCATGGAGTGAAAGAATGCACTCCACAGCAAATTTCTAATTGGGAAAATGTTAATATGCAATCTGCTAATGCAGTAATCACTAGGGCTCAAGCTCTTAATATGCCGCAATCTTCACATTCTGAAGATAATGATGCGCAGATCCAAGATGATCCCTTGGAGATTTCCCATGATTCCTTTATAAAACAGCAGGAAGATGATCCTACTCTAAAGAAATTCTTTACTCTGGCAACAAAAGGTGATCCGAATAAGGATACAAATCGTAAATCATGGATTACGATGAAGAATGGCGTACTTGTACGTATGGTACAAGACTCCGCTAAGTCCATTCATTCTCAAATCCTTGTGCCTAAAAATATGAGAGTTAAAATCTTACAGCACGCTCATGATTCGCAGTGTGCTGGACATATGGGTTTTTCCCGTACTAAAGCTAGAGTTCTTGAATCTTTCTTTTGGCCTGCTGTGAATAAGGACATACGAATCTATTGTCGATCTTGTAAAGTATGTCAAGAGATTAAATCCAGAGGTCCACGCCATGATGCACCTATTCAGGCTGCAGACATTCCCATTCGACCATTTCAAAAAATGGCGATAGACATCATTGGTCCATTTAAGATAAAGTCTGCTAGAGGACACCAATTTATTTTGACGTGTGTTGATATGTGCACACGTTGGCCGGAGGCTGTTCCTCTAAAGAGCATAACTACTGCTGATGTCGCAGATGCTCTTTGGTTAATATTTTCTCGTCTGGGATTTCCAGCAGAAATATTATCCGACCATGGTACCCAACTCATATCGGATACCATGTCTCAAGTAATGTCGACTCTTAAGATAGAGAGATCGCTGAGTAGTATTTATCATCCTATGTCCAATGGGATGGTGGAACGTCTGAATAGAACTCTGAAAAACCTACTAGGTAAGATAACAGAAGATCATCCTCAGGATTGGGATAGGGTTTTACCCGCGGCTCTCTTTGCATATAGAGAGGTCGCCAACGAACATACAGGATTTTCTCCCTTTGAACTTGTCTTTGGCGCGAAACCGCGAGGTCCTATGTCCTTACTTCATGATCTTATAACTGCTGATAATATTGTCGATGACACAAAATCCTCTTATGAATATGTCATCGCACTTAGACACAAGATTATTGAAGCATGCAAATTGGCAACTGCTTCTTCTGAATTTGCGAAACAGAAGGCAAGGGAATTTGCCAATAAAAAGAGATGCTTGCGACAACTTTGTCCAGGTGACAAAGCATTCGTCTTGCTACCTTGTAGGGAAAATAGACTTCTTATTTCTTGGAAAGGTCCGTACGATATAATATCAAAAGTTTCCGACGTTGACTATATCGTCGATATTGATGGGAAGCGTAAAACCTTCCACATCAACATGCTCACGGAATTCCATGAACGTCCTGATTATTTACAACCTGTTTTCCAGGCAACGGACGATTTTCCAGTCCAACATGGACAGTACTCATCTCTGTCAGTAATACAGGATGAGGAAACGAGTTTCTCGGATGTAAATTTACCTTTTCCAATGATTCCTCTTCACTCTAATGAATCATGGAAAGATGTTGCAATTTCTCCAGAATTATCTCCAGGAGAGCAGAAACAAGTTTCTACTATGTTAGAACAATTTCAGGATGTCCTTACTGACATTCCTGGTCAAACTGATGTCATTCAACATGACATTATTCTTACTGACCATAGTCCTATAAGAGTCAGACCGTATCCTATTCCGATACATTTTCAAGCACAGGTAGAGAAAGAGTTGGATGAGATGATAGAGTTAAAAATTATTGAACCATCCACATCAGCATATTCTTCGCCGATGGTTATTGTACGAAAAAAAGACAATAACATACGTCTTTGCGTGGATTATCGCAAATTGAACCAAGTGACGAAATTTGATGCTGAACCTATGCCTTTACTAGAAGAGCTACTTACGAGACTATCGAATTCTCATTTCTTTACTAAACTCGATTTGTCTAAGGGATATTGGCAAGTTCCATTATCCGAACACGCCAAACCGTTTACTGCTTTTTCGACGCCTAGGGGTCTATTCCAATGGAATTTCATGCCTTTCGGTCTTATGAACGCCCCTGCAACATTCGTACGCATGATGCGTCGAATCCTATCTCATCGCTCAGATGTCATTGCGTATCTTGATGACATCTGTCTTTTCAGTGATACTTGGAACGATCACTATAATGGGATAAATGAACTATTGTCTATCTTACGCGAGCATAACCTGACAGCGAAACCATCGAAAGCATGTATTGGTTTTAGCGAAATATCTTTCTTAGGACACCGTGTTGGTCATGGGTTCCTAAAAACAGAAGACCATAATACAAGTAAGATACTTAACATTTCTATTCCTAAGACTAAAAAGCAAGTACGAAGTCTCTTAGGTCTAATACAATTTTATGGACGATTCATTCCGAATCTGTCCTCCATTATGTCACCTCTTTCTTCCTTGCTAAAGAAAGGGTCTCCTAATGTAGTCCACTGGACTCAAGAATGTCAATCCTCTTTGGATAAGGTTAAAACTATGTTTTCTACTTCACCTATCCTAGTATTGCCTTCTAAGGATAAGACATTTATTCTTCGTAGTGACGCTTCATCCACCGGGATTGGAGCAGCACTAATGCAAGAGTACTCCGGAACTCTGCATCCTGTGATGTATATTTCTCGGAAATTAAATGCCGCAGAGAAGAATTACTCGGTCCTAGACCGTGAATTATTGGCTATGGTTTGGTCAATCCTTAAACTGCAAAGGTTTCTTCTTGGCGCGCATTTCATTGTGGAAACTGACCAGAAAGCTCTTACGGCTATTCAGAGTAAAAATCTGAAGAGCGCGAGATCAACGCGCTACGCGATTGCTCTGCAGCCATTTCATTTTTCGGTGCGAGCTATCCGTGGGTCAGAAAATGTGATGGCAGATATTTTGTCTAGATGCCCACATGATTCATAACTGTTATACAACTTTGATACAGTTGTTCCTATGTTGAAATGTGTACACATATGTAATATCATATATTGATTGTAACACTACTTAGCGGTTCATTGATATTTATTCACCGCTGATTTTTCAATGTTTTTTCGTCTTTGATGATCATGATGTTAAGATATCTTAGATGAAATTTATGTATAAACTAATGTACAAATTGTGTCATTGCTAATATTGTAGTATGCGTTGGTGACACCTCTCTGGAAATATTTATACTTAGAGAAATACTTTCTCTAAGGTCAGAAAACTTATGCTTATCATCTGCGCATTGTTATGGGTGCGTTGTGAGCCTATTGTATGTTGCTCCTAGATGTATTTCAAAAAAAAAAATGTACCATTTTTTTTTCCCGAGGGGTGTGGTAATCTGTTGCGTGCATATTTTGACGCACATATTACAAAAATCGATATGGCTATTTAATATGGAAAAGATATAGACTGTGACAACTTGCCCAATCTTCTCTTCATTTTTTTATTATTTACGGACATCGTTTTTTTTCTCATCCTCAATGCATGATCGCAAAGTCCCGGGAAGTGTCACTTGCGGAAATTCTCCTAGTATTCAGTATTTTCTCCTCGCTATTTTTAGATACGACGTCATTGTTGACCAATGACCTCGGTAGCTAGGAACCTGTTTTAATTTAAGACTGCTTAAGCTGATAAAACCAGTTTATGCCACTTTAGGAAGACCCCACGTGACTTTTAACGCTATTGATTGGAGCGTTTATTTGACGCTAATGTCACATGATGCACGCTATGGATCACGTGTCCAAGCGGAAATGTCCCGCTAAAAGTGCGCCAAACACGGGCAATCTTCACTTGCCCGGAACCCTTGAGACAGCTAGGTCTAACCCAATTATCGGCGAATTCTCGCATTAAAAGCACTGAAGCCACGTGTCTAATTGCGGGTTAGCGTCCATCTTTGAGTAGGTAAGTGAAATCTCGCTAGAATATAATGTGATGAAATGTGTAGTACCTTGCAAAATCGACGCAAGATTGGTATGTTTACTTTATTCATATTTATGTTGTACGATCACATCCAGCCACATGTGATCGGGTATATTTTATGATCCCACGGGATATGTACATGTTCATAATAATGTATAACGGGAATATATATATATATAGCTATTAATTTCCATATTATTTGATTAATTTCGACCCGACGTTTAGACTAACGGAAATTAATATTAACGATAATGTTGACAGACCGTGACATATATTCATTATAAATTATATGACGATGCGACCAGACATGAAGTGTGTGATAATGTTGTCAGACAATTCTAAAAACACGGATGTCCAATTATTTGTTAAATTCATCATAATGACATGACGATTAGGCTAGAGGCACAGAACTAGAATACTGTTGCCGACATTTCTATGATAAATTTGGTGGGTTTAACTGACATTTATAATAATTCATCGGGTTAAGCTGACGATAAATCAGTCTAAAGAATTATAATACTGCCACTGGGGCAGAGAAATATAATAAAGGACAGACAGGAGAAACTTGAATTCAAGATTAGACTCTAGACATATGATGTTAGAGACTAAAATCTGAGGTGACGGGCAGAGGGACGGCTTAGGGAAAGACTGCTTTCTAAAGCTAGAAAATTAATGGAGCCGTCGTATTTGTCTTCAGTCTATGGTGGAGCCTTGCACGACAGTCCAATCTCAGCGCAGAATACGGAGTCGAGCACAGAGAAGGCAAATCCGAACCATTCAAGACCTACCGGGGCAACGTCAGGAGACCGGAGAACTAACCACACTTCACTATCAGCCGGGGGCTGAAAAGCTAAGTCCACGACAAAGGAAACTCACCTAATCAATGCCACAAAGTTTAGTCATCCATGATGAAAAACACGTGAATTGTGAGACACATAATACATACAGCAGACACTAATTCCATCGACAATACTATCATTCACCATCTATACACTTTATTGCAATAAACCAATTGGGTGTATATACTGTACCCCACGCTTTGTTCCTTCCATTAGATGTTGAATATTGTCTATGTTTATCTTCCTTTATAAGGGAGGGGGGGCTCGTAAAATATAATATAATTTAAAGAATAATAATAATAGATAACTGAGAAGGGGACGACGGTAGCGAGAGACCAAATATCTCCTTACAATCTTTTCCAGACCTGTCGAGTTAGGAGAATTTACCCTCTTCGTCACCCTTCGGAAGTGGGAAAACCCAGCAGGGATTCCTTGAGCCAAATCTTCCACATCAGATCTATTATTTCCTCTAAATAATTCTCTTATCCTTTAAACGCTACGTGACACTGGTGTCTCGGTCCGGGATTTGAACTTATGTATTTTATCATACCTCTGGGATAGTATCATCCATTCAGTCATTACAGTATACCATTTTAACACATGTATTTTCACACAGTGAGCTCTAGAAAGACAGAAAACATTTTTTCTAGAAATTCAGGCATTGATTGGTGAATCCCTTTATATATGTTGTGTTTAATTAAGTTAGTTCTTGATTTTGTATTTCATTGAATTACAGACCTTAAGTCTCCATAACTGTAGTAATTTCATTCTACAGCAGTCGGATAAATAATTAGTATTTACTTGTTGCTAGAAATACTATTGGAAGGTAGCACTAGCTTACTCAGTGTGGACTTTAACTGCAAAAGATGGCTGAAATAGTTAAGCTTAAGGCAGCACTAGGGGAGGCCGGTCGAGATCTAGGTTATAGTGGGGTGGACCTTGCAAATTATGTCAGTGTCGAGACTGATAAGTATTACGCTCGAGAAACAGCGAAAGCTGAAAGAGAAGAGCGAATAAAGTTAGCAGAAATAGATGAGAGGATAAAAGCTGTAGACGCTAGAGAAAGAAGCGAGAGAGATGAACGCGAGCATGCATTGAAGATGAAGCAGTTAGAGATGCAGGGACAAGCTCAAAGAGTTGAACCAGTAGCCGGTGCGACCGCATCTACCTCCTCAGGCAACCTATCGCCACGGTCAGATGATATGCCTTCCTTGCACGCAGGGGGCACCGGACCTTTGCCATCCTCACTCATGTCAACTTTGGGACCTTTGACGTTTCCATTTGAAGCTTTCTCGGAACAAGCCGACTCGATCGATAGGTATCTCGACAAATTTGAGAAGTTTGCCACCACGTTTGGTTTGGAGAAGAGCAAATGGAACCTGAAACTGTCGCAAGGGCTTAGAGGAACTGCTTATGACGTGTATAGCAAGCTTCCTCCAGGTTTACAGGATGACTACGACTCTTTGAAAAAGGCACTATTGGTTCGTTATGAGCTACATGCTGACGCCTATAGGAAGAGGTTCCGTAACTCTAGGAGGGAAGTCGGAGAGAACTTTGCTCAGTTTGCTGCGAGACTGGATTCCTACGTGGAGAAGTGGGGTGCCCTAGGGAATTTTACTCATGATTGGGAAGGCCTGAAGGAAATGGTCATGATCGAACAACTGAAGGACACCATGACTTCCGACATGAGAAGATTCCTGACAGAGAATGGGGCCAGCACTTTAGAATCCATAGTCCAGTTAGCGGAACGATATCAGGCAGCACTATCAGAGAATCCACCACCCAGACGGAAACAACCAGATTACGTACCTAGACAGACAGCTCAGTCACACATGGACCCCCAAGTGAAACCACCGTATACTAACTTCAAAAAGCCTGACAAGCCAGACTACAAGACTACTCAGAGATCTAATTTCCAGCAGCAGAGGCAAGGGGAAAAATGGTGTAAGCACTGTAGAACCATCACCCACAATACGCAGGAGTGCAACCGGAAAAACCCACCTCATCATGCTGCCTGCTTACGTAAAAGTGCCGCAAGGGGAAATGGACCGGAAGAACCTCTGGACAAACCCCGACATCCCCCGGTCGTTGAGACAGTCCTCGTAAATGACCAAGAGGTGACCTGCCTTTATGATACAGGCCTTGCATTCGACGCAGTTGTCTGTGCATCCCTAGTCAAGCCTGACCAGATGACAGAAGACACTATAGAAATACAAGGACCTACTAAAAGTGCAGCACCTATGCGTTTGGCCATAGCCAAGATTAAGGTCAAATCAAAATATGTGACTGGGGAAATCCGTGCAGCGATCTTGGACGACCCTATTTATCCCTTGATCTTAGGGTGTAGGTATGTGTTCTTGGGAGAACCCATTCACCCTCTGGTTGTGGCGGCTGTCACCACTAGAGGACAGGCCAAACGGAATACGGAGTTGGAATCCCCACCCAACATCCTTCCTGAGGAATTAAAAAAGGCACAAACGGAGGATCAATCTCTAGCACCCTGCTACAAAAAACTACCGAGAGCGCACACTCCTCTCCAAAAGGGAGACTTCTACAAGAAAAATGGGCTGTTGCATCGGAAAGCAGGAAATGGAGGACAGGAACATGGGCAACTTGTGGTTCCATCAGCATACCGAGCCCAGGTCCTAGAAATGGGCCATGCCCTTCCGTTTAGTGGCCACATGGGCATAAGTGCCACGATTCAGCGTATTTCATGTCATTATTATTGGCCAGGTATCAACGCCGATATCCAGAGATATGTGAAATCATGCCCGCAGTGCCAGAGGACAGCGCCGAAACACTGGACGGCCCCAGCCACTCTGGGAGAAATGCCAATCTTGGGCACACCCTTCGAACGAGTAGCGGTGGATATTGTGGGTCCACTTACTCGTAGCAAAAAGAGAAACAGTTATATACTCACGTTAGTGGATTGTTGCTCCATGTGGGCAGAGGCAATTGCTATGCCCGCCTGTGATTCTAAGCATGTTGCTGAGGCTCTGCTCACCATATTTACTCGGCTAGGGTTTCCGTCACAGATCCTGACAGATAATGGTTCCCAATTCCGAGGAAAACTCACCGAGGAAGTGTTTAGGATATTTCAGGCCCGACATATCCACACCTCTCCCTACCACCCCCAGGCAGATGGCCAGGTGGAGCGGTTTAACGGGACCCTTATTTCCATCCTTCGGAAACTTGCGCAGGAAAAACCAGAGAGCTGGGATCAATACTTACCCGCAGCACTATTTGCTTACCGCGAAGTACCCCACAATTCTACTGGGATGCCTCCTGCCACATTGCTGTTTGGTAGACCTATAAAAGGACCTTTAGAGGCACTGTTACGTACTTGGACAGATGATAAAGCTGATGAGACGGTCACCTCTGCATCCCAATACGTGAAGGAGTTGACCCAACGCCTTAAAACAGGATGGGAACTGGCAAAGGAAAATGTACGCCGTGCCCGTCGTAAACATGCGCGTTACTACAACCGCACTGCGAAGGATAGGGAGCTAGAAGTAGGAGAACAGGTATTATTACTCCTGCCCAGTAGCAATAATAAATTGCAAATCGGGTGGAGAGGTCCATATAAAATTGTTGAGAAAATGTCGCGCACCAATTACAAGATTGCCATAAAGGGGAAGCAGAAAATTTACCACATAAACCTGCTGAAGCGATATTATGAAAGACCAGGTGCAGAACCAGCACATTTCCTGACACTGGCTATTGCGACGGAAACTGAGGCAGAACCCCTGACCTCCTGTGAATACCCTCTTCGTCAGTGCGAAACTCATCAAGATGTTCAGATTAGTTCAACTTTAACGGAGGATCAGCAGGCACGGGTTCAACAGTTGTTGAGAAAAACACCCTAGTACACTCACGGATAAACCTGGCATGACCAACCTGATAGAATTTGATATGAAGCTAACAGACCTCGCCCCGGTACGAGTTAAGAACTATCCTGTTCCTTATGCTAAAGCAAAGGCATTGAGTGAGGAAATCGAGTACCTGCTTAAGGAAAATATTATCTCAAAATCAGAGTCGCCTTATAGTGCGAGTGTAGTGTTGCTTAGAAAATCCACAGGAGAACATCGCCTCTGCATAGACTACCGAAGGCTCAACGCTGTAACGGAATTTCAAGCGGAGCCCTTACCGGATCAGAATCAGCTTTTCACCAAGCTGAGTAGAGCACGATACTTTTCGAAGATAGACCTTAGCAAAGGGTACTACCAGATCCCGGTAAAAGAGGAAATTCGACATATGTTAGCATTTAGTACTTCTGAAGGCCATTACGAGTTTAATGTATTGCCATTTGGGCTAAGCAACGCCCCAAGCGTCTTTACTCGTATGATGAGGAAGCTACTGGAACCCCTGAACCACCCTGGGATAAGTAATTTCATGGACGACATACTTATTGCCACGAACACCTTTGAGGAGCACCTGGACGCAGTTTCCCTACTCTTCGAAAGACTTAGAGAAACAGGACTCACCGCTCGCCCTACAAAATGTCAAATTGCCTGCGAGCAACTAGAATTCCTGGGACACACTATCTCGCATGGATGCATGTTCCCAGATGCGCGTAATATTGAGAAGTTACAGCGGGCCCCACGACCCCAGACTAAAAAGGATGTAAGGTCATTTGTGTCTCTATGTGGCTTCTACCAGAGATATATTAAAGATTTTAATACCCTGAGTGCGCCATTGACCGCATTAACCAAGAATGGGAACCCGGACAAAGTAACCTGGACAGCGGAGTGCGAAAATGCCTACACGCTGCTGAAGGAGAAACTCACAGCTAGGCCAATTCTGCGACTGCCTGACTTAACTCTGAACTTTACGCTGCGAACAGATGCTAGCAATATAGGGATAGGAGCCACTCTCCTGCAGCCTAGTGATAGACCTTCTGCAACTCTATTCCCCATCGCATATGCTAGTAGGAAATTGAACCCTGCTGAACAGAACTACTCTACCATCGAACGAGAATGTCTGTCGCTAATATGGGCTGTGCAGAAGTTTCAACCATATTTATACGGGAAAAAGTTCACGGTGCAGTGTGATCACCAACCGTTGATATTTCTTGCAGCGTCGAAGAACCTTAATGCCCGGCTTATGAGATGGTCACTCCTGTTGCAGCCATATTCCTTTCACATAGAATACATACCTGGGAAGAACAACGTAGGGGCAGATTTTTTGAGCAGACATCCGGACGCAACCGAGGAGATATGAGAAACTGGAAAAGAAGAGGAAGACAGGACAAGAGGAGTTGGACGGAACGTCAAACTTGAGGAGGGGCTTGTGTGACAACTTGCCCAATCTTCTCTTCATTTTTTTATTATTTACGGACATCGTTTTTTTTCTCATCCTCAATGCATGATCGCAAAGTCCCGGGAAGTGTCACTTGCGGAAATTCTCCTAGTATTCAGTATTTTCTCCTCGCTATTTTTAGATACGACGTCATTGTTGACCAATGACCTCGGTAGCTAGGAACCTGTTTTAATTTAAGACTGCTTAAGCTGATAAAACCAGTTTATGCCACTTTAGGAAGACCCCACGTGACTTTTAACGCTATTGATTGGAGCGTTTATTTGACGCTAATGTCACATGATGCACGCTATGGATCACGTGTCCAAGCGGAAATGTCCCGCTAAAAGTGCGCCAACCACGGGCAATCTTCACTTGCCCGGAACCCTTGAGACAGCTAGGTCTAACCCAATTATCGGCGAATTCTCGCATTAAAAGCACTGAAGCCACGTGTCTAATTGCGGGTTAGCGTCCATCTTTGAGTAGGTAAGTGAAATCTCGCTAGAATATAATGTGATGAAATGTGTAGTACCTTGCAAAATCGACGCAAGATTGGTATGTTTACTTTATTCATATTTATGTTGTACGATCACATCCAGCCACATGTGATCGGGTATATTTTATGATCCCACGGGATATGTACATGTTCATAATAATGTATAACGGGAATATATATATATATAGCTATTAATTTCCATATTATTTGATTAATTTCGACCCGACGTTTAGACTAACGGAAATTAATATTAACGATAATGTTGACAGACCGTGACATATATTCATTATAAATTATATGACGATGCGACCAGACATGAAGTGTGTGATAATGTTGTCAGACAATTCGAAAACACGGATGTCCAATTAATTGTTAAATTCATCATAATGACATGACGATTAGGCTAGAGGCACAGAACTAGAATACTGTTGCCGACATTTCTATGATAAATTTGGTGGGTTTAACTGACATTTATAATAATTCATCGGGTTAAGCTGACGATAAATCAGTCTAAAGAATTATAATACTGCCACTGGGGCAGAGAAATATAATAAAGGACAGACAGGAGAAACTTGAATTCAAGATTAGACTCTAGACATATGATGTTAGAGACTAAAATCTGAGGTGACGGGCAGAGGGACGGCTTAGGGAAAGACTGCTTTCTAAAGCTAGAAAATTAATGGAGCCGTCGTATTTGTCTTCAGTCTATGGTGGAGCCTTGCACGACAGTCCAATCTCAGCGCAGAATACGGAGTCGAGCACAGAGAAGGCAAATCCGAACCATTCAAGACCTACCGGGGCAACGTCAGGAGACCGGAGAACTAACCACACTTCACTATCAGGGGGGGGCTGAAAAGCTAAGTCCACGACAAAGGAAACTCACCTAATCAATGCCACAAAGTTTAGTCATCCATGATGAAAAACACGTGAATTGTGAGACACATAATACATACAGCAGACACTAATTCCATCGACAATACTATCATTCACCATCTATTCACTTTATTGCAATAAACCAATTGGGTGTATATACTGTACCCCACGCTTTGTTCCTTCCATTAGATGTTGAATATTGTCTATGTTTATCTTCCTTTATAAGGGAGGGGGGGCTCGTAAAATATAATATAATTTAAAGAATAATAATAATAGATAACTGAGAAGGGGACGACGGTAGCGAGAGACCAAATATCTCCTTACAATCTTTTCCAGACCTGTCGAGTTAGGAGAATTTACCCTCTTCGTCACCCTTCGGAAGTGGGAAAACCCAGCAGGGATTCCTTGAGCCAAATCTTCCACATCAGATCTATTATTTCCTCTAAATAATTCTCTTATCCTTTAAACGCTACGTGACATAGACATTCATTCATTTGTGTATGAAAATGCTGTCTATGGGGAAGGCTAGATAATCCATAATTGTTTTACCCTGTTGATTATAGGAGTAATCGTTCTTGATATTAATTCGGCGCATGGATATGACACCCTTGTCTGTACCTATTTCTTAGGGCCAGAAAATAGATTAATTTGCTTATTATGTTTATGGCCTGAATTCATATGTATTACATATTATTAGTACAAGTAGAATCAGTCCTATATTGTATATTTTGGATGGGTAGGCAGGACTATATTCTTGTTACACCGCTCTAGCGGAAGTAGGAGTTGTCTTGTCTAGTCGTGATGAGTTCCGATGTACCGTGACAATGGCGGGTATGCATTTTTCCAGGGCTGGTATATTATTTACGAAGTAGTTTTTCTTCTATAGGAGATTGTGTCTCTACTAGAGTTGTGTTAGAGACTTTCCTAATGTACGGTACCATGTATGATTCGGACTCCAGGTAATTCCAGTCCCTGTTTTGATGATCTCAGGTCGGTTAGGCCTAGCGGGAATTTTGTGCTTCGCAACGCTAGGGTCAAATTTGTATCGACGGAGATGACAGGCTCCATACTGTAATTATGTCTACGTGAGGTAACTGGATTACGGTAGATCTGTATGGAGGAACTTTATGAAATTATGCTTATGTATTGCAAATTAACTTTGGCTTATATATATATCCTCCTGTGAGCGAGTGAGCGACAACTCAGGGAGGCGGCCATGTTACATTCCTGTCTTCGCATTTTTTGGATCACTGTCTAAAGAACGGGGCATGTATCTTATTATTCGGACAGTGGCAAGGAGATCTCAATTTGGATAGAAACCGCCCACGGCGACCGTTGCCTCAATTGGCTGTGTGTGGTGTACCCGGAAACGGGGCCTCCCAGTACTGAGGCACAGTTAAGTCCCCGATGTCACTTATCGGTGCAGAGTTGAGAGAGATGGCCGAGCATCACAATCCCCCCTGTGTTGCAGCATGATGAGAACCCAGCATTGCACACTGAGCTTGGGGGGATCACTTGGGCACCAGACTTAATACTGGCTCTTGACTGGATGGCCGCATGCAGGAGATTTCTACAATGGAGGGTTGGCAGGTGGTGGGTATCTGGAAGTGGCTCTGTGCAGGACGTGAGGATTCCTTGGGTGAGCCCAGAACCAGAGCACAGCATTGTGCAAGCTCTGCATAGTTGGAGAGCCCCCTGGATGACGGGGAATGCACAGTGTGCTACCCCACCTATCCCCAACTGCTAACTTAGAACCAGAAGTGGGGTCCTCTGTATGCGTGCCAGGCCAGGATAAAATGCCTGGGAAAGAGACTGGATCTCAGAACTCCCTAACTCAAAGTTGCAGGATGGCAGAAAAGCCATGGGAAAGACAGGGCTATTTTGAAGATAACGCAACCATATTTTCACCATACGAGCTCGGACGCCGCCTAGGTAAACAAGGTCCGCGCCGAGCAGTGACACCCCTAGGCTGCTTGCGAATAGTCTACTACTGGGAACATAAACAGATTAGGGATGAGCCCACTCTCCCGTTGAACAGGTGCTAAAGTCATAGATACTGGGCCAGAAGGCGCACCGGAAACCACAGTATCACGCAACTCGCTTTTTTTTTTTCTATGGAGAGTACACCGTCAAATAAATCTCGTACTGGTGCTCGCCCTGTGGAGCTCCACCAGGCAGGTGCAGTGCCGGGCTCTGAGCCTCGACAGAGCCCACCCTCAGCTACTGGAGGACCCTCTAGACCGTCTTGTGGAGTCAGCAGACGGCGGAGGAGAACTACTGACCAAAACAAAACAGAAAAAGAGAAACCCAGAGTGCCACTTGTCATGATGCACTGGAATGCAGAGGGAGTGAACAGCAAGCAGGCTGGATACAGCAAAAAGACAGAGCTGGAAAACATCTTGTATGAGAAGCAAGTCAGTGTTTGCTGTATCCAAGAGACTCACTTGAAAGCAGATCAAACCTTTAAAATAAGGGGATATCAATGCTTCAGATCTGACAGAAAAGATAGACGAAAAGGAGGAGTACTTACTCTTGTAAGGAATAACATTCCTGCACACGAAAGGAAAACCTTCATGGATGGAGCAGAATATCAGCTGTTGCAGATAAAGGTAGACAAGATGGAAATAGAACTCCTGAACTATTACTGTCCGAACAACAAACCCCTGAGTCTCAGCTCTATACAGGTACCAGCCACCAACTTTATAGCAGTTGGAGACTTTAATAGCCACTCCCAGAGCTGGGGCTATAACCATCTGGATCACAGAGGTGAAGAGGTTGAAACTTGGCAAGATGATCACTCCCTAATCCTAGTCAATAATGCCACAGATACTCCTACCTTCTACTCCAGAGGATGGCACACAACTTCAACACCAGATCTTGCCTTCTCCACACCAGATATAGCTGGATCTATTAGTAGAGAAGTAGGAGACCAACTAGGGGGAAGCAACCATCGCCCAATCTTTCTTACTGTCCAGAGTGCAACTCTCAGTACAGGCCCAGCCATTACAAGATGGAACTACAAAAAAGCCAACTGGGGTTTATTCAGGCATCAGGTGAACATGCTGCTGTCTACCCTCAAGGTACAGAACAGAGACATTAATGAAGTGGTAAAAGACTTCAACAGATGCATACTACAAGCTGCAAAAGAAACCATTCCCAAAGGATGCCGGCGTAACTACATACCATACTGGTCCAGCACACTCCAAGAACGTCAGGAAGCTATGGACAGGGCTAGAAAGGACGCAGAGTCTCAGCCTTCACTTGAAACTCACAACAAATGGAAAAAGGCTATAGCAGAGTTTCAGAGAACAAAGCTAGAAGAAAAACGGAAAAGCTGGAGAACTAAAACGGCATCGCTGAACCTTGAGAAAGACGGCAGGAAACTTTGGAGATTAGTCAAGTCTCTAAATGAAGAGCGTTCCTCACCTAGGCAGACTATCACATTGGATGAAGGTGGCAAACTTTTCAGAGGAAAACAAGCTGCAGACTTGTTTGCTAGAAGATACAGTTCAGAAAGCAACTTACCCATTAACATAGATCATCAGAGAGAGATAAGAAAAGAAATACTGGCAACCATGGGACAGACAGATACTCCTGCCCCAATGAGGGAACCCATCACACTAGGAGAACTACAGAAGGCTATTTCCAAGCTTAAGTTTCAAAAGTCACCCGGCCCAGACAAAATCAGCAACGAAATGCTAGTAAATCTGAGCTCAGCAGCAAAGACAAAACTGCTTGAGATATTCAACCACAGCTGGTTGAAAGGAACGGTACCCCAAGTATGGAGAGAAGCCATCACAATACCCATACTAAAGAAAGGGAAATGTAAGACCGAGGCTGCAAGTTACCGGCCAATCAGTCTCACAAGCTGTGTTGGGAAGACTATGGAGCGAATAGTCAACCACAGATTGAAATGGTATTTAGAGTCTGAGCAGATCCTGGTGCCGGAACAAGCTGGATTTAGAGAATGCTACAGTATAGAAGACCAAGTTACTTACTTGTCTCAAGCAATAGAAGATGCCTTCCAGGAGAAGAAAAAGGTCCTAACGATCTGGGTCGACTTCAAGCAGGCCTTTGACAAGGTGTGGAAAGATGGCCTCATTGCAAAACTTAGGAGAAGTGGAATCCAAGGCAACATGATGAAATGGATCCAGTCATACTTGCATAACAGGAGAACTAGAGTCACTCTTGATGGTCTGCAGAGCAGAAAAGTGTTGCTCCATCAGGGGGTACCTCAAGGAGGAGTAATTTCCCCAACACTCTTCCTTGTTTACATCAATGACCTGGTGAAAGATCTCCCTGCAGGAGTTAAAGCTGCCTTATATGCAGATGACCTAGTACTCTGGTGCGCTGATGAAAATGTCACCACAGCAAATTATAGAATGCAGCGGGCAGCAGACATGCTAGTGTCATGGGCAGAGAAATGGCTTATCACAATAAACACAGACAAAACCTCCACAACACTGTTCTCCCTCACCCCCAAGGACAAATCAGCTAACATACACCTAGGGACAACCGTGATCAAGGAAGAAAGCTACCCCACCTATCTTGGGGTGACATTTGACCAAAGGCTTACATGGAATAAGCATATTGAAAATGCAGAAGGAAAGGCCCGAAGACGACTAGGCATACTCAGAAAATTAGCAGGTACCAACTGGGGAGCAAATGAACGAAATCTAAAGAAGATTTATAATGGAGTAATAAGACCACACTTAGAGTTTAGCTCAGCAGCATGGTCATCAGCTGCTAACTCGCATCTGCAGTGTTTGGACAAGGTGCAAAATCAAGCTCTCAGGCTCATTACAGGAGCCATGAAAACTACACCAATAACAGAGATGCAGAAGGTTGCTGGATTACAGACATTGTCCCATAGAAGAGACACAAAAACCATGATCCAGATGGAAAAGTACAACAGTATGCCAATGCACCCAATGAAGGCAAGACTAGATGATCTGGCATTGGGACGTCTAAAGCGTAGCAGCTTTGTGCATCGGGGGAAAAGACTTATAAGACAGCATCAAGAAGACCTATCCATGAAGACAACACCACTGAAGCCCACCCTATACCCTGTACCATGGGAGCAGGCCAGCATTGCCCTCCAAATTAATACATCAGTCAGGGTCTCACAAGTGGATGTGAGTATAATGATCTGCAAAAACGAACTGCTACATTGAGTATGATCCAAGAAAGCTATCCCGATCAATCATGGATACATGCCTATACAGATGGATCAGCAACTAATGCTGTTAGGAATGGAGGTGCCGGTATCTTTATCTCATATCCTGACAACCACTATGAGACTAGGCACATTCCCACTGGTAAATTCTGTTCCAACTATACAGCTGAGGTTCAAGCTGTAGAGCAAGCTGCAAATATGATTTATAACACCAACTCTGACTGCCACCAGGTAGTCATCCTCACAGATGCACTGTCTGTCCTGCAAGCTCTCAAGGGTGGTAAACTCCCGCATCTGAGAAATGAACTAAACAAGGTAGCTGCCAAAAAGAGAACCATACTTCAGTGGGTACCATCTCATTGTGGTGTACCCGGAAATGAAAAGGCAGATAAACTTGCAAAAAAGGGAGGAGAATGTGAACAAGAAGATAATGAAGTCACATACTTTGAGAAAAAGAGAGCTATCCAGACTATCAGAAGAGAACAGAACCAACCCAAAGACGACTATCACACTCTCGACCGGCAGGGACAGATAACTATTTTTCGACTCAGGACAGGGCATAACAAACTGAATAAACACATGCACAAGCTACGATTGTCTGCTTCACCACTGTGCACAAGTGGATTAAACGAACAAACTGCTGAGCATGTTCTACAGGACTGTCCTCTGTATGACCAGTTAAGAAAGATATACTGGCCCAATGACTCAACACTAAACTCAAAGCTATATGGAGTTAAAGAGGAACTTCAAACAACAGTCGAATTCATCATGAGAACTCGTCTGACGGTGTAATCATCAAAGATGCGATCGCAAGAAGAAGAAGAAGGATAGAAACCCCTTATCGTGGTTTCACAATATGATAAACTGTGAATATAAAGCAACTTTAGTTACTTACCGATCCGCCTTCACTGACGCGCTTAGTCAGATAGGGGATGCGGCCATTGATGTACTACCTATTATTTATGAATGTGCCATGACATAGGATCTACTATGTATGCCTGCAAATTGATATGTCAACATACCCATGATTTACTCGTTATGTCCCAGTGTGAGCGTCCAAATAAACTGTGTAAACAAAGATTCCAGCAGTCTGCATTGGTGCCTTGTAGACACAAGTGAATGAGTGTTTAGATTGGTCAGAACACGAACAGTACACCATTCGCGGTAAACACACTCTACACTTCTACCCATATCTACACCATCCTGCGTCGGTTGAAGTGACCAAGTTTGGGGCCTGCTTCCCCTGGAGCCTTAGAGGGAAACTACTGTTTACAGCTGCCTTTGCCTTCCCTAACTTAGGACTAGGGTGAGTTACCCATTTACAGCTGGGTAGACTGGAGCATGCCTGATCTCGACAACTCTGTACACTACCATGGACACATACAGTAGTGGCACCACAAACAACATGCTATAGTGATTGATAGTGGAGCTTTACAGAAGAAAGAGAACACACCACACTTTACAGAAGGTTTACAGTATACAACTGATACTTCTTTACAGACTGACATTTTACAGTAACAGTGTGTGCAAGCAAACTTTACAGCTAGGAATACTCATGCTGTCAGTGTCACAATGTGAATGACTGGAACGCATTCAAAATGAAAAGATGCGACTAGTTTTGGGCTGTACGCGTGATACCTCCAGTGTGACAATGAGATACATGCTCCGATTGCTGTTGATTGCTAAGTCAGGGGAGATCCAGATATGTGATGGCCCAGGCAAAAGCATATATGCGGGTAACCTTCGATAAAAGACACCCCCTACATGAGAATGTAGCTGACATCAAAGGAGCAAGAATCAATAGAGGGATGTCATGGATGGCACAGGCAGAGGCTACGATTGGTCAGGTGACCAGTGTTGAAAATTTATCCAAAAGGGAAGAGTGGAGTAAGTCAGGGGAGAACTTGATAAACTACTAGCACGTCATCATTAGCCTTGGCAGAGAGTGCAGATCTTGGGGCAATGGAAAAGCAGAGTTGGAGATTAATCAGCTGATAAGTGATAATGCTAGAGATGATGATGCCATTGTGTACACTGATGGGTCTGTAGTGTGTGGTGAGAAATCAGGATGGGGCTTCTCTGCGAGAATAAAGGGCAGGGTCATCACTGAACAGAGTGGAGCCTACATGACAACAACCCCCAGCATGAGAATGGAGGTAGAGGCAGTTACTGCAGCACTGAGGTGACTGTCTGAAACTCCATCAACCAGGGCAGTTATATTGTCAGACTCTCAAGCCATGCTTCAGAAAGTTCAGAACGGATGGCTGCAGCAGGAATGGAAAACATCAATAGAATCCTCAAGTCTTCAAGAACTGGTATGGATCTACTGTCCTGGTCATGCAAGGGTACATGGCAATGAAAGAGCTGACAGACTGCACCCATAGTGGGGACACTGGACATGGATAAGGGAGAGATACTAAGGGCTATTAATGATTGCCTGCTGGATAATGACACTGCAATGGATGAATCAACGAGGCTGCAGCTGTTGGAGTTTGGCATCAAATCTGGGACTAGCAGAAATGGACGTGAGAGAGGATGCATCCGTCATATGTACAACCAGCGTGCCACAGGTACAATTAGCATTCATACTCTTCGACATTTGCTGAGGGAGACTGAGCACCTATGGGTTTGCCTGGAGTGCAATGAGGTCAATTCTGATTAACAATAACAATAACAAGCAATGGCTTGGGAATACTGGGTGTTTTAATGTATATATATCTTTCTACTAACTGTTCTGAGAGAGTGTAAGTCGACGGAGATGCTGCCTTCAGTGAATCTGGTTCAGAAGTAGTACTTACTAATGATTCTTTTAGTTGCAGGGTAACGCGAAACACGTCAGAAACTATGTATTTATTTTCCATAACGTTTCTATTAGCAACCACTCGTTTAATAGTTAATATTTTATGCTACTTCCGGTGTATTGGCTTCAGCACTATCATTTTATTATTTCCCTATGACGTCATAGCAAGAGCCCATCAGACATAGGGGGTAGTATACTGCTACAAAGCTAATGTATTGTCAACATCATCTGTATCACCCTTAGGCTTCCCGAGGAGCAAAGGCCTTCAAGAAACCTATGCCAAATCTTCCTGTTCCATGTCACCAGTTCAAGGTCTTTCCATGTCTTCTTCATGTCTGTCTCCAGTTCTCTTTTCCATGTGTTCCTCTACCTCTCTTACCCTGAGGACTGCCTTGTAATGCTATCATTTGGTTTTCTCAGTGTGTGCCTACCCATCACCAAGTGTCTTTTTCTCATCTCTTGTTCCACTGGCACTTGTCTAGTTCTTACCACTGTCGTGAAACATTCTAAATCCACATATCTAAATTAAAAAGTAAATGTAAAGCCTAACGAATTAATTCAATAAAAGGAAAGAGGAATGGTAAAAGAACAGTGCTGTCATGGCATACAAAAATCCCCCTTTTTCTACTTCGTCTGCATAAGTGTAACGCTTTCACGTTTGATAGTAAAGCCTACAGCAGCATACACGCGTTTCAAAAAAAAAAATAAAACCGGTACTGTGTTTCTTAGAAAACCTTGAGATACGCACACTGTTTAATGACCTAGATAAAATACTAGCATTAATTTCATTTTATACACTGCGTAACTAAAAGACAGACGAGCTTAGAAGAGAGAGAGTGAGAGGAGGAGGAACGCATTCAATACTACCACGTTCGTCTCGCGATGGAAAAGTGAACGTGAAAGGCATGAAGCACTAACTTTTTTTCAAATAGACAGTGATAAAAAACACTACCAATACACGGTTAGGTTTTAAAAAACATGTTTAATGCTTATTAGGAAACATGACATTCTACTGTTTTATGTCTGAAATCCTGACAGTACAGAAGACACCCCATAGTTTGGAAGTGAGAAGGTGGTAACAGCACGACTATCCTAGAAGAAAATACATATTTTGAACGCAGCCACTTAGCTCCATTAAAACTTATATATTTGGGTGCCTTAGGACTTGCTGACAAAGAATATGTTAGGTGTTAAGCAACTAGTCTAATAATTAACAAATTATAGCCAAAATATTATAGGGGTGCTGTCTGACACCACCAGATCATAATTGCTCAGTGGCATGTTTTAAAACCACTATTTTACAGGAAATAGGCCAACAAGTTAAATCCGATTTGATTGGCTAGAAGAATATGTAAGCCTAAACATGATTAGTCGAGTGCAAATACTATTTTTGGTTGTTACGAGAAACGGTAGGAAGGGTACTTTTTTTCAAATACTTTTGTAAACATGGTCTTATTGGCTAGACCATTTAATATAGTCAATTAGGAGCGTCTGTTCAGTGCCACATTTTGAAAATAAACTTAGTGAGAAGCAAGTGCGTTGAGATCCAGCTCATATTTTTCTAATGAAAGCCTGGGACAGAGGCAGATCGGAATTGTGCCATAATTCATCGCCAGTCAACGTATTTGTTTAATATTTCATGAATTGTGGTAAGCTTGACATATTTGATATCTTTTAGATGAAAAATTGAATGTGAATTGATAAATTATGTCTGTCTGTGTGTAGTTCAGTAGCAACCATGAGGAAAAGCCTAGATATTGCTCCACCAGGAACAAAACTTGTCGGAGAGGAGTATAACTGCATAGACCTATATGGGATTGCCAAATAGTACTATGACACCTATCTTATTGAATATAAGGAAATAATGCTGAAATTGCAGAGGCGTTTGTTACGTGCAGTCTTTGATATCTTACAATATAATACATTTGTATGCTTGTTATGTTCGCAAATATTTTGTAAACAAAATAGATACTTTTTAGTGCTTAAGGAAAAGTCATTATTGAGTTACTTCCCTTGAAAGGAGTGTCGTCATTTTTGATCGAACTCCGCGGATGAATCCAGTTTTACTGCGATTTATTCTTTGTTTGGGTAGAAATAGGTTGTTCTTGCTTCGGTGTATCTATGGCCTGAATTTATGTGTATTGTTTGTCTGGGTAGGACGAGTCTGTCTTATATCTGTATATCTTTACATATCTAAGTCGAACTATATGGTCTTTTGTCGTTAGAAAGGTCAAAGGGCTGTTCGGCGGATGTGTCGCTAGAGAGGTGTGATTTGGCTTCGCCCTGATGGGGGCTGTGATTTTTTTTGTGTAGCGGCTTGTCGCCGGAAAAAGTGATCTCAGTATTTGTGGGGAAAGTGATAGTCGTCTAGACCTATCGTGTATGCTTTACCCCAGTGTTTATTCTTATTGCCAAGGAATGGCAGAATCATATTTCTGATACCAAGGTAACAAAAGATACTTCTTATGAACTCTGGCTAAGCCACCGTTTCTCGATAGACACGATTTGTACGTCTGAGGAAATATTTATCTAGATGAAAACGACATTCATTCCTAGCAGCACTATATCTTGTATGATGAAGTCAATTGTATCATAATAGAATCTACAGAGCAATGAGAACATTTAATGAATGACTAACTTTAATGCAGATTCATTATCTGTATCCAAACGTGAGTGACAGCTCATGAGAGAAGCCATCTTGTATCCAAATATTTTGTGACTTTCAAGAAGAGAAAGGGATGCCCCGTATTATCGCTTGATGAGTCCAGAGATCACTGCTACACATGAGAACCCATTACTAGCGGTTCAATATGATTATATGGAAAAATATGTGCTGAACATTATTGTAAGGAATCTTCACTAGACGAGGTTAGGTCTAGAAGCCATCTTGACTGTTGTTTATAATCTGACGTGCTTTGTCAGTAAACTCAGATGATATATATATATGGGCAATACTGAGTGCTTGTCTACTGACAATCCATTATGCTATTATTCTACATGAGTGCCCATGTATCATTGCAAGACCATTTATCCACTGTACCATGATGTATTATGCCAACCTGTGATTTGTCACTATTCGTGCTGTCGAGTGTGTACGTCCAATTAAACTGTAGCAAAGGTACACAGTCGTTGCTGACCTTTGTCTTCCAGCACACACCCATCATTAACATCACTGATTGCTGGGATTGTAGCACTGGTTTGTGTACACTACAGTGGAGCAAACAACACCGATCTTTTACAGTGACCCGAAATATCTTTACAGCGGTGGCCACTATACCCATTACAAGAGGTTGTAATCAGAATACAAGAGAGTTTATCAACTGGTGGACCAGCTTTCTGGGTTTGACCGCGCAGAAGTTGAGAAGTCAACAGACTACCGATACCAGACCGTTTCCTGTGGCTGATACGACACACTTGCAGTATTAGTTTGCTCTTTGTCAACACTTCGTCACGTGACCTGTCAAGTGAATGCAGTATGTAGGTCAGCGTTGTTGACATTTTTACATTAGACATTACAGAGTTTCACAGAACAGTTGGATTAATTCTTGTCAATATTAACAGGAAGACAGTATTATTGAACTAAGAAGCCCTACTTTCATCGATGGATCTTCTTATGTTCTGCTATTGTGTTGAACTTTAATATTTAAGGCCAGAATTTGTAATTCAATAAAGTGGCAGTTTATTTATTTTCATAAGAATAACTTTGCCATTACTGTAAAACTGAGCCTATTTTGCAACACATACTATCATACACATAATTTATATATTTATGTTTACATGTTATTTGTTTGTATAGTATGTTAGTTTATATGTCAGCGGGTTGTGTTTAGGTTGGGCGGTGTCCTCACAACAGAATATCCCACGTCATAGAGGGTCTGTTGTGGGCGTTTTCTTTAGGTGCAATTTCCTTAATTGGAAATTTGCTTGCAACAACTAGTTGCTATTTGTGTTAGCTGTGAAGACTGTAATTATTGTTATTTTTGTAATATTTCTTTGTTCTTTAGTTCTGTTTTGATTTGTTTGTAATTTGTTGGTCTACCCTTTACTATCTTTCAGTTCTATTCACAATTTATATTCATATACTGTGACGTCATTTGTGTTGTTATTCCTTGCAGATTCAGTGATTACTTTCATTGATTTCCCTATTTGATTTATTTGATTTCTGCAAACGTTTTCGTATTGTCAGTCTTATTTGTACTTTATGTATTCTGTTGGTTGACATATGTTTTATATAGGTATATTTCATAAGACACTATTGCTTGTGCACTGCACTTGGATTATGGTATAAACCAGTACTTGATTATTATTACTGTTATACAAGACCTTATTAAGGCTTGTGACCCACAGATATTGGGATAGTGTGCTGATTAATCAAGTCATTAAGAACTTGTGGTATTATTATTATTTCAGGTGATTAGTATTATTGTTAGACATCATGTCTACATTAGAATACTTCATTATACAAGGGAAAGCCCTTGATAAGACTGGTCAACAATTAGAAGAATGGGCAGTTGCTCAATATGACAAAGCATTAGCTGCTGAAGAGAAAAAAAGCTGCTGCTGCAGAAGAGAGAAAAGCTCTGGCTGAAGAGAAAAGATTAGAAAAAGAAGCTGATGCTGCTGCTGAACTAAAGAAATTGCAGATGCAGGTGGAGGAAAGGAGATTTGAAGCTGAACAAAAAAAAATTAGAAAGAGAAGCTGCTGCTGAACAGAAAAGATTAGACAGTGAAGCTGAACAAAAAAAATTAGAAAGAGAAGCTGCTGCTGAACAAAAAAGATTAGACAGGGAAGCTGAACAAAGAAGATTAGAAGCGGAAGAGAGAAAAGCAATAAGAGAACATGAATTTGAGTTAGAGAAATTGAGATTGACAAGTGTGATTAATGTTAATCAGGCATCTAGTGGTAATGGTAAACCTTCTACTTACAAGGTTAAGGTTCCACCGTTCAATCAGTCCAGTGACGATATTACATTCTGGCTGGATAGATTTGAACGTTCTTGTCGTACACATAATGTGGATAAATCACAATATGCTAACCAATTAGCAGAAAACTTGAAAGGTGAATCTCTGACTAGATTATGCCTTGTAGGAGAAGCAGATAAGGATAATTATGATGTCATTAGGGCGGCTTTGATAAAAAAATACCAGCTAAGTGAGGAAGGCTATCGCCTTTTGTTTAGGACGATGGTGCCTGAGACAGGTGTAGAATTCTCAGAATTCATTGCAAAGGCACGTCTCACAGTTGATCGTTGGATTGAGCTTTCTAAAACAGAAAAAACGTGTGAAGGACTTATGGATTTGTTGCTCAGAGATAAGATTATTTCATGTGTTAACAAACCATTCCTTGAATTTATACATGAGCGTAAACCCAAATCTCTAAAGGAAATGGAAGAATATTGTTCCCAATATGTCACTGCACACCCCGACGTGATTTTTGGCAACACTAAGATTAAGGAGAGTATGCCAGTTGCTTCAGCAACACCATACAATCCCAATTATTCACACAGATTTCAGGGACCTCAAAACAGATTTGATAAAAAAGGTAACCATAATAGTTATCAAAACCAAGGTAACCAATCATTTCAGGGTTCTTCTTCAAAGAACTGGAGACGAGCTGATAGCTCTCGACACAGGGGTGGTCACAATTATAGCAATTTCCATAGAGGAAGTAATTATAGAAACTATCCGAGGTATCCGTCTTGGAGTCAACAAGATCGCAATTACAGAGATACTCATTATAATGAATATGATAATGGTAACCAAGAGAACTATGACTCAAACCCAAATAGGGGTTACAATAGAGGTAACAATAACTACAGAGGTAATAATAACCGAGGTAGTTCTCAAAACAGAAGACATAAACCACATTTTCAGGCAAACTCTGCACAACAAGAGTCCCATGAAGCCTATAAACAGAGTAAAGACAATAATGACGCTAATAATATGGCATGTGCCGCTTTTGATTTTGGGAGAGCATCTCAGTGCCCCCAATGCAAAACATTATTTGAGCCAACCACAGTGTCTACTTTAAGCTGTGGCCATCCTCTTCCTGCTCTTCCTGCATCAGTCGCGCATGATGGAAGAGGTTCTCTTGTCTTACATAAGGGTTTAGTAAGTAACAATCCAGTCTCCGTGCTATTTGATTCTGGATGCACCACAATTGGTGTTAGGCAGTCACTCGTAGATCCTTCCCGTGCCACTGGACAAGTAGTCAAATGTGTAACATTTGGCGGCACATTAGAGAAATACTCTACTGCTATCATTAGGATTGCTACTCCTTTCTTTACAGGAGATGTACACGCATGTCTTCTTCCGAATCCGATCGCTGACCTCATCATCGGTCGCATTCATGGAGTCAAAGAATGCACTCCGCAACAAATTTCCGCGTGGGAAAGGCAAAACATGCAGATTGCTAACGCTGTAGTCACTAAAGCTCAGGCTCTTAATATGCCTCAAACTTCATCTACTGAAGATAATGAAGTGCATAACCAAGATGATCCCTTGGTAATTTCTCGTGACTCGTTTATAAAACAGCAAGAAGATGATCCCACTCTGAAGAAATTCTTCATTCTTGCAACTAAAGGTGATCCAAATAAAGACACAAGTCGTAAATCGTGGATTACAAAGAAGAATGGCGTACTTGTACGTATGGTTCAAGACTCCATTACGTCAAGTCATTCTCAAATCCTGGTTCCCAAGAATTTGAGAGTTAAAATTTTGCAGCACGCTCACGACTCTAAGTGTGCTGGACACATGGGTTTTTCCCGTACTAAGTCAAGAGTCCTTGCGGCTTTCTTTTGGCCATTGGTAAACAAGGACATACGGATTTATTGTCGATCTTGTAAAGTATGTCAGGAAGTTAAATCCAAAGGTCCACGGCTTGCTGCACCCATTCAGGCGGCAGACATTCCTATTCGGCCGTTTCAAAAAATGGCCATAGACATTATTGGTCCATTTAAGATCAAGTCTGCCAGAGGACATCAGTTTATCTTGACGTGTGTTGATATGTGCACACGTTGGCCAGAGGCTATTCCTCTGAAGAGTATTACTACTGCTGATATTGCAGATGCTCTTTGGCTTATATTTTCTCGTCTGGGGTTCCCCGGAGAGATATTGTCAGACCATGGCACCCAACTAATATCAGATACCATGTCTCAAGTAATGTCTACTCTGCAGATAGATAGATCTTTAAGTAGTATCTATCATCCAATGTCTAATGGGATGGTCGAACGCCTTAATAGAACACTTAAAAACTTACTAGGGAAGATAACTGAGGATCATCCTCAAGACTGGGACAGAGTTTTACCTGCGGCCCTCTTCGCTTACAGAGAGGTCCCCAATGAACATACAGGATTTTCCCCCTTTGAACTCGTCTTTGGCGCGCGTCCGCGTGGCCCTATGTCGTTGCTTCATGATCTCATAACAGCTGACAATATTGACGATGACACAAAGTCATCCTACGAATATGTCATCGCGTTGAGACAAAAGATTATCGAAGCATGCAAATTAGCAACTTCTTCTTCTGAATTTGTGAAACAGAAGGCAAGGCAATTTGCCAATAAGAAGAGATGCTTACGACAACTTTGTCCTGGTGACAAAGCATTTGTATTACTACCTTGTAGGGAAAACAGACTACTTATTTCTTGGAAAGGTCCGTACGATATAATATCGAAAATTTCCGATGTCGACTATATTGTCGATATTGATGGGAAGCATAAAACCTTCCACATCAATATGCTTACTGAATTCCATGAACGTCCGGATTATTTGCAACCCATTTTCCAAGCAACGGACAATTATCCAGTACAACATGGTCATTACTCATCACTGTCCGTGATACAGGATGAGGAAACAAGTTTTTCAGATGTAAATCTTCCTCTTCCAATGATCCCACTTCATTCTAGTGAATCATGGAAGAACGTTACTGTCTCTCCCGATTTGTCTCTAGGAGAACAGCGACAAGTTTCAACTATGTTGCAAACATTTCAGGATGTACTCACTGACATCCCTGGACAAACTCATGTCATTGAACATGACATTGTTCTAACTGACCATACTCCTATTAGGGTTAGACCTTATCCTATCCCTATACATTTTCAAGCACAGGTCGAGAAAGAGTTGGATGAGATGATAGATTTGAAAATAATCGAACCATCCACCTCTGCATACTCTTCGCCGATGGTTATTGTTCGGAAAAAAAACAATAACATACGTCTTTGCGTTGACTATCGCAAATTGAATCAAGTAACGAAGTTCGATGCCGAACCTATGCCTTTACTGGAAGAGCTACTTACTCGACTCTCTAAATCTCATTTTGTCACTAAACTTGATTTGTCTAAAGGATATTGGCAAGTTCCTTTATCGGAACGCGCCAAACCTCTCACGGCTTTTTCAACACCTAGAGGTTTGTTCCAATGGAATTTTATGCCTTTCGGTCTTATGAACGCACCAGCTACATTCGTACGCATGATGCGCCGAATCCTATCTTATCGGTCAGATGTCATTGCATATCTAGACGACATCTGTCTTTTCAGCGATACTTGGGAAGATCACTATTCAGGGTTAGATGAATTGCTGTCTTCTTTGCGCGAGCACAACCTGACAGCGAAACCCTCTAAAGCCTATATTGGTTTTAGCGAAATTTCTTTCCTAGGCCACCGAGTTGGTCATGGTTTCCTAAAGACAGAGGACCATAATACTAGTAAGATACTTAACATCTCTATCCCTAAGACTAAAAAACAGGTGAGAAGTCTGTTAGGTCTTATTCAATTTTATGGCAGATTCATTCAGAATCTATCCTCTATCATGGCACCTCTTTCTACACTTTTAAAGAAAGGTTCGCCTAATATGGTCCACTGGTCTCAGGAATGCCAATGCTCTTTGGATAAGATTAAAACATTGTTTTCAACACCACCTATTTTAGTGTTACCTACTAAAGATAAGACATTTGTTCTTCGTAGTGATGCTTCATCCACTGGGATTGGAGCGGCACTAATGCAAGAGTACTCTGGAACTCTGCATCTGGTAATGTATATTTCCAGAAAACTTAATGCGGCAGAAAGGAATTATTAGGTTTTAGACCGTGAGCTATTAGCTATGGTTTGGTCGATCCTCAAACTACAGAGATTCCTTCTAGGCGCACATTTCATAGTAGAAACCGACCAAAAAGCTCTTACTGCTATACAGAGTAAGAATTTGAAGAGCTCGAGGTCTACTCGATATGCAATTGCTCTTCAACCTTTTCATTTCTCTGTGCGAGCTATTCGTGGATCAGATAATGTGATGGCAGACATTCTGTCAAGATGCCCACATGATTCCACATAACTATTAGGTCTTAGACTTCTTGATATGTCTAGTTCTATAGTAGTTCCTTTTCTATATCAAGATAGATACACATTTGTAATTTAATAATATAATGATTGTATCACTACTTAGCGGTTCATTGATGTTTATTCACCGCTGTGCTTTGATGATTTTTCTTCATAAATCATAAATTTAAGATATCTAATACGAAATTATGGTATGAAATTTTTTAGGCATTGTGTAATTGCCAGAATTGTATTATACTTTGATGACACCTTCCTGGAAAAATTTACTTGTAGAGAAATAATTTCTCTCAGTTTATGAGATACATTCTCACCAGTCGCTCCATAAGTCGACTTAGCCTCATATTAGGCGTTATATTTATTCCTGATATTTTCTTCTGTGCATTATTCATGCGTTGTGAGCCTATTGTACGTTGCTCCTAGATGTATTTCAAAAAAAAAAAAAAAGTTCCATTTTTTTTTCCCGGGAGGTGTGGTAAGACTTACGTGCAGTCTTTGATATCTTACAATATAATACATTTGTATGCTTGTTATGTTCGCAAATATTTTGTAAACAAAATAGATACTTTTTAGTGCTTAAGGAAAAGTCATTATTGAGTTACTTCCCTTGAAAGGAGTGTCGTCATTTTTGATCGAACTCCGCGGATGAATCCAGTTTTACTGCGATTTATTCTTTGTTTGGGTAGAAATAGGTTGTTCTTGCTTCGGTGTATCTATGGCCTGAATTTATGTGTATTGTTTGTCTGGGTAGGACGAGTCTGTCTTATATCTGTATATCTTTACATATCTAAGTCGAACTATATGGTCTTTTGTCGTTAGAAAGGTCAAAGGGCTGTTCGGCGGATGTGTCGCTAGAGAGGTGTGATTTGGCTTCGCCCTGATGGGGGCTGTGATTTTTGTGTAGCGGCTTGTCGCCGGAAAAAGTGATCTCAGTATTTGTGGGGAAAGTGATAGTCGTCTAGACCTATCGTGTATGCTTTACCCCAGTGTTTATTCTTATTGCCAAGGAATGGCAGAATCATATTTCTGATACCAAGGTAACAAAAGATACTTCTTATGAACTCTGGCTAAGCCACCGTTTCTCGATAGACACGATTTGTACGTCTGAGGAAATATTTATCTAGATGAAAACGACATTCATTCCTAGCAGCACTATATCTTGTATGATGAAGTCAATTGTATCATAATAGAATCTACAGAGCAATGAGAACATTTAATGAATGACTAACTTTAATGCAGATTCATTATCTGTATCCAAACGTGAGTGACAGCTCATGAGAGAAGCCATCTTGTATCCAAATATTTTGTGACTTTCAAGAAGAGAAAGGGATGCCCCGTATTATCGCTTGATGAGTCCAGAGATCACTGCTACACATGAGAACCCACTACTAGCGGTTCAATATGATTATATGGAAAAATATGTGCTGAACATTATTGTAAGGAATCTTCACTAGACGAGGTTAGGTCTAGAAGCCATCTTGACTGTTGTTTATAATCTGAC
Source organism: Oreohelix idahoensis (assembly GCA_024509875.1). Lineage (NCBI taxonomy): Eukaryota > Metazoa > Mollusca > Gastropoda > Stylommatophora > Oreohelicidae > Oreohelix > Oreohelix idahoensis. The sequence continues at coordinate 197,727 of JAMPIV010014785.1, forward strand.
GTGCTTTGTCAGTAAACTCAGATGATATATATATATGGGCAATACTGAGTGCTTGTCTACTGACAATCCATTATGCTATTATTCTACATGAGTGCCCATGTATCATTGCAAGACCATTTATCCACTGTACCATGATGTATTATGCCAACCTGTGATTTGTCACTATTCGTGCTGTCGAGTGTGTACGTCCAATTAAACTGTAGCAAAGGTACACAGTTGTTGGTGTCGATGACTTCCAGCCATACATGAGTGTGAGAAAAAGACCATTTGTCAACACCACGAACTCTTCTTATCATTCGCATATTAGACTCTCAATCTATGTCTACACATCACTGCGTAGGTCGAGTTGACATTCCATACTCAAACCACAAGCAACACAACAACACAGCATGTAGCTCTGGTGATGTTCTAGTGAGCTTATATTTATCAACTGATGAGAACAGAGTTATCAAAAAGAGAGTTTATCAGCGTTGTAACCATTAGGGAGAGGAATACTGGTGAATGTGTTACATGAGAAGCTAACAGTTGGCCTGCCGCGCTGAACTCGGTGTTTGTTATGTATTGTGCTTCAGTGTGGAAATAGATTATAAATTAGTTCTGAAGTAGGAGGTACAACCTTCTTGTTTCAGGGACCGTGGTCCTAACGTATTGAAGCAGCACCTGGTCTGAGTTTTGCTGAATCCAGAGGCTGGTAGCATACTCCTTGGTCCAGATATCAACCAGGGTTGTTTCTCAAGGAAACGGTGACGCAAGCGAGCAGTGGAGACTGTTTCCTGCCGCTCACACAGAAGTTAAGAGTGTGTGGCCAGAGCAGCTCAATCTTGTGTATAACCCCCCTCTAACAGTGACTTTACCTTAAATCTAGAGGGACATTTATTTGTTTCAAATAAAAAGAAACTGTGAACCTTTCCAATATTAGTTCCACCAGAAACAAACATTTGAAGTCATGATGACGAACAACAACTTAGCTTGAAAAGCCAGTATTACCTCATAGTACTACAGCCCAACTTACACACATAGTGCAATAATAATATATGTCAATACAAAGATCCTATCTATAAATTGTGTACATACAACTTATGATTACATTTGATTGTGATTCCTGATTAACTTTGTAGTTGAATCAGGATATCTATTACTGTGATAGGGTGGGCGAGATGATGATGATGCTGTTGTGAAGATCAAACTAATGAACAAACATTAAATCAGTAACCAAACAAACAAAACACCCAGCCAGTGCTCAATTGCTAATCTGAAACGCAAACAAAGCACCAACTAGTTAAAGTCATAATAGTTAAATAATGAGAAACACCATGCTCTCACCTGTCAAACTGTCCTTCTTCCATCTACCTGAAACATTCAACTATCATGCACACACACTCAGCCCATGCATGTCGTCTAATCAGACTAGTATGGTGTTGTGCATGAGGCTGGTAATCTCACCATGTAACAGATTGCTACTGAAACCACTACTGCAAAAGCATCTGAATGCTTTGTGCGGTCTCCATGCGGAGGCCAGCCACACTGGTGGTCATATGCTCCATAAGGAGCGAGAAGCGACATAATTTGTTCCCATGTGGACCCACGTGCTCTCATAAATTACCCGACACATAACAATAACTAAATAATAATGAAATATGCATAACATAATATTAAACGATATGTACAACGAATACTCTCATTAATGAGCATAAACCACCACCTCGCAACTGATCCATCTCAATATCCGTCCCTGCACTCTGAAGCATGTCGTATATGCCGACTGATGAGATTGGGAACTCATCATATAAAACCCATTGTTACAGAAACAAACCACTGCCATAGCATATAAATGCTTCGTGCAGGCTTCTGTTGGATTCAGCCCCACTGGTGTCGCCCTGCTCCGCAAGGAGCAAACAGGAACGTTTATGTCTCAAATGTGCTCCATGTACCAAAAGTAGGGGTATCATATTTACAAGGCATATTAACTCTTAGTATACGAGATCATAAACCACGTTTTTACGAGCTAATTTCATAGAGTACATTTTTAGACATGACTACCTTTACAGATTTTGCAATAAATAATTTATTTATAAAGATAACATAAAGTGTTAAATATCAAAATGTAAAGAAATGAAACCCCTATATTATGCACTTAACAAAATTGTTCAGTGGTTTTAAACATGCATTCCCCTATACATTTTCGCTATTGACACGGAAACCGTCTAAACCGTTTGGCCTTTTAGAAAGGCCGGCCATAAAACGGGGATCGATCGTCAGCTTTTCTAAAAGGCCGCTCGTATACTAAGAGTTAATGACTAGAACTAAATACATCACTAGGCCTATAACACGTAGCTGCCATCTTGCGAGGACAGCATACAGCCATGCTTACAACCCAGCTAAGCTGCATGGATGTACATTCTATAGTAACCTTACATTATAATACTAAATATTATAGAAATAATGGCTTAGCAAAGCTATTTAAAGCAGTACAGATAACCAATAGAGATTTTACACTGTATAAAGGACTATGAAACTAAGAAAGCTAACACCAATTAGTTATAGCCAATCTTACTAATACTTACACCACATTATCAGTCTAACATTACTGAAGAAGCACAGGACTTTATTCTAGTAAGCTGTAACATATAATAAATTGCAGCACTCACCACACTAAAATAAACTATTTTGGCATCAGCACCGTAGTTAATAAATATAACAATCTAAATCGCGCCACAATTAAATATTATTCAAACCGACGTGTTGGATTTAAACAAGATCATTGAAGGTTTCCTTAACCCCAAACAATATGGAAATACTTAACCATTAATTTCATTTACACAAATGTAATAACCGAATATGTCAATTCTATTACCGGCCACGTGTTATATTTCCTGAACATGGACCATCTGCTCCAGCCACGCCATGTCTGAATAAATTTATATCTGAAACCAACCGCATGCGAAATATAAATAACATTGAATTAAGTATATAATTATTTAAAATACTACGGCACAAAGATGGTAATCCTATATCCTTTCTAACACTATAAAGACTTTAGAATGTTGGAGAATAATATTATATCTACTCACAAATTTAAGGCATGTTCTTGCTTGAACTATTGAACTAGACTTCAGTATTTCTCAATAGCTTGTTCTCTCTCCGCAACAGGCGATCATAATGATAAAGAATTTAAACTGACGCGCTAGCCTGGACGCTTCTCTTCTCTGATTGGCTGCTATCCGTAAGCGATATGACTAATGTTCTATTTTTAGATCCTGACTGAGTAACACTAAAATGGCTGCCAAATCGCTATGTTGTAGTAAAAAGATAGAGAACGACAGACAAAATGGCCATGACAAGATGGCGCTGTCACATTACAATAGACTTAAATCTAATGTGTTCATTCAATGGCTAATGTATTGTAGTAGGCTTATGACTTGATTCTAGTAGTAAAGTCTGTCAACTGTCTTATAGTCTTATGTCTTCTTATGGCTGATGTGTTACAGTTGGTTTGTAGTATTTGCTTGTAACTTACGGGTTATGTCTGCTAGTAAATGAAGGCAGAAAAGAGTAATTGTTTGAGTAATTGTCTGCTTTTGTTTCCAGATTGAGTAATTGTCTGCTTTTGTTTGCAGATTGAAAAAGAACCTGAAAGGTTTGTTTCTGGTTCACCCCACACTGTGGCTGAGAACTATTGTCGTGATGTTAAAACCATTCATTAGGTAAACATGTGTACTTGTGTACCAGAGAAATTTACCATTCTTGTCCAGGGAAGAGACAAATGGTTTTGGACTTTTTTTGCAGAAGACCTGAGCAGAAAAAGTGTAGTTTGCAGTAAAAAGATATACAGTATATACTCGAATATAAGTCGAGAAATTTCTTCTCTTTTTGGAACTTAAAGAACGTACCTCGACTTATATTTGAATAAAAAAAATTAAAAAACAGGGGGGGTTTATGAAATCAGTCGGTGTTGACAAGCTTAAAAAATGACTTACAAAAATGTGCTGCATGAGGTCAGTATGTCAAAGAACAATTAAGCAGGTCAGAAAGAGGTAGTCTACTTTCATTGCACTTGTTGTGAGAAGAGCAGTTAGTAACACATTGTGAAAGAATGCAACATTTATGGAAAAAGATAATATAATAACCAAGAGAAGAAAAGATTAAGAAGAATGTATCAGTATGCATGGTTGTAACGGAATTGACGGAGAACACTGTAGAAAGAAGTTTTGGAGAGACATGGTTATCAGCACAGGACTTGAGGAGGATAAAGAGAGATTTAAATATCATTTGATATTTTGTTTGATTGTTTCTTGATTTTTTTTGTCAGACTCTGTGTCATAAAAATTTTGCATTGTTTATATTCCTCAAATGTTGAGTTGATTTCCCATATGTTAAGACAGAAAGTGTTGGAGATCCATTCCAGCTGACCTTCTATGTGGAGATGGAGCAGATGATGATGGTAGTGATTTTTTTGTTTCATGATTATTCAAGACTTGATATCATAAAAATCTTGCATTTGTTTATTTACCTCAAATGTGGACTTCTCATATGTTATATTAATCTTTAACCAGTGCCAAGTTTTCATCCAAGCTGAGGTTTGTCCGAACACTGGAAGAACTCAATGCTCTCGTCCCTCTGAATAGCGTTTCAATCCCAGAAGCCATTGTTCAGTAAGTTGTCACTGATTAAAAGTTTCATAATTATAGTAGCTTCAATTCACAGGTCTATTTGGATGTTTAAAAATTGGGGGTCGAACTGTCTAATAGGTATGGCATCTGCCTTGAATTCTAAAGGTGCCGGGTCGATTCCCAGTAGAGGGAATATAATTTATGGAAATAATTTTTTTCAGAACCAGTGGTCCTAATGATGTCATACTCCCCCCTGGTCTCCTGGGTAGTGAGATCAGATGCCTAGCCTTCTCGGATAAGGGCGAAAAAATAGGAGGTCCCATGTGCAAGTTGCGCACGTTAAAAATCCCATGGCAGTTAGAAATCGTATAGAGTAGGCCATATGGCCGCTGCCGTGGCAAAATTCAGAAATTAGAAATCTACCCACCACAAAAATATTTATAGAATGCATGATTCTTATATACACACAGAGGGATTCTCTCCGGTGCCATGGAGTTCATGCACTGTGCTGAGATCCTCATTGTGTGATCTAAGGGAGTATATCGGAGCAGTGATGGAGTTTTCTGTGGGCAATGAAGATATTCCTTAAAACCAAACCAAACTTAAAAAAGTGTGAAAGTATCCCATCAAAAGTGTGAAAGTATCCCATCAAAAGTGTGAAGGTATCCTTTCAGAAATATAAGCATATATATCTCTTGAAAAGCAATAGCGCCTAAGCTTTCCTGTAGACAGGTACAGCGTAATAATTAAGACCATCATCATTACACTGCGACTTTCAAAAGAACACGGGCCTTCCAGGAAACAAGTCCTACTGTGTCATTCTATGAGTTCAAGGTCATTACATATCTTCCTCATCACTTTAAATTCATTATCCAGTGGCTCTTCTCTCTATGCTTTTTTGGGTCTCCCTCTAACATTCTTACCCTGGGGATTCCAGAACAAGGACTGTCTGATGATGCTATCAACATGTTTCCTGACTGGGTGTCCAGTCATTAGCCAGTGTCTTCTTTTCGTGAATAAATAAATAATTAATTATTTTTTGTTATTAAATTAATATATGGAAGTGTGGTAGTCAGCACACACACACACACCCCCCCCCCCTTTCTTCTTCTTCGATCCTTAACCACCGACCGTCAAAGCAGTCAGTGGCCATCACGCCTAGTGGTGTCTTGTAGGGCAACAACAAATTGATTCCACTTTGCACGGTCGGTGGCCATCCTTCGTACAGTGCCCCAACTCTGGTTCATTCTTTGCATCTCAGCCTCCACAGTCCTCCGCCAAGTTGTCTTTGGTCGGCCTCTCTTTCGCTTTCCTTCAGGGGTCCAAAGCATAGCTGTTCTTGTGATGGCATCGGGGTCTCTTCTGAGGACATGACCAACCCAGCTCCAGCGTCTGCCAGCTATGATGGTGTGCATGTCCTCTTGCTTGCTACTAGTAAGCAGATCTTGGTTGGTGATGGTATTCGGCCAAAAGATTCGGTGAATTTTTCTTAGGCATGTTGTGTGAAAAGAGGACAATTTTGACATTTCCTTCTCTGTGACTCTCCAGCATTCCGCACCATAGAGAAGCACAGAAAGCACGCAACTCTGGTATAATCTTAATTTTGTGCTTGTGCTGTACTGGGAGGACTTCCAGATGTTATTTAGGCTAAAGAAGGCTGTTCTTGCCTTATTCATTCTGATGTTGATGTCTTTGCCTGCCCCACCGTCTGGTGTTACTATGCTTCCTAGGTATGTGAAGGTATCTGTCTGTACCAGTTGCTGATTCCTTACTGATATGGGCTCAGGGTTGCTCACATTGAGCGTCATGACCTCAGACTTCTTTAAATTGATGTTCAAGCCTACCTGCTGGCTAAATTTATTAAGTCTATCCGTTTTTTCCTGGATGTGTTCTCCCCCCCCCCCATATGCAGTCTTGTTCTGTACACATTCTGAATCTATATTTCATTATAATTTATGTTAGTTTACCCGTAATTAATAAATATTTTACTTAATTAATGATGCAAATGACAACTATGACCACTATTGCAAATAAATGGTATAAGTGTCAGAAACTTCGGGACAGATGTAAGATAATGTGAACACAGTTTCAAATTCATTTGACGTTGTGCGCAGCAGCTGGGAGACTTTCTGGCCATAAATCGTTGATTCCTCAGCTAAAGAGAAGGTGGCAAGAAGATGAAGATGGCTGTATACCGCTCCACCTATGTTCCAGTCTTGACGTATGGATGCGAGTCATGGGCAATGACTACAACCACAAAAGCCAAATCCAAACTTCAGAAACGAGGTATCTGAGGGAGGTGGTTGAAGTAACTAGAAGAGACATGGTCTGCAACCAGACGATATGTCAAGACCTAAATACCCAACCCCTACAGAGCCATGTAGAATAGTCCCAACTAAGATGGATTGGCCAGGTCTGCAGAATGAGAGAAGATCAGCTACCACGAGAAGTATGGGAAACTAAGAGCCAGGGATCCAGACCTCCAGGACGACCCAGAGTCCGCTGGGAGGACAACATTAGATAATCTCTGAAGTACCGAGGACTAGAATGGAACCAGGCCAGGAGGAAGACAACTGATAGGATAGTATGGCGCTCTCTCTTCCAAACCTCTACACCTCACGGTAGAAGGGGAACGACTAAGTAAGTAAGTAAGTTTTCGTTGTGCAAGTCTTATTGTCATTATTGTTTAGTAAATAATGATGAAATTAGATTGGAAAACATTTAGTAAAAATGTCATCCTTTTTTTGTTCCCCTTGAGGGAGTACGGTGTGCACATCTTATGTCATTTTATTATGTCAACATTTGATCTTGTCTCATATTTTGCATGTCTTATATACTGGAAATATCAGCTTTACGGTTTTACTTTGTTCAAATGCATGTGACAGAATTGTTGCTTGTCATAATAACTACTGACCACAGTTTCATCATTATAACTACTGTCCACAGTTTCATGACATTAATGGTTTCTATCATTATAACTTGCTTACCACACTTTCAGATCATTATAACTACTGACCACAGTTTCATATCATTATAACTACTGACCACAGTTTCATATCATTATAACTACTGACCACAGTTTCATATCATTATAACTACTGACCACAGTTTCATATCATTATAACTACTGACCACAGTTTCATATCATTATAACTACTGACCACAGTTTCATATCATTATAACTACTGACCACAGTTTCATATCATTATAACTGATCACCGCTGTACCACATTATAACTACTGACCACAGTTTCACATCATTATAACTACTGACCACAGTTTCACATCATTATAACTACTTACCACAGTTTCACATCATTATAACTACTGACCACAGTTTCACATCATTATAACTACTGACCACAGTTTCATATCATTATAACTACTGACCACAGTTTCATATCATTATAACTACTGACCACAGTTTCACATCATTATAACTACTATAACTACTGACCACAGTTTTTCATATCATTATAACTACTGACCACAGTTTCATATCATTATAACTACTGACCACAGTTTCATATCATTATAACTACTGACCACAGTTTCATATCATTATAACTACTGACCACAGTTTCATATCATTATAACTACTGACCACAGTTTCACATTATAACTACTGACCACAGTTTCATATCATTATATACTATGACCACATATCATTATAACTAGAACACTGACCACAGTTTCATATCATTATAACTACTGACCACAGTTTCATATCATTATAACTACTGACCACAGTTTCATATCATTATAACTACTGACCACAGTTTCATATCATTATAACTACTGACATTATATAACTACTGACCATAGTTTCATATCATTATAACTACTGGCCACAGTTTCATATCATTATAACTACTGACCACAGTTTCATATCATAACTATGACCAACATATCATAACTTCTGACCACAGTTTCATATCAGTTAATCAGAATTGACGTCATTTCATTGGGCAAACCCATAGGTGCTCAGTCTCCAGCAGCAAATGTCGAAGGGTATGAATGCTAATTGTTCTACTGACCACTGGTGTATACATGATGCATCCTCTCATACGTCCATCCCTGACTGGTCACAGTTTCATATCAAATTCCAGCAACTAGCCTGATGATTCATCGATTGCAGTGTCATATCATTAATAACTACATGACGCCCTCAGTATTTCATTCCTTATAACCATGACCAAGTTTGCACCATTTATGGGTGCTTTTGAAGCTAGTCTGTCAGCTCTTTCATTGCCACAACCCCTACATGACCAGGACAGTAGATCCATATCAGTTTATGAACTACTGACTTCTATGGAGGTTTCATTCATTCATAACAACCATTTTGACCTTTCAGATTTGAGTCTGATACATATAACTACTGTTAACCATAGTTTCATATCTTTATAATGGAATCTTCAGACCAAGTTTCCATTATAACTACTGACCATAGTTTCATATTATAACTGCTGACCACATTTTCATATTATAACTACTGACCACAGTTTAATATCATTATAACTACTGGCCACAGTTTCATATCATTATAACTACTGACCATAGTTTCATATCATTATAACTACTGGCCACAGTTTCATATTATTATAACTACTGGCCACAGTTTCATATCATTATAACTACTGGCCACAGTTTCATATCATTATAACTACTGACCATAGTTTCATATTATAACTACTGCTCAGTTTCATTATTTAACTACTGACCACAGTTTCATATTATTATAACTATTGACCTCAGTTTCAAATTATAACCATGACCATAGTTTCCATAAAACTACTGACCAAAGTTTCGAAGGGTATTGAAGCTACTGACCATAGTTTCAGATTATAACTACTGACCATAGTTTCAAATTATAACGGCTGATGCAGTTTCATCTTTATAACATCCTGCTGCTGGTCTTACGTTTCATATTATAACTACTGGCCCAGTTTCATATTATTATAACTACTGGCCACAGTTTCATATCATTGCATAATTCTCTAATAGTTTCAACATGAAACTGACCATAGTTTCAAATTATAACTACTGACCATAGTTTCATATTATAACTACTGACCATAGTTTCAAATTATAACTACTGACCATAGTTTCACATTATAACTACTGACCATAGTTTCACATTATAACTACTGACCATAGTTTCAGATTTTAATATCATTAGTTTCGAAGACTACTGACCATAGTTTCATAAATTATAACTACAACCATAGTTTCAGATTATAATAACTGACTTTAGACAGATATAACTACTGACCACAGTTTCATATCATTATAACTACTGGCCACAGTTTCATATTATTATAACTACTGGCCACAGTTTCATATCATTATAACTACTGGCCACAGTTTCATATCATTATAACTACTGACCATAGTTTCATATTATAACTACTGACCACAGTTTCATATCATTATAACCACTGACCATAGTTTCATATTATAACTACTGACCACAGTTTCATATCATTATAACTACTGACCACAGTTTCATATCATTATAACTACTGACCACAGTTTCATATCATTATAACTACTGACCACAGTTTCATATCATTATAACTACTGACCACAGTTTCATATCATTATAACTACTGACCACAGTTTCATATCATTATAACTACTGACCACAGTTTCATATCATTATAACTACTGACCACAGTTTCATATCATTATAACTACTGACCACAGTTTCACATTATAACTACTGACCACAGTTTTACATCATTATAACTACTGACCACAGTTTCACATTATAACTACTGATCACAGTTTCACATTATAACTACTGACCACAGTTTCACATCATTATAACTACTGACCACAGTTTCACATCATTATAACTACTGACCACAGTTTCATATCATTATAACTACTGACCACAGTTTCATATCATTATAACTACTGACCACAGTTTCATATCATTATAACTACTGACCACAGTTTCATATCATTATAACTACTGACCATAGTTTCATATCATTATAACTACTGACCACAGTTTCATATCATTATAACTACTGACCACAGTTTCATATCATTATAACTACTGACCACAGTTTCATATCATTATAACTACTGACCATAGTTTCATATTATAACTACTGACCATAGTTTCAAATTATAACTACTGACCATAGTTTCAGATTATAACTACTGACCATAGTTTCAGATTATAACTACTGACCACAGTTTCATATCATTATAACTACTGACCACAGTTTCATATCATTATAACTACTGACCACAGTTTCATATCATTATAACTACTGACCACAGTTTCATATCATTATAACTACTGACCATAGTTTCATATCATTATAACTACTGACCACAGTTTCACATCATTATAACTACTGACCACAGTTTCATATCATTATAACTACTGACCACAGTTCATATCATTCGAACTACTGAATGACCACAGTTTTCATATTGTGAATAACACCGGTACTGACCACCTTTCATATCATTTATAAACTTACGTTTGATGACCACAGTTTCATATCATTATAACTTACTGACCACAGTTTCATTCATTATAACTACATGACCACAGTATTTCATAATCATTATAACAACTGACCACAGTTTCATATCATTATAACTACTGACCACAGTTTCACATTTATATATACTGACCACAGTTTTTTCCATATCATGTTTTTGAATTATAACTACTGGACCACAGTTTCACATTATAACTACCATTATAAACCACATTTTGGAACCTTTCACATCATTATAACTACTGACCACAGTTTCATATCATTATAACTACTGACCACAGTTTCACATCATTATAACTACTGACCACAGTTTCATATCATTATAACTACTGACCACAGTTTCATATCATTATAACTACTGACCACAGTTTCATATCATTATAACTACTGACCACAGTTTCATATCATTATAACTACTGACCACAGTTTCACATTATAACTACTGACCACAGTTTCATATCATTATAACTACTGACCACAGTTTCATATCATTATAACTACTGACCACAGTTTCATATCATTATAACTACTGACCACAGTTTCATATCATTATAACTACTGACCACAGTTTCATATCATTATAACTACTGACCATAGTTTCATATCATTATAACTACTGACCATAGTTTCATATCATTATAACTACTGACCACAGTTTCACATTATAACTACTGACCACAGTTTCATATCATTATAACTACTGACCACAGTTTCATATCATTATAACTACTGACCACAATTTCACATTATAACTACTGACCACAGTTTCATATCATTATAACTACTGACCATCGTTTCATATCATAACTTCTGACCACAGTTTTATATCATTGTTATTGTTAATCAGAATTGACGTCATTGCACTCTGGGCAAACCCATAGGTGCTCAGTCTCCAGCAGCAAATGTCGAAGGGTATGAATGCTAATTGTTCCTGTTGCGCACTGGTTGTATACACGGCTGATGCATCCTCTCATACGTCCATCCCTGCTGGTCTTACGTTTGATGCCAAATTCCAGCAGTCTTAGCCTTGATGATTCATCGATTGCAGTGTCATTCTCTAATAGACGAACATGAATCGCCCTCAGTATTTCTTCCTTATCCATGGCCAATGCACCATTTATGGGTGCTTTTGAAGCTAGTCTGTCAGCTCTTTCATTGCCACAGACCCCGGCATGACCAGGACAGTAGATCCATATCAGTTTTTGAAGATTCGATGCTTCTATGGAGGTTTTCCATTCATGGCGAAGCCAACCATTTTGGACCTTTCGAAGCATGGATTGTGAGTCTGATACAATAACTGCCTTTGTTAATAAAGTCTCAGACTTTATAATGGAATCTTCAGCCACTTCCATTATAACTACTGACCATAGTTTCATATTATAACTGCTGACCACATTTTCATATTATAACTACTGACCACAGTTTCATATCATTATAACTACTGGCCACAATTTCATATCATTATAACTACTGACCATAGTTTCATATCATTATAACTACTGGCCACAGTTTCATATCATTATAACTACTGGCCACAGTTTCATATCATTATAACTACTGACCACAGTTTCATATCATTATAACTACTGACCACAGTTTCATATTATAACTACTGACCACAGTTTCATATCATTATAACTACTGGCCACAGTTTCATATCATTATAACTACTGGCCACAGTTTCATATTATAACTACTGACCACAGTTTCATATTATAACTACTGACCACAGTTTCATATTATTATAACTACTGACCATAGTTTCATATTATTATAACTACTGACCACAGTTTCATATCGTTATAACTACTGACCACAGTTTCACATTATAACTACTGACCATAGTTTCACATTATAACTACTGACCATAGTTTCAGATTATAACTACTGACCATAGTTTCAAATTATAACTACTGACCATAGTTTCAGATTATAACTACTGACCATAGTTTCAGATTATAACTACTGACCATAGTTTCAAATTATAACTACTGACCATAGTTTCATATCATTATAACTACTGGCCACAGTTTCATATTATTATAACTACTGGCCACAGTTTCATATCATTATAACTACTGACCACAGTTTCATATCATTATAACTACTGACCACAGTTTCATATTATAGCTACTGACCACAGTTTCATATTATAACTACTGACCACAGTTTCATATTATTATAACTACTGACCATAGTTTCACATTATAACTACTGACCGTAGTTTCAGATTATAACTACTGACCATAGTTTCAGATTATAACTACTGACCATAGTTTCAAATTATAACTACTGACCATAGTTTCAGATTATAACTACTGACCATAGTTTCAAATTATAACTACTGACCATAGTTTCAGATTATAACTACTGACCATAGTTTCAGATTATGACTACTGACCATAGTTTCAAATTATAACTACTGACCATAGTTTCAGATTATAACTACTGACCATAGTTTCAGATTATAACTACTGATCATAGTTTCATATCATTATAACTGTAATGTTATGATGTATGTATATAAGCATTACCTCGTCATCTACACAAGCACACACATGTTTCAGAAGGCACTCAGTAAAAGCATGTTCAGTTTGTAGCCATGTTTATTTACAGCATATCGTACATGTGAAGATTCGCATATTATTACAATGTGTGGTTCGTATTATTAATGTATTATATTACATCCCCCCTTTTTTGAAAAAAAAATGTGTGCAAACATTTCCAACGAAATGTTTCATGTGAGAAAGGATAAGTATGTGTAATGCTCAGTGTGAGTATATATATGTCACTGTCTGTATCGGCTGGGAGGTGTCACTGTACGGCCAGAACGAGTGGTGTAAAGTGCTGGTGGTTCTGCGGAAGTCCCTGGTTTAGCTTGAGTTGGTTGTGATTTCGGCCTTGGCGCTTGTTGGTTTTGTGGGGCACCAAGGTCTGGAGTTACTGCATTGTCTGTTGAAAGCATGGGAATTCTCTGTTCTGTTGTATTCTGTGGGATTTCTCTTAAGTCCACTCTGTTTCGCCTCAGGAGGTTGCTGCTGCTGTCTGGTCTTAAAGTATAGCTCCTGGGTTCAGGGTTTCTGGAAATGATTGTTGCTTTTGACCATGTGTCGTTGTTGTGGTTGTAGGTAGTCACATGCTGACCAGGATATAATGTGGTAAGTCTTTAGCACATTTGTCATAGTTGGATTTCTGAACTTGCTGAAGTTGATCATATGTGCTGTCTCTATGTTGTGGACGGAAGTGGACCTTAGATGGTAGAAGGTCTTTAATTCTTCTATCAAACATAAGTTCTGCTGGACTGTCGATCTTACTGTCTACCGGTGTTGTTCTCCATCTCAAGAGTGCTAGGTGTACATCCTCTGTTCTTGTTTTCTTCATGATTGATAGTTTGTATCTGTCTCTCAATGAAACCATTAGATTTAGGGTATCTAGGTGATGATGTTGTGTGTTTGATCTTCCAGTCCTTAGTGAAGTTTCTGTATGCTTGACCTGAGAAATGTGGACCGTTGTCTGATCTAATTTCATCTGGGATGCCAAACATGCTGCACTACTTCTTTGTAATGTCTGCAATAACAGCTGATGGTGAGGGTTGTGGAAGTTTCTCAATGATGGGAAATTTGCTGTAGTAATCAGCAATAATAAGATAGTCATTATTGTCGATTGAGAAAATATCAGTTCCTATAATGCTCCAAGGGCTCAATGGTATGTCTGATGGTATGAGAGGTTCTCTGCACTGCCTATTTGCATGTTCTTGGCAAATTGAACAGTTTTTACATAGTGTTTCTATGTCCTTGTTTATCTGTGGCCAGTAAACATCTTTCTTTGCTCTCAGTTGTGTCTTCACAATACCAAGGTGACTATTATGGAGCTGTTTAAGAATGATATTGCGTTGTGTTTCTGGTACAACAATGCGATCTCCTTTAAGGATCAGACCATCTTCGATGCTTAACTCGTCCCTCATCGAGTAGTATGGACGGATGTGTGTTGGAACTTCCCTGATAGAGCTTGGCCATCCATGGTATATCGGTTCTTTGAGAGAGTTAAGGATAGGATCTCTCATTGTGTCTTCTCTGATGTGTTCAAGCCGATTACCGCTAAACTTGACAAAATCAACTTTGATGTTTGGGGTAAGATCTGCTGTCTTGTTGGGGTTTGGTAGTCTGCTGAGAGCATCTGCAAGACCTATATCCTCTTTAATGTTGTTAATAGTTACCACACTCAGCTTTTCGCACATTGGTAAACCCAAAATTGCAGGTCCTTCAACATCTACCAAGTAAAATGTTGACAATGTCCATTCAGAGCCTCTGTGTGAACATTCAAGTGTTACTGCTCCAAAACAGTCTATACTTGTTCCATTGTAAGCTCTTAGCTTTGTCCTGCCGCTCCTACGTTTTACATCCCTTGTGGGAAATCCTTGCTCATCCACCTTGTCAGGCATGATCTGTCTGAATATTCTTAAGGGTAGAGTGTTACCTTGGGCACCTGTGTCTATCTTGAACCGAATGTTTCTTTCTTTGTGCATTTTAATTCCTGGTATTCGGAATTGTACCTTGCAGAAAGCCTGCGTTCTCTTTGGTTCATTACTGAAAGTTAGTATCTTCACAGTATCAAAAGTGGAAGGATCACTTTCTTCACTGGAGTCAAGGTCCTCAGTCATCATAGAGTGTGTTTGTTTTGACGACTTTCTGCTGTGAAGTTTGTGTTGAGCACTGTCTTGTTTCCTCTTGAAACATAATTGTATCCAGTGGCCCCTCTTTCTGCAGTAATGACATGTAGAGTCTTTAGCTGGACAGTGGTTTTGTATGTGGTTTAGGCCACAACATTTACACATAGCACCTCTGCTTGTGTTGTGTTTTTCTTGTTGCTTCGAACCAGTTGCTTTGTTGTGTCTAGGTTTATAGCTTTTCACTGCATCCACCTGGGCTGCTAATATACCTTGCTGAATTTGTTTAATGTTTAGTGCTTGTGCCTCGTGTTTCCTGCCTTCATCCAGAAGTTGTTGTAAAGTTAGTGTATCACTCTGGCTCAGTATCCATTTCTGGAACTCTGGCATTGGTGTGCTGAGAAGGATTTGTTCGATAATTCGCTCTTTTTCTTCTTCTTTGTTAAATTTGCATACACTTGTTTTCTCCTTGATGCGAGTGAAAAAATCATCTAGACTTTCACCAGGTTTCTGTCGCAGGTGGTGAAGTTCTAATCTTGCCGCTCTAAAGTTCGTGTGCTTTATGATCAGACGTTTTTCAAATTCGTCCAATATGGCTGCGGGGTCTGTCGCCGACTCCACAGGCATGGCAGTAGCAAAACTGTTGTAAATTTTCAAACCTTCATCGTCCAATGCTTCTAGGATATATGGAGTTAGGGTTTGTCCTTCCAGACCAGTGGTCTTGGAATATAGATCTATGCGTTGGCGCCATAACAAGACATGTAATGTTATGATGTATGTATATAAGCATTACCTCGTCATCTACACAAGCACACACATGTTTCAGAAGGCACTCAGTAAAAGCATGTTCAGTTTGTAGCCATGTTTATTTACAGCATATCGTACATGTGAAGATTCGCATATTATTACAATGTGTGGTTCGTATTATTAATGTATTATATTACAATAACTACTGACCATAGTTTCATATCATTATAACTACTGATCGCAGTTTCATATCATTATAACTACTGACCACAGTTTCATAAACTACTGACCATAGTTTCATATCATTATAACTACTGACCACAGTTTCATATCATTATAACTACTGACCATAGTTTCATATCATTATAATTACTGACCATAGTTACATATCATTATAACTACTGACCATAGTTTTAGATTATAACTACTTATCACTGTTTTATATTATAACTACTGACCACAGTTTCATATCATTATAATTACTGACCATAGTTTCATATCATTATAACTACTGACCATAGTTTCATATCATTATAACTACTGACCATAGTTTCATATCATTATAACTACTGACCATAGTTTCATATCATTATAACTACTGACCACAGTTTCACATTATAACTACTGACCACTGTTTCATATCATTATAACTACTGACCACAGTTTCATATCACTACATTTTTCTCAAGCTGGGAACAGATCACATCATTTTAATCAAAGTAGAAGTATTAGAAAGTTTCTCTTTGTCTCTCTGATACACGTATGCCCACACACTTAGAAAGTAGTGTAGCCTATTATGTTATTTACATATTTTGTCTAGTTTTGTACAGGCCTCTTCACGCAGGAAGAAAAATAGGATGAGCAAAAATGCTGATTTGTATGTGGTATATTTTCATAATACCCACCAACACTGCATGTTTGATATGTGAAATGAATCAATTACTGATGTTCAGAAAGTTCAGATGTTCAGAAAGTTCACTTGAAAAATTTCCTGCTGTGTCCATAATAATGTTCTAATGAAACACAAACACTATGATAGTTTAATGAAGAGAACATCATGCATTTTGATATAATTGAAACTGATTTGTTTCATTTATTCCATTATTCAGTAGGACAAGATTTTAATTTATCTGGTTACTATGGTTTTTTTTAAATTAATGAGAACCATAATTCTGAATACTGTGTAGCATTGGGGAATCGTTTCTTATTCCTTGTAATTTTGTTTATTCTAATCTGAGCAGTGGACTTTCTGTACATCTGAATAGTTTTGTCCTTGATGGGTTATTGGCTACTGTTTTGTGAAGACTTTTACATCTGAAGGAATAAGAATAATTCATAAATAACAGCTGCTTTTCTTATTTTCTTTTTATTGTTAATAATGTGGGTTATGATCATATTTAGTGACTTTCTAAAAATAAATATGGAGGTGATAACCTGTCACTGTTAAAGCACTTTTCATTTACCCTTTGCATTATATTCTTCAAACCCAGATAATAGCTTGTTATTTTAAACAGCCTACAGCCACTTCACCATCATCTTCAGCCACTTCATCATCATCTTCAGCCAATTCATTGTTGCTTCAGCCACTTCATCATTGTCTTCAGCCACTTCATCATTATCTTCAGCCACTTCATCATCATCTTCAGCCACTTCATCATCATCTTCACCCACTTCATCATTATCTTCAGTCACTTCATCATTATCTTCAGCCACTTCATCATCATCTTCAGCCACTTCATCTTCAGCCACTTCATCATTATCTTCAGCCACTTCATCATCATCTTCAGCCACTTCATCATCATCTTCAGCCACTTCATCATCATCTTCAGCCACTTCATCATAGTCTTCAACCAACTTCATCATCATCTTCAACCCACTTCATCATCATCTTCAACCCACTTCATCATCGTCTTCAACCATTTCATCATCATCTTCAAGCCACTTCATCATTGTCTTCAACCCACTTCATCATCATCATCAAGCCGCTTCATCATCATCTTCAACACACTTCATTATCATCTTCAGCCACTTCATCATCATCTTCAACCCACTTCATCAACATCATCTTCAGCCTACTTCATCATCATCTTCAGTCTACTTCATCATCATCTTCCTTTGTGCTCCTTACAGAGCAATGAGCCACTTCATCATTGTCTTCAACCCACTTCATCATCATCATCACCACTGCAGCAGCTCCCCTTGCACTAAGCCTACATCAAGCATTGACATATGCTCTAGGATTTGTGGTTTCTCTGGCAGTTTGTTTTACATGATGAGGTTGCCAGCCCATGCACAACCTCATATTAGTTGCCTGGTACAACATTGCCTGAGGGAGCAGTAGTTGTCTCATCAGAGACCCCCTGGGAGTTACACACGGCCGTCTGCCATATATCTTGTCACATTTCTTTTATTACAACTTTCAACCCCTTACCCCAGCATTTTACATTTCTCAGACCCAGACATCCCCCGTGTGGGATCCCAGGGCCTGTCACTTGACACAAAGAAAGAATAAGACCACTGCTTCTACCTGGCATGTTCATATGAAGGCCAGGTCATGCATGAGGTTGGCAACCCCATCATGTAAAACAGACTGTTGCAAGAATTACCACTGCAAGAGCACATCAGTGACCATTGTTTCTTAGTTCATAGTTTCAGTGACCATATTTTCTTAGTTCATAGTTTCAGTGACCATAGTTTCTTAGTTCATAGTTTCAGTGACCATAGTTTCTTAGTTCATAGTTTCAGTGACCATAGTTTCTTAGTTCATAGTTTCAGTGACCATAGTTTCATAGTTCATAGATTCAGTGACCATTGTTTCTTAGTTCATAGTTTCAGTGACCATAGTTTCTTAGTTCATAGTTTCAGTGACCATAGTTTCTTAGTTCATAGTTTCAGTGACCATAGTTTCATAGTTCATAGTTTCAGTGACCATTGTTTCTTAGTTCATAGTTTCAGTGACCATAGTTTCTTAGTTCATAGTTTCAGTGACCATATTCTCTTAGTTCATAGTTTCAGTGACCATAGTTTCTTAGTTCATAGTTTCAGTGACCATAGTTTCTTAGTTCATAGTTTCAGTGACCATAGTTTCTTAGTTCATAGTTTAAGTGACCATAGTTTCATAGTTCATAGATTCAGTGACCATTGTTTCTTAGTTCATAGTTTCAGTGACCATAGTTTCTTAGTTCATAGTTTCAGTGACCATATTCTCTTAGTTCATAGTTTCAGTGACCATTGTTTCTTAGTTCATAGTTTCAGTGACCATAGTTTCTTAGTTCATAGTTTCAGTGACCATAGTTTCTTAGTTCATAGTTTCAGTGACCATAGTTTCATAGTTCATAGTTTCAGTGACCATTGTTTCTTAGTTCATAGTTTCAGTGACCATAGTTTCTTAGTTCATAGTTTCAGTGACCATTGTTTCTTAGTTCATAGTTTCAGTGACCATTGTTTCTTAGTTCATAGTTTCAGTGACCATAGTTTCTTAGTTCATAGTTTCAGTGACCATAGTTTCTTAGTTCATAGTTTCAGTAACCATAGTTTCTTAGTTCATAGTTTCAGTGACCAATTGTTTCTTAGTTCATAGTTTCAGTGACCATTGTTTCTTAGTTCATAGTTTCAGTGACCATTGTTTCTTAGTTCATAGTTTCAGTGACCATAGTTTCTTAGTTCATAGTTTCAGTGACCATAGTTTCTTAGTTCAAAGTTTCAGTTACCATAGTGTTTTAGTTCATAGTTTCAGTGACCATTGTGACTTTAGTGCAGGCTTGCTCCAGTCATGGAGCTAAATAAAAGACAAAAATTAAAGTGCTTGATGAGAGGTCTCAGTGAGTGGGTCTGAAAATACACAGGGAGAAGACAAAGATAATGAGAATAGGTGCAGAATATTGCACTTAAAGAAACACCCTACAATATGTAGAATCATGTATTTGTCTTGGCAGTAATATAGGCAGTTGGATGGACAGACCGTGATATCAAAATAAGAATACAGAAGGCAACAAGAGCTTTCATTGGAATGGGAAATATATGGAGATCAAGTGAAATCTAGTGCAACACGAAAATCAGAATCTTCAACTCGTATGTCAAGCCAGTTCTATTGTATGGCTCTGAAAACATGGAGAACAACAAAAACAACAATCACGAAACTACAGACTTTCATAAACGTGTGCTCATGTAGAATAGAAGGGTCGAATGACAAAGTCATTAATGTGGAATGTATGACATGAACTAGACAAGTGCCAGTGGAACAAGCGATGAGAAGATGATGCTGGCGATGGACAGGATACACACTGAGGAAGCCTGTTGATGGTACCACTAAAGCAGTCCTTATTCTGGAATCCCCCCTGTAAGAGAGGTAGAGGCAGACCAGAGAAGAGAACTGGAGACAGACATGAAAGGAAGAAGCAGGACATGGAAAGACCTTGAGGTGATGGCACAGAACGACTTGGCATGAGCCTATGCTCTTTTGGGAGCTGATGGGTGGTGATGATTATGTCCAACTGTATGTCTTATATTCTTAGATTATGTCCAACTGTATGTCTTATATTCTTAGATTATGTCCAACTGTATGTCTTATATTCTTAGATTATGTCCAACTGTATGTCTTATATTCTTAGATTATGTCCAACTGTACGTCTTATATTCTTAGATTATGTCCAACTGTATGTCTTATATTCTTAGATTATGTCCAACTGTATGTCTTATATTCTTAGATTATGTCCAACTGTATGTCTTATATTCTTTCAACTTTCACATAATATTATATTTTTTTAGTTATATATAGAAATATCTGAATGTGTGTGTATTTCCAACTTTCAGATGCATTAATTTATATCCTTATTTATATACTTATTCTGACCCACATTCCTCCAAGTTATAGCCATTGACCATCATATTCTGCAATATATACCCACATTCCTCCAAGTTTTAGCTATTTGACCATCATATTCTGCATATATATGCACATTCCTCCAAATTTGCCATTGACCATCATATTCTGCCATATACCTACATTCCTCCAAGTTTTAGCCATTGACCATCATATTCTGCATATATATGCACATTCCTCCAAGTTTTAGCCATTGACCATCATATTCTGCATATATATGCACATTCCTCCAAATTTGCCATTGACCTTCATATTCTGCAGTTACCTACATACCTCCAAGTTTTAGCCATTGACCATCATATTCTGCAATATTTCTCATATTTTCAGCTATGATATCCATCACCAGCACCTTCCTACGCCCCCAGCATCTCCCCATCACACATCCTCTTCATAATAGTCCTTGACCTGGGAATTAGCAACCTTCCAGCAGTTTAGCTGTGGAATTGTGGGTAAGTTCAGGCTGTCATGGTTTGCAGGGTCAAGGAATTGCTTTTTGTAATCTTTCCCTATGAGTAAGCACAAAAATTCAACATTGTATATTAATCTTATGCTCATATGATGCTAAACAGCAGTTTTGTATGATTGGTACATAGATTAGTTAATAAAATATTTTTCCATAGATTAGTTAATAAAATATTTGTTCATAGATTGGTTAATAAAATATTTTTTTCACCTTTATTTTGTATTGTTGCTAATTTTAGATCTGTATGTAGTTAGGTGTCTTCACTAGATAGTGAAGTATTTCTTCACTGTGATTTATTGCTATATAAGACAGATATATAGAGTTAAAATAAGCAGACAAAAAGGAAAGTACAGAAATCATGAAAATTCAGAAGTGATATATAGCACATATATTTCATAGATTTGTTAATAAAATATTTGTTCATAGATTTGTTAAAATATTTTTTCATACATGTTAAAAAAAATATTTTTTCATAGAGTTGTTAATAAAATGTTGTTTTCAATTTGATTTTGTATTGTTGCTAATTTTAGACCTCTACACCTCACGGTAGAAGGGGAACGACTAAGTAAGTAAGTAAGCTAATTTTAGATGTGTATGTAGTTAGGTGTCTTCCATACATGCCACACCTCGGAGATGAAAAACCTGTACAAAAACTCCAAAACCCTGTACAAAGACCCACAAAACCTGTACAAAGACGGGAAAAAAAAAACATCAAAGAGTTAATTTGTGTAAAAATATTTTCAATTACAGTGGGCTGCATTATAAATGAGGCACGGGGACTTTGCCTTTTAAAGCAGGTTTTCACTTATTTTAAAACCCAAACAATAAATGTCTGAGTGTATTTTACACTGTAAAAATAATGTGATGGTGTCATCATTTAGTCAATTTCTGTGCTCAATTATCACAAACAGACTGGGAAATCCTGTGTTCAATAGGACCTTATAAAAGAACTCTGAGACAGTAATAAGGGGAATGGGTTAGAAAACCTGTACAGAAATTATGTACACATCTGAAAATGCAAACACCTTGTACAGATTATGGGTAAACCATAGCATGTGGCATGTATGGTCTTCACTAGATAGTGAAGTATTTCTTCACTGTGATTTATTGCTATTATAGAGTTAAGATAAGCAGGCAAAAAAGGAAAGAAAAAAAAAATCATAAAAGTACAGAAGTGATATATAGCATAAGGAATATGAATTTAGCACTTTCTTAATTTTAGGCTGAGACTGATGTCCATATAAACTTGTCTAGCATCATTGTTTGTGTATCTATAACAGTTGATTTTTTTCTTTTATATAGAAAAGGAAAAAAGGTAGAAAAACAAAATATACAAGTATGTGTTAGTAAACAATGCAAGTGACAATCTTCAGCGGAAAAAAAAAAAGACAAGGCTTTTAAACTGTTTGTTCCTTCTATTTGCCAATGGGGAACAGACTTGACCTTACAGATTTGTCAAAATTGTGATTTATTTTGTGTTTATTTCAACGATTTAATGTCCAGCAGTCTTATTCTGACTGTATTTTTCCACAAAGATTGTTTGCCTGTGGTGTAGAATGTTTTTCTATGTAAATATACTGCAATGTCTGGTACCTGAATCATGAACTACCCCTGCTGCTTAAGAGCTACCAGTGCATTTAGTATATTTCTTATCAGGCACTTCCTGAGCAAATTTCTCCCTCAATATCCCTCGTAGATTCTAAAGTCCATCTTTGCTTCCTTATCAGAGGATATGGTAACAATTGAAAAGTAGATGATTGTCAGGATTTTATGAGACACTTAGTTGTTTTTTTAAAATGTTGTACAACTAACTTGCCTAGTTTTTGTGACATACTTTCAGTTGACTCTGTAGTGTAATTGTTATTTTGTTCTCCTGTAATTGTTATTTTGTCCTACTATAATTGTTATTTTGTCCTACTGATACGTGTCGTTCTGTCTATTGTGTCGGAGAGAGTCTCCTTGGCCAAAGTAAATTAGGGGTAGTCCAACAACGCGTAGTCAGTATAACTGTATGGAGCGGACCAACACATTTCTCACAGTTATACACAAATACAGTTTATTATATTTCTACAAAACAGCTCCAATTATACTTATGTAGGCCCAAAGGCAAATGCAGTATTACAGTTTCGTCCAGTCCGTTCTCTATGAAATGCTGGTCATTTTCACTCGTTCCAAATTTTATTTTAATATCGTCCCTTGGACATCATTATGAATAATCACACATTTTCTTACTAGAAAAAGCCAGGGACACCTCACCCAAGTATCTTGGTGTCCTGGTGATCGAATAATTCAGGAAAAACACAAAATACTGCAGGAGCTCAAAACACATGCGTCCGCTCACTTCAGAACACAATGGTAGAAGCCCTTTGCAGATGATCTCTGCCTTCTGCATTCTTAGTTTCACGTCTGCCAAATACACCCTAGAGGCATGACGTCACTTCCTGTATTAATAAATGACTCCGTATAAAATAAACAAACAAGGAGCCCTGTCAAGCTACCTAATGATATCGACACACTCATTATGAATTTTAATCATAACACCTACTATAATTGTTATTTTGTCCTATTATAATTGTTATTTTGTCCTATTATAATTGTTATTTTGTCCTACTATAATTGTTATTTTGCCCTACTATAATTGTCATTTTGTCCTACTATAATTGTCATTTTGTCCTAATATAATTGTCATTTTGTCCTAATATAATTGTCATTTTGTCCTAATATAATTGTCATTTTGTCCTAATATAATTGTCATTTTGTCCTAATATAATTGTCAATTTGTCCTACTATAATTGTCATTTTGTCCTACTATAATTGTTATTTTGTCCTACTATAATTTTTTGTGTGTTCTACTTTAATTTTTGATTTTGTTCTATTTTAGGCCCAGAGATCAGTACAACCCCCATGACCTAGTTGATGTAAAGGAAGAGGACAAAACACAAGTGCAAGGGGATAAAAAAAGGGAGAAAAATAAAAAGAAAGGCAAAAAATGAATATAGTTGATGAAAAATAGAGAGGAATAGTAAGAAAACTCTAAAAGGAACTGGAAAAGTGTGACGTATATAAATCATGAGTTTATTCAGTCGTCCATCAGAAGCTGAGCTTTAGTGTATAAGATGGCACAAGTTTTTGGAGATATCAGTGTAATGCAAATCAGTTATATGTGCTTATTAATTGTTCAAAAATTAAAATAGGTGTAGACGATGACATAAGTTAGGATACGTCGAAACTTAGAGCGAATGAGTTGTAACGTTGGCTGATCCATTCGTGGAATTCTAAATGAAGATTTAGCTGTGTAAGATGATATACAACTTTCAGATATTTCAAAGTGACAGAGATGACTAAAGTATTCACATTCACATTAGTTCAGTTTCAGCAGTACAAAATAAAATACAGGTTTGTTTAACACTGAGGTTAATAGATGAGTACCAGATAATCCCAGAAAGATTAATGCCGTAAATGAAATGTTCATCTCTGAATAATGGAGGCTATAGAGAGGTGAAAGATTGATTCCATAGTGATTTTAACAGTCTTGTTTGATAAAGCTGACAATAGGATGTGTTAAAATTATGTTAGTTATCATTTAACCTTCTTTGTAGTGTAGATGTGCTGTAGGCAAGAACCTGTGATTGTCTTCTTTTTTTTTTTTATCATTACTTTTATTCTGTATTGTAAGAAAACATTATCGTGAAGAATTGTTGTATATTGAAATATGAAAAATAGAATGCAAAAGTGTCTAGGCTAAATTTGAAAACAGAAATGTTGAATATAAAAGACAATATGGTGTGCATGTTATGATATTGTACCACTTACAAATTTTTGTCTGGCTCTCTGAGACTTTTTGTTTTGTTGTGTTGGCTCTCGGATACTTTTGTGTTGTGTGGTTGTCAAAGACTATCCGATTCAGTTGTATAATCTACTGTTTATAGTCTGCAGCAGTGATTCTCAACGTGGGCTACATAGACCCCCAGGGGGCCATTCCATATTACTAGGGGGCCACAGTAAGATGGTAAAGTACCTTTTTTCAAGCTAACAGCAACTAATATGGGGGGGCAGGAGCAATAAAGGTTGAGAACCTGTGATCTACAGGGTGCTTGAAAAGTTGCTCACAATTTGTAAATCCTCACTTGTAGGCTATCTATTGGATAATCACGAAACAAATATCAAAGCAGGGAGTAGGAACTGCCAATTGACTGGTAAGTTTTTTTGTTTTTTTTTCCAAAAAGAAAGAAAATAAACTAAACTAAAATAAAATTTTAAAAATGGCCAGTAAAGTGACGTGACAAGAGATAGAGCAGAAGTTGCTGTCCACTATGAGGTCATATGTTGAACAGGCCGTCTCTCATATTGACAAGTAGTGTTAATGTGACGTAGCATTTTGTTTAATGAAATAATAGTTAACTTTCTTTATTTTGACTAGTGCATCTCATAATTTAGTTTGATTGGAGTGACGAAATATAAATTTTAACTTAGGGAGTGACTTCTCAGTCACCCTGTTCAATTGTCTGTGTATAAAAGTTCAGGACAGGCTGTGAAACGAGTGTTGATTGCTATGGTCATTTATGAAATATAGATTTGTCTATACTTATTTGACTTGTTCTTGGTTGGTGATGGCATTCGGCCAGGTTGTTGCTGCCCTACAAGACGTCACCAGGCGTAATGGCCACTAACTGCTTTGACAGCCGGCGGCTAAGGATCAGGGAAGAAGAAGAAGACATATGACTTGGGAGACTGACTGTAACCTGTGTGGTTGCCGTGGGAGGATACAGAGAAAGAGCAGGACTACTTTTGCCTCTGGCTTATTGTACGAGGTAACTAATGTGAAGTATATGGGGGCTGGCAACCTCATCATGTAGAAAACATTGCAGTAGAAAACATTGCGACAGAAACCACAGCTGAAAGAGCGTGAACTTTGACACAGGCTCCCTGCAAGGAGGCCAGTTAATTATGTTACTGCATGAAAGTGAAGAGAGAAAAAAAACAAGGAGAGAGAGATTGTGAAACAAGTCATATGCTTGATGTGTTAAAGAAAATATATAATTATCTGAGTGTACAAAACTGTAGGATTTAATTGTGCTGATGACAAGAACTAGACAAGTGCCAGTGGAACAAGAGATGAGAAGAAGACGATGGCGATGGATAGGACACACACTGAGGAAACCTGTTGATAGCATTACAAGGCAGTCCTTGTTCTGGAACCCCCAGGGCAAGAGAGGCAGAGGAAGACCAAGAAGTACATGGAGAAGAGAGTTGGAAACAGAGGTGAAAATGATGAGGAGAACATGGAAAGAACTTGAGATGATGGCACGGGACAGGAGGACTTGGCATGTGTTTGTTGAAGGCCTATGCTCCTTTGGGAGTGGAGGGTTATGAATGAATGAAGTATAAATAATGCATAATAGTTACACATGAAATAAAGACATTTAAAAATGCTCTACAACCGAACCAGCATTATTCTAAAGTGGCATATCTAGAAAGTTCATACAACGAGACCACCCCCCCCCCCCCCCCCCCCAAATCAAAACATAGAATTGTCTGTTTATTAGATCAAGTCCAAATTATAAAACAAAAGCAAAGATTTCTGTGATAAATAAAAAGTATGGACACGTGTACAAGATTGAAAGATAGTTGAAACAAATGTTAAGATTTAAAAGTGTTAAGTATAAAATACTAAATTATTTATGTATAAAACTAAAGGGCAGATTGTGACACACAAGAGTGATAATTGTTGTTTTAAAATATAAAATATGAAACTGTTTGTAAATGAGATTTGAAACTAAACTGTGCAACATGAGTTTTAATTTCTTTGTTAAATAAGAATGGTTACTTTTCACAGGTTATAGATTTAGATATGTTTGGTGTCAGGCTTTTGACAACATTTCAGCACCTATTGCCACTTTTGATGAAGACTATCCAAACAGGGATCACGGGTCCTTGGTGTTGCATTTTTAATGAAATCAGGCCAGTCTTCACCATCGAGTGGGGAGATAGCAAGTCATAATTTGGCACCTGTTGTATCCCTTGTTCCTTCATTGTCGTCAGACTGTGATTATGTTGTTGATATAATAATGTCAGAAATGTAATAATGCATTAACAATGAAGATGACCTTAATTAACAACATTGCCGTTCTTAAAAGCAAAAATGCGCTATGATGGTTGTAAAATGTATGCACTTCGAGAACACACACAGCTATTTTTACATTTATTCCTATGAGAAAACTAGTCTTGAATTATGCAAGATCTTCATGAACGCATTGCTCATATAAAATGTGTCTTCACTGTTATCTTCAACATTGTATGATTATGATTTTTATTGCATGGATTATGTATTATATTATGCAGGAAAAATCATAAATCTAGCAAAAGTGGCTCATTTCATGACCTTTCTTGGGATAAAACAACAGTATTCTTCCTCTTGCTTTCTATCAGTTTGTATATAGCATGCTGCAGTAACCTTTGACTTAAAAGGTTATACCCACAATTCAGCAGGCAGGAAAAAGGTTAAATTGCTTCTGATGGTACTGTCTAATGTACAATTAGAAGTATTTTCTACATATAGTTAGCCTCATAGTGTTGGTCCATTGCAGCTATTCAGTTTCATCAATCAACTTTAGCTCCCCAAAGAGCATAGGCCTCCAACAAACACATGTGTAGTCCTCTTTTCATGTGCTGTGAGCTCAAGTTCTTTCTGTGTCTTACTCATAATTTTCACTTCTGTCTCTAGTTCTTTTCTCCATTTTTTTTTTTTGGTCTACCTCTGCCTCACTTATCCTGGGGATTCCAGAGTAAGGACTACCTTGTAATGCTATCAACAGGTTTCCTCAGTGTGTGTCCTATGCATCTCCAGCGTCTTCTTCTCATCTCTTGTTCCACTAGCAGTTGTCTGGTTCTTGTCGTCAGTTCCACATTGGTGACCTTTTCATACCATTTCAGTATTTCTGTTCAGTGCAAGCAATTCAGTTTCACAGCTGAGATCTATATCTAAAGGTCATTCCACAAACTACCACCAGATGGAGCTAAAGAAAGATTGTTACACTTATGAGAAGTGGTCCATCCACTTTCATTAGGGACATTTTGAGAGAAGGAAAAATCACATAATGACAACCAGCAAAATTGTTGGGAAAAGTAGTTAACAGAGGGAGAAGATATTGGACACAGTAACAACCACTACAGTTAAAAAAAAAACCAGTAACATATTTGTTAGGCAGGACTAGTGGACTGGAAGTTATGAGCAGCAGTTGTTGATTTTGCCAGTCAGTGGTGGCACTTGCATCAGGTGACTATGGCACTTGCATCAGGTGACTATGGGGTGAATTACTGGAATATTTGTGATATGCTTGCTGAACAGTGTGAGCCAAAAGTTGGAATACATTTAAGGAATGTTACAATATTTTGTTTGATTGATAACACTGTAAATCATGTTTGAGGAGTATTTTATACATTCATATGAACACTCCATTAGAAAAACCTGAAATATCACATTTTTATAACAAAAAAACCTAGTTAGTGCCTTCAGTACATTAAGCAAACTCCAAAGAACGTGTAGAAATTAAAATTATGTTTTAAAACACACTCCCCTCCCAGAAAATTAAGCATAAAAACAGGCCATCTTTGTTTGTGTCATGTCATAGCGTTTCAAATGTTAACATTCAGTTTTCTCAGACTTCATTCTTTTGTGGCATGCCAGGCTTTTCCAATGGAGTCTTCATATTTCGTAGTGTTCAGAGATTAACAGATAAATCAGATAATAAATTAACTAAATGTGTCCTGACTTTTGGTTGATCCTGTATTTTTGCCAAGATGTTGGTCATTAGTTTTGACTGAGAACCAAAGAACAGGGTGGGTGATGCTTAACATTACTGTTGAGATAGTCTCTTTGTGTTTATTTTATATGAGGACACCTGGGTTTTTCGATTTTTTAAATATTTTTATTTAAAAAATAAAAATGAAGGGAAAGATGAGAAAAATAAATTATACTGAATGGATTTCAATGAAATAATAATGTTTACCTTTTGCTTTGTATATATACACCCCTCATTATTTCATTGAAATAATAATGATTTACCCCTTGCTTTGTATATATACTCCTTGTTACTCATTAATGATATGATATTAGTTTTTTTTTCGTTTTACTAAACTTTTCTATTTAAAACATAATAAACATTAATAATATTAACATAACGTTTGCACTGTCAGTGTAGTAGTTTCTATTTTGCCATTTTTTGTTGTGCACTGAATGATTTCTGTGTGAATTTATTGAGTTGTGTTTATTTTGTTCATTCCTTGTTCGAATATTCACTGTGTTTTATATTTTAGAACACTTAAGATTCTGTATCTGCTAATTATTCTGTATAATTGATCTGTTCCATTTATGTTAATTGTTCTGTATAATTGATCTATTCCATATATGTTAATAGTTCTGTATAATTGATCTATTCCATATATGTTAATAGTTCTGTATAATTGATCAGTTCTGGATTTGTTAGTTATTCTGAATAATTGACCAGTTCTGGATCTGTTAGTTATTCTGAATAATTGACCAGTTCTGGATCTGTTAGTTATTCTGAATAATTGACCAGTTCTGAATCTGTTAGTTATTCTGAATAATTGACCAGTTCTGGATCTGTTAGTTATTCTGAATAATTGACCAGTTCTGGATTTGTTAGTTATTCTGAATAATTGACCAGTTCTGGATCTGTTAGTTATTCTGAATAATTGACCAGTTCCCTATCTGTTAGTTATTCTGTGTAATTGTTTGTTGCTTCGTTATGGATTTTTTTTTCTCTGCTTGATTTATATATCGTGGTATCATTGAAGAAGTGCAATAAGTGGACATCATGAAGGTCAAGATAATGACATCAGGAGTGCCAGGTTGAGTCTTACTTTCAGCAAACACATTATAAAATAAGTATGATACAGAAAGTCTTGAGTCTTACTTTCAGCAAACACATTATAAAATAAGTATGATACAGAAAGTCTTGAGTCTTACTTTCAGCAAACACATTATAAAATAAGTATGATACAGAAAGTCTTGAGTCTTACTTTCAGCAAACACATTATAAAATAAGTATGATACAGAAAGTCTTGAGTCTTACTTTCAGCAAACACATTATAAAATAAGTATGATACAGAAAGTCTTGAGTCTTACTTTCAGCAAACACATTATAAAATAAGTATGATACAGAAAGTCTTGAGTCTTACTTTCAGCAAACACATTATAAAATAAGTATGATACAGAAAGTCTTGAGTCTTACTTTCAGCAAACACATTATAAAATAAGTATGATACAGAAAGTCTTGAGTCTTACTTTCAGCAAACACATTATTATAAAATAAGTATGATACAGAAAGTCTTGAGTCTTACTTTCAGCAAACACATTATAAAATAAGTATGATACAGAAAGTCTTGAGTCTTACTTTCAGCAAACACATTATAAAATAAGTATGATACAGAAAGTCTTGAGTCTTACTTTCAGCAAACACATTATAAAATAAGTATGATACAGAAAGTCTTGAGTCTTACTTTCAGCAAACACATTATAAAATAAGTATGATACAGAAAGTCTTGAGTCTTACTTTCAGCAAACACATTATAAAATAAGTATGATACAGAAAGTCTTGAGTCTTACTTTCAGCAAACACATTAAAAAATAAGAATGAAACAGAAAGTCTAGAGTCTTACTTTCAGCAAACACTTTACAAAATAAAAATTGTACTGAAAGGTCTTTTTCCAGTAATGGGTAATATATAACAAAACATTTTGATAGGACTTCACAGTTATAATGCAGGCTAGTAAGTAACAGAGGGAATGACAGTTTACATATAAGACTGGAGACCGCATGATAACCGAAGGGATGGTGGATGTAGGGGTAGAAAAAGATACACGCTAGAGAGATATAGTCAGTAACCATTAAAACAACTTTCCCATCATGTGTTGAAAAATGAGTTTCACAGTTTTCTGTTTAGAAGCGGGATTTGATCTCAGACTTGAGGAAAGTCTGAAAGAGTTTTTTTTTTTTTAAATTATTATAGAAATAGGAAGAAATAGCATGAGCTGAGCTTAATTCGCCTCCACTTTGTCTACCAGATCTGGGCAGGTCAAACCTGGTTCAGCCTAACTGTTGGTTATAATTAGGGTTCTTAGTTTAGCTTTGTTCTTAGTTTTGAATGTTATTTATAGCATTATGTTATTGACACGTAGTTGAAGTGTTTGTGTGGGATGAGCTAATTACATTAGATTTTATTGTTGGGAGTTTTCATGCTTTATGAGTCTATATTTATTTATGCTTGTGTTTTCTTACTTAGTGCTCTAATTATTAATAGTAGTATTATTATACTCATCAGTTTTATTATTGTTAATATTACAACAATTATTATTATTCTTACACCGATTCATGAAGAAGATCTGAGGGTATCTCAGAACTACACATGCCATCAGGATTTTGAGGCACCTCAAATCCTGAGTATCAACAATGGGTCATCCAGGCACTGGGACTGCATCTGATGTATGACCAGGGTGATGGTTGTGATGATACTCGACCCTCGTGTCTTTCCTGAGACCTGCATGATGCTCGCATTGTCAACCCTTTTGCCATTTAATGCCTTTTCTTTGTCTTTGTTCTTTATTTTTATTTAACTCCATCTGCCTGTCATTTCATTCCTTTTGTTTTTAATTTAAGTTTCCAATGTTGGGGTTTGGAGGGTTAACCTTTCTTATTAAGATGTGCTAGCACTTTGTGCTTGTTATTCTCATTAATCCTTCCTTTTTTTCTTTTTTTTAAATAATCTTCTACCTTTCAGTGCTCTTCATTACCCCTGTCTGCTCATAGCTCTCTGGTGGAGCCTGCAGTGCAGTGAAAGGATAGTCAAATAAATGTTCCAGGAAAGCTTGGATGACGCCAACCATGGTGATAACACGCATGAAATTGCAGATTTAATTTTAGATGGTCATATATTTTTTCTTTGTTTTGCTGATACACTGTTTGACTGTTTTATGGAATTCCATTGGGGATATCTATATTCAGCACTTTTTCCATTGTAATGTCCATGTTGCGATAATTAAAGTACTTGATCAGGTCATACCTCTGTTGTTTGTGTTTTTTTAGTGTAGCAGATAAGTGATTTATGTCATTTGTCTTATGGCAGTGGGGTTCCTCAGTTATGGAGTATCCAGTACCTAGTTGGAGGTGCTATAACTATTTGTTTTGGATTTGACACTTTTAGGATTGCGTGAGTATTTCTGCTTTTACCTTTGCTCCCCTGTGATCTTCTATTCTTCTGTCATAGCATGTTTAATTTGACACGTGGTCTCAGCTCTCCTTAATCCTACTCTTAGTGTGGTAATTTGTTTCCAACTATTCATATGTGGGCTGGAACCTAAGCGAACCTCAAGTAGCACCCTATGTTTCTTCTTTGGTCCTTGGCCGCTGACTGACAGAGCAATCAGTAGCCATCACGCATGGTGGCGTCTTGTAGGGCAGCAACAAACTGTTTCCACTTTGCTTGGTCAACAGCCATCCTTAGTGTGGTACCCCAGCTCTGGTTCA
Source organism: Oreohelix idahoensis (assembly GCA_024509875.1). Lineage (NCBI taxonomy): Eukaryota > Metazoa > Mollusca > Gastropoda > Stylommatophora > Oreohelicidae > Oreohelix > Oreohelix idahoensis. The sequence continues at coordinate 231,164 of JAMPIV010014785.1, forward strand.
TGATTAGAATCTCTGCCTCCACAGTTCTCCCAGGTGGCTTTTGTTCATCCTTGCTTTCGCTTTCCTTCTGGAGTCCATAGCGCGGCAGTTCTGGTAATGGTGTCAGGGTTTCTTCTGAGGATGTGGCTAACCCACTTCCAGCGTCTACCCTCTTTAATGGTGCACAAGTCTTCTTGGTGGCTCTGAGTTAACCAGTGTTTAATAAAGATATATACGTTAGCATTATCTTCATTATTTTATGATGTCTGGTCAGCTACATCCCTGTCAGTCTTTGAGTACTTGTAAGATTGACAACAAATATTCCTGGAAGGATTATTTGTTATGATCTTTCCTGTGGCTATCATTTTGAATGTAAAGATGGAAGCACGCTCTGTGATACTGTTACTTTTATTATATCCACATTTTGGTATTATTAAACCTGCACCTGACTGATCATTATCACTCTTGGATCTATCTATGTACAGAAATATAGGGAAATAGAACTGAAGAAAATTACATTAAAAATAAATCCATAAAAGACACTAGAAAGAATTTTGCCAAACCCTTAATCCCTTCATGCACATTAAAGAAGTAGGGAAAAGGCTAAATTCAATCATAGGCAACAAGAAAATATTCTTACTACCCATTAAACTACGTAAGAGAGCAGAACCAGATGAACAAAATGCTAATGTGCTAGCAGAATATCTTAATGAAGTCAGTGGAAAAAAGTAGCTTTGGACAGAAAGAAAATGAAACAAGAAAAAGATTAATGAGAAAACTGAACAAAAGCAGACATAATCAAGTATGGGCCTTGCTGATATCATGAAGGAAGAAGTTTAAAATGCAGTTAGGAGAAATCTACAAAGGTGTGTCTTTACGTGATGTTCTTTGTTGATGATCTGTTTGTTTGTTGTGAATCCCTGGGCGCAAGTTATGTACTCTTTTGCCCTTTAGGGGACGTTGGTGATCTGTAAAACTGTGCACAAAAAAGACTATAGAAATAATATCTTCTCTCTAAAGCAAAATCTTGAGCTTAAGATAAATGCAGAAAGCCTGGAAAATAGTTGCAATAATACCTACTATTTAAACAAGACAAGAGCGCTCATGATGCAAGCTCATATAGACCAGGCTTCCTAACATTGCAACTAGAAAAAAAACTGTAATTAGAGATTATCATAAATAAAAGAATTGAATTCTATCTAGAAAATAAACAGTTCATAGCCCAGCTGAGTCTGGATTCAGAGCCGACAGAAGTTACAGTGAATCAGCTTTGTCAAATTAGGAGACAATATTATATCTGGATTTAGAAGAAAAAAATTGCAGCTTTATTCCTAGAGGCAACTAACTCGGGCATATGATGAATGCTGGAGAAAGGCTCCTCTTTATAAGGTCAGAACAATAGGCATAGCAGACAAAACTATAATTATTTAGAAAACTTATAAGAGAGAGATTTTATGGTACCAGTAAACAGTTAAAGTCACACCCTAAAAGAAAAAAATGGTATTCCACAGGGATCAGATTGACAATTTTTTATCTTTGAAAATGACTAGAAAGAAGAATTTACTGACATCAGAGATGCCCTATCACTATTTGTAGATAACTGCTTTTTGATGGACAGGGGGAAAAATACCTCTCCCATTTATACAAAATACTGCAAAAACAGATTAAGTCTCAGAATGGATGATTCCATATCACTATTTTAAAACAATCAGAATGATTCATTGCAAAGAAAGGATTCTAAGCAATAAAATAATTATATAACAATAAAAGGACAGAATAAATATATATTCTCAACAATATTTGTCCCGGGCATGATGCTGAAGACAAACAACTAAACTGGAGCAAACAAGTAGAAAAATGGTAACGGACTGAGGACCAGCACCTAAATAATGTTATCAAGGGGAAATATGACAATGTTTAGATTGTGTAATACTCAGCCTCCAGCAATGCTTAACTAGAAAGAATACAAATTCAAGCCATGAAAGAAATAGCATATGCAACACCATTAGAGGCACTGGAAGTAGCTCTGGGCATTATGCCTTTTAAAATAAGACAGAAAGAACTCAAAAGTAATTGTTGGACCAAACTGATTCAAAATTAAACACTATCTTGCACATACAGCCTTTGTTAGGAAACAAACAAATATTATATTTAAACCAATATCCTACAGAATGGAGAATAATGAAAGTCTGAACACAGTGCAAAGGCCTATCAAACACAGTAGGCAGTAATTACAGAGCTACTCTGCTACCCAGGACATTAAAAGCACCAGTTATAGATTATAGCCTCACTGATGAGATAAAACATTCTATGGATGACAAAATAATAAAAAAAATACATAGTTCAGTTCACCAAGCAAAGCTCAGAAGTATAGTGCTGCTATTATGCTCACAAATGTTTACTTTCCCATCACTTTAGGCAACATTGGGAGATGTAGCAGCCATTCCTGTGCTTGGTTATTGCTTTAATTGGTGTCAGCCCACGTTTCCTCAATATATAGCTTATACAGTATGTCTTTCTTGCCTTGATCCATTTTCTGCTGGTAAAGATGTGTGATATTGGCTGCATTGTTATGAGTTCAAAATATTTTATTTTCTCTGTCTTGGTTTAGGCATGGTGTTCTTGCCTGGCTTATCATTTCTCAATCCTGTCTCTTAGGGGCAACATTAGCAGCTTTTCTCAGGCATATCATCCACATCAGAGGTACTTAACGATGTGCCTGTGGGCACCATTGTGCCCGTCAAGGGTTATTTGTGTGCGCACAGATAATTTATTTGTGGATGAAAGAATAAATATACAATTTTGCATGATGGTCAGAGATTATAGCATACTCTCTACTAAAATTCTTAGGTATTTGTGGTTAGTGGTCTCACTCCTTTTCACCTTGTTAACAACAGGGTAGTTATAAGAGTTTTTGTTGTTGTTGTGGTTTTTGGTGTTTGTATTTGTTTTTTATTTTGATTGTATTTTTATTTATTTTTTTTGTGGAAAGGGGAGGGCACACACACACACATACATTCGCACATACAATTATCAGAATAATAGAAATAAGCAAACTCTCAGATTGGGATGCTGGAACGTCCGGACTATGTTGACTGGACTATCCGAAAACCTACAGGACGTAAACGATGTAAGGAAGACAGCCATAATTAATGATGAGCTTAAACGACTTCAGGTGGATATAGTTGCACTTCAGGAAACGCGCCTGGCGGACTCTGGAACGGTGAGCGAGAAGGACTACACATTTTATTGGCAAGGGAAAGCTCTTAATAAAACTAGAGAACACGGAGTAGGTTTTGCGGTCAAAAAATCGCTAACTAAAATAGTTGAACCAGGATCAGAACGCCTGTTAACGCTCCGCCTGCAAACTAGCACAGGTCCCATCACCCTTGTCAGCGTGTATGCTCCTACTCTGTACTCTGCCTCAGAAGCTAAAGGTGAGTTCTACGAGAATCTAGCAGCAGTCATCAAAAGTATACCTAGGCAAGAACAGCTTGTTCTCCTTGGTGACTTTAACACTAGAGTGGGTGCCGCTAATGTTTCATGTCTGGGCAGGTTTGGTATTGGCAAGATGAATGAAAATGGACAACGGCTCTTAGAGTTTTGTGTCCACCATGACCTCTGCGTGACCAACACCTACTTTCAGACAAAACCCCAGCATAAGGTGTCATGGAGACACCCACGATCCAAGCACTGGCACCAACTGGACCTGATTCTCGTCAGAAGGCCACTTCTCAGGTCTGTGCTCTCCACGCGCTCGTACCATAGTGCAGACTGTGATACAGATCACTCCTTGGTTTGCTGCAAAATCAGAGCACAACAAGGAAAACTCTATCGTGTCAGACATGAAGGGAAACCATGCATTGATACCAGCAAGATGTCAGACCCTGTCATGATCGCTCAATTTACTGCGAACTTCAAGAAAGTGCTCAGCAGCCCTCAGCATGGTGATACTATTACAGAGAACTGGGAGCATCTACGGAACACCATTCAAAGTACTGCACTTGCCACCTTTGGTAAGAAAACGGCAAAGTCAAATGACTGGTTTGATGCTTCATCAGATGTGATGGCACCTGTCATTGAAGCTAAGCGCAGTGCTATGAATGAATACAAACGTTCACCAAATGCTAGAACCCTACAGATCCTGAAGGCTACGAGAAGCAAAGTTCAACAAACTGCTCGACGCTGTGCAAATGACTATTGGCTCCAGCTCAGTGCGGGCATCCAGATCGCAGCGCAAACAGGCAACATTAAACAAATGTATGACGGTATAAAGAAAGCACTTGGCCCCCCAAAAAGTAAGACGGCACCGCTAAAAACCATCAGCGGAGAGAAGCTAACCGATAAGGGTAAGCAGATGGAGAGGTGGGTCGAGCACTACTCTGAGCTTTATGCTAGAGAAAATACTGTTACGCCTGCAGCCCTTGATGCTGTCAAATGTCTGCCAACTATGGAGGAGCTGGATGCCGAACCAACATTGGAGGAACTCAGCAAGGCCATTGATAGCTTGGCCTCTGGCAAAGCACCAGGCAGTGATGGGATTCCTCCTGATTTAATCAAATGTTGTAAGAGCACGCTATTACATCCCCTGCATAGGATGCTGTGCCAGTGCTGGGAAGAGACAACTATTCCTCAAGACATGCGAGATGCCAAGATTGTAACACTGTACAAAAGTAAAGGAGACAGAAGTGATTGCAATAACTACAGAGGCATCTCTCTCCTTAGTATTGTTGGTAAGGTTTTTGCCAAAGTCATTTTAATGCGACTACACAAGTTAGCTGAGCGCATATATCCAGAGTCACAGTGTGGATTCCGAGCTGGTAGATCAACAACAGACATGATCTTCTCTGTCCGCCAGCTTCAGGAAAAATCAAGAGAGCACAAAAGGCCTTTATATATCGCCTTTATAGACCTCACAAAAGCATTTGACCTGATTAGTAGGGATGGACTCTTCAAAATCCTCCTGAAAATAGGCTGCCCTTCTAAAATGCTGGAAATGATAAAGTCATTCCATGACGACATGAAGGGAACAGTCCAATATGCTGGAAGCACGTCACAGCCCTTTGACATACAAAGTGGCGTTAAACAAGGCTGTGTTCTGGCTCCGACCCTCTTCGGGATCTTCTTTGCCTTACTCTTGAAACATGCATTCAGAGATGCAACTGAAGGAATATGCCTTCACACTAGGTCAGATGGCCGTTTGTTTAATCTTTCAAGGCTGAAGGCAAAAACAAAAATCAGAAGACTCTATAAGAGACTTGTTGTTCGCTGATGATGCTGCAGTCGTCACTCAAAGCCAACAGGATCTTCAGAACTTGATGAATCGCTTCACTAAAGCATGCAAGGACTTTGGCCTCACAATAAGTCTAAAGAAAACGAATGTGCTGAGTCAGGATGCGGGTGCTGCACCAGTTATCACTATCGATAACTATGAATTGGCAGTGGTGCACCACTTCACATACCTAGGGTCTACCATCAATGACAAACTCTCACTGGATACAGAAATCGACAGCCGCATTGGCAAAGCTGCAGCTACCTTTGCCCGCCCCACATCGCGTGTTTGGGGAAACTCCAAACTCACAATGAAGACCAAAGCTGCGGTATATAATGCCTGCATCACCAGCACACTCCTATATGGCAGCGAGACCTGGACGACCTATGCTAAGCAAGAAAGAAGGCTCAATACCTTCTGTCACAGTATAATATCTACACTTTCATGACATTGTCCTCTAAGCTCGTATCAAACTGCAAGAGGTCACACAATCAACATACTTGTAAACGCCATTCACAAAGCGTACACGAAGGCGTGCTGACAATCTCCCTTTTTAATAATAACAATGAAACACGTAGGAATTCAATAATAATAGCAATACATTGTCAGCAATAACCATATGACTGGATCAACAAGTCCTACTACCCCTGGACTATACAACAATGCTGTACCAAACCCAGCACCCTTAAAGAGAGCACGATTAATATGCAATGCGGCTTTTAAAGCCGGCCAACTGACATCTTTCTCTGTCAGGCTTCCTGTTCACTCCATTCCATTCCACCCCTTTGCACCATTTTCTTTAAAGCTGACGTGCGCACCAAAATATATGTTTATTCCACCAAAGTCCATGTGCGCAACAAAAGATATTATGTGACATCTACCCCCTTCCCCAGAAAAGAAAACGGAGTTTTCTTCTCCCTGAGAGCAGTAGATTTCACAGCATGCAACAAAATATTAGACAAGTTCAACCAAAAAAAAAAAAAATTTACACTGGTGTACGTAGACGTCGTGCCTACAAACACATATGCCTCATGTCCCAAAAATTACAATCTAGACAGAGCATCTGCCACGACATTAAGTCTACCCTCTAATGGGATAATTGTGAACTGGAACTGTTGTAGCAATAAGGCCCAACGAGTCAACCGTGAGCTTGTCGACTTCGAAGATTTCAAAAACAGTAGAGGTCGATGATCTGTCTGAAGTATAAACTGGGACCCTATCAAGTATCGGGACAGTTTTGACACTGCCCATACTATAGCCAGGCATTCCCTTTTGATTGTTGAGTATCTGGTCTCCGCCGGTAACAGTTTCCGACTAACATACATCACAGGATGTAGGATACTCTCGTGGTCTTGCATAAGACATGCGCCAATTCCCACAGATGACGCGTCGGTCCGCAGTATAAAGGGTTTGCTCAAATCAGGCAAAAGAAGGATTGGTCGTCTGGAAAATAACTCCTTGATTTTTGATAATGCTTTCTCGCATTCTGCCGACCATACAACCCTGTTAGGCATCCCTTTACTAGTAAGAGAGGTTAAAGCATCAGAAATTGTAGAAAATTGAGGGATGAATTTGCGATAAAAATTGACAAGTCCCATCAGGCTTCTGATCTGCTTCTTAGTCCTAGGTGCCTGTAGTTCTAAAATTTTTGTAACCGTGCCAGTCTCGGGTTTTAATAGATTATTACCTACGATAAACCCAAAAAAACTCAACTCACTAAAACCGATACAAATCTTACTAGGGCGTGCCGTTAAACCATGCTTACGTAAACAACGCAACAGGGAAGACAACCCCGACATATGTTGTTCCCATGTTTCATGGAATAGGCAGATGTCATCGATGTACGTAATCACATCCGTACGATGACCTAGTAACTTTATCATCATTCTGACAAAAGTTGCGGGCGCATTAACTAGCCCAAAACACATAAAATTAAACTGAAATAAACCCTTTGGGGTGGAAAATGTCGTCAAAGGTTTAGCCGATTCGACAAGAGGAACCTGCCAGTATCCCCGAGATAAATCCAGTTTACTAAAAAACCTGGCATGGGAAAGTTGCGTAAGGAGGTCCTCTTGGTTCGGTATTGGCTCAGCGTCAATCACAGTGACACTATTTAATTTACGGAAGTCGATGCAGACACGCAAGGATCCATTTTTCTTTCGTACCACGACCATAGGGAAGGAGTAAGTAGACTCCGATGGAGAAATGATCCCCAACCGTAACATGTCATCTAGTTCTTTTTCAATCGCCGACTTGAAATGTAATGGCTGCGGATATGGCTTTACCCTGATCGGTTGGTCGTCCGTCAGGATGATATTGTGGCAGATCAAATCGGTATGTCCTGGCAAATCAGTGAGAACATCCTTAAACTCTCTAATGACCGATCGTGCCTCCGATTTCTGAGTTATCGTTAGGTCGTTACATATCTGCACATTCTCCCAAGACTCAGAAGGAGCAAGGGGAACGAGAGACAGCTGGAGATTAATATCATCTCCCATGTCACCCAATTCATTAATGACCACAGAACATGCCATCTTCGGGGTCTCCCCAGACAACCCAGTGTCCACCCCTTTTAGAGCCTCTGGCCGTTCCATATAAGGTTTTAACATATTAATGTGGAATACTTTCTCCTTGTTCCGAACCTGGATTAAATAATCAACATCCGTTACCTTCTTAAGCACCCTAAACGGCCCCTGCCATGTAATGCTCAAACGGTCTTCCTTTGATGGAAGAAGAAGCCATACCTCTTCACCGGGAACCAAGAACAGTAGTTTGGATCCTCGGTTAGCGTATTGCCGGTACCGCGCCCCCGCCACGGATAAATTATCACGTGCCATGGCACACGCTTTGACAATACGGTCACGCAGGTTTATGACGTATTCGTAACTGGAAACGGAGGACCCATCAGAACACCCACCAACCAGTATATCTTTCAGAATGCGCATTGGGCCCCTCGGATTCGCCCCGCACAATAGTTCAAATGGGGAGAACCCGGTGCTCTCCTGAGGCGCCTCTCTATAGGCAAATAATACTGCTGGAAAGAATTTATCCCATTCCTGGGGAAATTCAGCAGTGACCTTGGCCAACATATCCTTCAATGCGCCATTAAAACGTTCACATACCCCGTTTGACTGGGAATGATAAGGGCTGGTGAACGATTGGGAAATGCCCAACAATTTAGTGATCTCGGCCATTTCCTTAGAAATGAATTGACGTCCCCTATCTGACAGTATCACCTCGGGAAACCCAAACCTACTGAACAACATCTGCAACGCATCCGCCACAGCCTGAGAGGTGATAGTCCTCATTGGCACAGCCTCGGGCCATCTTGTGCATAGATCCACCATTGTCAGAATAAAACGAAAGCCTCTCTCTGATGCAACAGAAAGAGGACCAACGATATCGATGGCAACTTTCTGGAAGGGGCGAATCGACAAATCAACAACCTGCAACGGAGCCTTCGGTAATTTGCCTTTATGTGTCACCGGCTGACATACCCTGCAAGACCTGCAGTATACCTTAATGTCTTTGTTGTATGCCGGCCAATAGAATTGTGACAGAACCCTATGGCAAGTTCTTGCAACCCCCATATGTCCAGCAAACGGTGAATCGTGTGCCACCTGCAACACCTTTGATCTAAAGGCGACAGGCACAACCACCTGGCGCTTGAATTCGAATTGGCTGGAAAAGCATCTGGTAAGAACATCATTTTTCAACTCAAACCAGTAACGTGCCGACTTCGTGCCCTTTACATCACCATTTTGGGCCAAAGTGTAACATTTCTGCAATGTTCCATCAGCTCGCTGCTGCTGGACAAAGTCCGATGCTGGTACATCGGGACCCGTGGAGGCAATACATGGGACCGCGTTAGATGTCGGTAGTTCCCGCTGTATCGCCAATGAATTGTCGTCTGATCTGGTCTGCGCCCTTGTGACCACCACATTTGCCACAACTGACCGTTCGACCTGCCATTTTGTGATGTCGGCTTGAGTACAGTCACGAACACCACGCACGTTCCCTATAATCAAATCGACCACTGGAGCCTCAAGAACACACGCCTGCACCCGACCAGAAATAAAGGGTGTATCCACTTCTATAATGGCTAGGGGGTAATATTCAACATTTCCCCCAAATGTCACGCATCCGACAGTCTTACCAATAAGGCACGATTCGTCAATACATGATCGGCGCACTCCTATCGTAGTGCATCTTGTGTCCCTCAACACAGACACCAACCGGTTCTGAACCATGCCCTGGTGTAATTCTAAGCTTCCGCTCCCATCAAGAGAAGAGAGACAAGGCAGAGTATGACCACAAATTAGTAATGGTCTGCCATCAGGTTCAAACAAAGGCCTACATCCCTCGCAATCTTCGTTATTAAAGGTTTTCAGAACGCATGCAGCATTAGCCTTTTCTGAATTGTTTGGACAGACTCTTGCAGCATGTCCCCTTCCGTCACACGCGCCACAACGAAGCTGACTACCATCATCTTTTTTAGGACTACCCTTTGGTGAATTGAGGAGTTCTTGCTCCCGTTTGTCATCCCTGTCATTCCTTTTACTCGGACCACTTCTTCTATACCAGCGGTGATCGGGATCGCTGGTAGTGTCTATTCGGACTTGCCTCTGAGTAGACCTTTCATGCCTATCTCCCGTGTATCTAAACGGAGATCTATCCTGACGGTAGAACGATTGTTTTTTCGAAGATCTGTATCCCTTAAAATTATCATAATTCCCATGAGATCCATGCCCACTAGAGTATTGCCGATCAAACCTTCTCCTGGCAAACCTGTCCGCACTCTTGGACCGATGTTGCCGGAAAGGTTTCCCAATAACCTTGCCAACACATGTAGCGAAAGGCTCAGGGACAAATGATTTGTGAATTGTCTTACCAGGGTGAGCGGTAACGTACTGCCGCCCCAACTCTGACATAGCAGTAATGTCTCTGGGTTTGCGTTCTTGAAAAAATGCAACCATGTCAGAACAACATGAGAACACCTTGTCCCGCAACATGAGATCAAAGAGTCCATCAAAATCCCTAGTTATTCCCTCCAGCTCTGTCCATCTATTAAGGAGAAGTTTAATTTTGGTGACAAAAGAGCCGAAATCTTGGTCGGCACTAGGCATCGCATCTCTGAAACGAGAGCGATACCCTTCAGCTGTCAGCTTAAATTCTCTCAGCAATGTTGCCTTTACGGTATCATAATTAGTTCTGTCAGCCACAGGCAAACTATATACGGTGTTTAAAGCAGAGCCGGAAAGCAATGCAGATAAAAGTGAAGGCCATTCCTCCTTCCTTGCCCTCCAGGCAATAGCCTCTGATTCAAATCTCTCCAAAAAGAAGTCCATGCTATCTACTTCCTCCCGAAAATTCGGTAATCGTAGCCTATAAGGGCGAGCTGGCTCCCTAGAAGTCGAACTAGGGTTGCCAGAATCAAGCTCCAACTTTTTCATAGCAATTTCCTTGTCCGCCTCAATCTTCATTTTTTCTAACTCCATCCGTCTTAGATCTGCCTCAATTTTTTTATTTTCTGTATCTGCTTGAATCTGTCTCAGTTCCCTATCCCTATCTGCTTCAATCTGTTTCAGTACTTTATCTGCTTCAATCTGTCTCAGTTCCTTATCCCTATCTGCTTCAATCTGTTTCAGTTCTTTATCTGCTTTAATCTTCAATTTTTGTAGTTGACGCTCCTCATAGCGTTCTCGTCTGTCATCTCCTTGTTTTTTCTGTAACTCATACTCTTTGTGTTCGGCCTTTGCCCACTCAAGCAAAGAATCCCCCGACTTTCCTGTCTTCTCTCCAATTTCTATAAAATCCTTAAGGCTAGACATAGTATAGATCTATGTGCAATACAAATGCGGTGGCAAGCTAAGAAATAAGTAAAAGTATGAAGGTTCCCAATTGCTCAAATTGTACCCATACCCCTACAAAATTAATAATAAATATATTGTTGCACACGACCAATATATATTTGCAGACGATGGGTACGATGTACCTGCAGTCACGAATACACCTGATTAAAAAAACAAGCAGGTGAAAATACAGTATGACAAGACAGTTCCAAATAAGGGATCCGATGAAACGAATCCTTGCTTGTCTATACCCAATCAATGTCAAGATACAATGACATAAATCTCAAGCTCACACAGTGGTAGCTTTAGACAAGGACATCTGCATAATGGCTAAAAAAAATGATGTCCGTACCCCATCTCTTATTTCACCAATGCTTGATTTTACAAATACATATCATGTAAGAAAGGAAATCAAAAATCCATATACTATGAACAGTACATATAATGATGAGACACGAACTCACTTGACAAACAAACACCAACAGTACGATAAGAAAGTGATGACAGATATATGAGATAGAAACAAATAAGTATATACAAACCGTACTGTTAACAAACGAGAACAAGGAGATTGTCAATATAACTTATGTACAAGATAGCAAGAAGAAAACAGGAGAATACGACAGCAAAACATGACGAAAAAGAATACTTGCAAAAATATGACACTATGCATACAAACAAGACAATCACCGCTAAAACACTGAAAATGTGCACGGTCAGTTATGCTGGACAGTCAACAGGGTCAACTCTCTGTGCCTGTACCCCACTGCAACACTGACAGTGTTACTGCCTAAAGAAATCAGTTCAACATAATCCCTTTCCCATAAGGAAAAAAAAATATGTTAAACACGCCACCAATACCACACTTAAAACCAATGCATTACAATAATAAGACAACAAAGACGGCACGAAAACCAGTAGTGGACGGTGAAGCGACGAGGTCTGTAGCAAGGCAATATCAAAAGGCAGAAAGAAGTCACACAAATAATTGAAATATGTAAAACAAATGAAATTGCAAATGAAAGTATCAGAGACAATGAAAAGAACAGATAATAAAATAGTAACAGAAAAGCATCATTGCAACTACCAGCATATGGAGAAACGAGCTAAACGAAAAAAATTCAAATGGATGAGCAGAGTAGACCAGTAATTAAAAACATGACGATACGGGAAACACATAAAATAAAGTGACGTCAAAAAAGAAAGTAGAACAGCAAGAGAAAAGAAAACAAGAAATATAACTAAATTTATGACTGTCTTTCTGTAAACTGAATCCTCAAATTTCCAATCCCAGCTCCTCAATCGAATGATGATAATGAATCACGAGACAAAAGCACGAATAGTACCAACAAATGTTATTGCCACAATCAGTTACGCTTAGTGCACTCTGCACTGTCCGGTTGCGGCAAAATGTTCTGAACAAATTCAAAACCAAGATCCACAATCGGCGTCAGTTATTCTCGTAGCTGAAGCCTTGAAGCCACCAATGGATGTAGTAATAAGAAAATAAATCAATGTTCAGTATTTTCCCATTCCGTTCCGCTCTCAAAAATCCACACCAATGTAACTGGCCTTCTTATGTCTGTGTCCAAGAAAGGCTATACCAGCATAATAAATGATAACTGGTAACTAAGCGACGTCCAGAAATTATCATTCGTTATTGAACTATGGCTGCAGCAAGAAACGACATAAAGTCCATCAGCAAGACATCACGTCTTTTATCAGCTGCGTAACATAGACCACTGCATCAGAAAATGTGTCATGGTCGTATCCACCATTCACGTACAATTAATCAGCACGACTACAATGTTCTGTCTCATCCAACGCTATATATCAGCATCAGCATTCACGAATAATGCTGCTCGGCAAATCACGTATAGTTCCTCATCACGAACAGTTTCTCAGCACGACAACGATAGTCGGTAGTATTCACAAACGAGTTAAATTTTCATGCGGACAAAAAGTCACTGCAGCAGAGTCGCGCAATAAGCATGCACAGGCAAGGCAACGTATTCACGGTTGAGGCGAGCTGTAAGATGTGTACTGGTAGGTACACACGTGTAGTATCCACATAATTTGTTGTAACACAAATCCCAATGTAGGCGATGTATTCGTGCTCTCAGCAGGTAGGCCACCACTGGACCACCGATAATCCAAAAATCAGCAGGCAACTGCAACGACCGACAAATTAAAACCTCTTCGCCTACGCATGGAAGGAACTAAAACCTCCTATTTTCCACCACAATTACGACAGACCCACAATTAGCTCTCCAAATCACTGACAATGGAACTAATCCAACAACATGACGGCATCGTCGTCGCCCCAGCCAGACAGGAACTCATTAAACCTTAGCTTCATAGTCTTCACACTGCGCAATGAGTCCATGCACGAACTTGTAGCTTGTTTTCGCCGACAACAAACCCATTGCAAAATGTCCTCATCAGAAAAAACAATCGCACATATAATGGGATGCAACCCAATCGCCAACAAAAGCCTCGACAACTGTAAACTTGCTATGAGGGAGCCCGTAATAAGATCAATACTACAAATATCCAGATACCAGCAGTCACTAACAAAGTGGAACGCTAAAATACACATGTATAGAGGACCACAGTCCCCAAAAATATGTCACAGTATAATACCTACACTTTCATGACATTGTCCTCTAAGCTCGTATCAAACTGCGAGAGGTCACACAATCAACATACTTGTAAACGCCATTCACAAAGCGTACACGAAGGCGTGCTGACAATCTCCCTTTTTAATAATAACAATGAAACACGTAGGAATTTTTAATAATAACAATGAAACATTGTCAGGAATTCAATAACAATGCAATAATAATAGCAATACATTGTCAGCAATAACCATATGACTGGATCAACAAGTCCTACTACCCCTGGACTATACAACAATGCTGTACCAAACCCAGCACCCTTAAAGAGAGCACGATTAATATGCAATGCGGCTTCTAAAGCCGGCCAACTGACATCTTTCTCTGTCAGGCTTCCTGTTCACTCCATTCCATTCCACCCCTTTGCACCATTTTCTGACTTGCTAGGACAGACTGTGGTCTTGCTCGAGTGTAGAAGGGCCTGGCCAGTCTTGGTTCTTTTGACATACACTTTTTGTGGACTAAACTTTTGTTTGTGGGGGCAGGGGGTCACTTAAAGATTTTGTCATATTTTTATTATTTTAAAGACGAGAAATGCTTTCTCTTATTTCTAGTTTAAGCTGACGTGCGCACCAAAATATATGTTTATTCCTCCAAAGTCCATGTGCGCAACAAAAGATATTCTGTGACACCTTCCATTTACGGTGTCTACGCCGCATCCTCGGCATTTCGTGGAAAGATAAAATGACAAATGTCGAGGTGTTGTCACGTGCTGGCCTTCAAAGTATGTATACACTGCTTAGACAGCGCAGACTTCGCTGGCTTGGCCATGTTCGCCGCATGGAAGATGGTCGCATCCCAAAAGATATCTTCTACGGACAATTAGCAGATGGCAAGAGAACAGTTGGGTGACCACAGCTGAGGTTCAAAGATGTGTGCAAGAGAGATATGAGGGCACTGGACATGGATCCAGCAACATGGGAGGATGAAGCTGCCGATCGCACTAAGTGGCGATGCTATTTACGGCGCCACCTCAGATTGGGCGAAGAGAGGCTCACACAAGAAGCAGAGGTGAGGAGAAAATGTCGAAAGGAGCACCAGGAAAATAAGCAGTTGAGGGCTGTCACCTCAGGGGCGCATTCCCATAGTCAGTTATGACTGAAGGGGCTATTATAATTATAATTATTTGTTTTTTATTTTGATTGTATTTTGTTTTTTGTTTTTTTTTTTGTGGAAAGGGGAGGGCACACACACACATACTTTCGCACAATTTTACAGTTTTGATTTACTTTATTTGGACTGAGTGGGGTGGGGGGGGGGGGGGGGGGATACTATATTTAGATATCGGAAATCAAATTTTATTATCTTGTAATTACTACACTTTGATCTACCGCTTGCTTGTCACATTGATCACAGAAACAACAATTAAAAGTCTGTTGTACCAATATACGCCGCTAGGTGTGACGGAACAACGGACGATTTCTTGTTGCCCTAATGACGCCGCAAGGTGTTATGGCCGAAGACTGCTTAGTCGGTCGGCGGTCAAAGGAATAATAATAATAATAATATAATAATTACTACACTATATATCCTAATTATATCCTATCAGTGGTTGAACATGATACTTTGTCTTTAGAAAAAAAAAAAAAGCCTCAATAAAATTTCAAAAACTTATCTGATAGACACTCCTAACCATAAACAGTTGGCCAGTGACATGCAGTGTCAAAGGTCACTCTAATTATACGTTTGACTCAAATAATACTTACTTACTTAGTCGTTCCCCTTCTACCGTGAGGTGTAGAGGTTTGGAAGAGAGAGCGCCAGACTATTCTATCGGCTGTCTTCCTTTTGGCCTGGTTCCATTCTAGTCCTCGGTCCTTCAAAGATTGTCTAATGTTGTCCTCCCAGCGGACTCTGGGTCGTCCTCGGGGTCTGGATCCTTGGCTCTTTGTTTCCCATGCTTGTCGTGATACCCGATCTTCTCCCATTCTGCAGACATGGCCAAACCATCTTAGTTGGGACTGTTCCACTTGGGTCTGTAGGGGATGGCATTTTAGGCCTTGACGTATCGTCTGGTTGCGTACCATGTCTCTTCTTGTTACTTCAACCACCTTCCTCAGATACCTCATTTCTGAGGTTTGGATCTGGCTTTTATGGGTTGTAGTCATTGCCCATGACTCGCATCCATATGTCAAGACTGGGACATAGGTGGAGCGGTATACTGCCATCTTCGTTTTCTTACCAACCTCTCTCTTGCTGAGGAATCCTCGATTTATGGCCTGAAAAAGTCTCCCAGCTGCTGCTTTTCGAGTGGCCAACTCTTCTTTAATGCCTCCCTTTCGGTCTATAATAGCTCCGAGGTATTTAAAGTGGGACTCAAATAATTTGAAGATTAATTTTTTTTTTTTTTAAATCCTGAATATTTCCAATATTTTTTTTTTTTTTTTGCATTTACTCAGCCTTATATAAGTTTTTTTTTTAATGAACGTTTTTGAATGAGGAAGCCGCAATATTTGGTTGGTACCCTCCACCCTATTTATAAATCAAAAATAGGCCCGCAGTTCGAAAAAGCGTTGAGAACCCCTGATCCACATTGTATTTGTATTTAGTGCAGCATTTGACCACTTTATCAACAAAAGATGGATAACCAGAACAAAGCAAAGATATACGAGTATAACTAACATTTTCATCGCATATTATAATGTTCAGAAGTGACTGTGTGAAAAGTGACAGCAGGCTTTGGTTCTGTATAGTGCTCCGATATGATAAAGGGGCACTAGTTCTGTACAAATAAAATTGAGAATTAAATATTGTTTGCCGTGATGAATTGAATGATGAGTAGAGAGAAAGGGAAATCTTTTTTTTTTTTAAATAGGGGAATTTGTTTAATTTTGCCTGTCCTAGACAGATTCGTGGAGCCGGATAGCGTAGTGGTTAGTGCATTGGCTTCCTAGCTCAGTGGTCCATGGTTCGATCATCAGTTGAGGTGGGGGTTTTTAGACCGCAAATGGCTCTGAGGTCGACCCAGCCTCATGAATTGGGTACCAGACCAATTCTTGGATGGTTAAGGCAGCAGGCGTGATGCTGACCACATCACCCCTAGTGTGCTGATGGTCAAGATAATATAGGCTTAACACCATATTCCCAATATGCCTCAATGGGCGTGTAACGGGATTCTAGACAGATCTGAGGTTTTACTCTTGCAATAAAATGGAGGCCAGTTAGTTTCCACAGGGGATGTTTATAAGCACATAGTAAACATATATATCCATATGGTAATATCTCATAATATAAATAAAATTAATTTTAATTCACTGCAGATTGTATTAAATGTTGTAAGTCTTATATTGTGTACACTGATGGGTCTGTAGTCTGTGGTGAGAAATCAGGATTGGGCTTCTCGGTTAGAGTTATGCAGGATCGTCGCTGAACATAGTGGGGCTCACATGACAACAACCTCGAGCATGAGAATGAAGGTAGAGGCAGCTGCTGCAGCTTTAAGGTGGTTATGTGGCAATGAAAGAGCTGAAAGACTAGCTTCAAGAACAACTATAGTAGGTGCATTGGATATGGATAAAGGAGAGATACTGAGGGCGATTAATTATTAGAGAATGACACTGCAATCAGTGAATCATCAAGGCTAAGACTGCTTGAGTTTGGCATTAGGCGTAAGACCGGCAGAGATGAACGTAAGAGAGGATGCATCCGGCTAGTATACACAACCAATGCGCAACAACAAAAATTAGCATTCATACCCTTTGACATTTGCTGAGGGAGACTTATCATCTATGGGTTTACCCAGAGTGCAATGATGTCGATTCTGAACAACAATAACAATATGCAATAAATAATTTTAGTTTGTTCAGCGTAAAGTGCAGACATGAAGAAATGTGGTTATAACCAAAACAGGCATAACAGGTGGTCCTTGGGAGTAATGTGGACCATATTGTGATGTACCATATGGCATGTAGGATAGACATAGATTAAAAAAGAAAAGGTGATGACAAAAGGTCTAGAAAAAAAGAAAGATCATCATCTCCTTTTTTTGCTCCTTACTTAATATAGAACCACAACCGGCCCACCTTTTAGGAAGCCTGAGTTAAAGTACATGTTACTGCAGCAGTGCTTTCTGTAGAAGTGTGTTTTACATGAATGAGGTGTCAGGCCCGTGTACAGCCTCATGTTAATTGCCTTTTACGACGTACCTAGGGCGCTGTAGTCCTGTTTTTTCGTTGCCTTCAGACCCCCTCCCCCGGAAAACTGCTAACTAAAAAGAATATAAGTATTTAAACCAATAAAACGGTATTTAATCAGTTTTACAAATAACGGTTCACAAGAAACGAGGGACGTTTCAGGTTTTATCCTTCGTCAGCCACAAACAGGTGACAAAGACAAGAATTACATATAGGTACTACAAAACTATACGATGATGAGAAATATACAACAAAAGGGTGATACAAGCAGATGGAAAAAGTAAACAACAACAGTGATGAGAAAAAAAAAAGAACAATAATAATACAAGAAAATCATAAAATCTAAAAGAAATACTGAAACAAGAAAGTAAATAATCAACGAATCGAAAAAAAGAGAATTAACAAAACTGTGGAACTAGTAAAAGTTAACTCAGCTCGATCCAAAGAATCTGTGAAAGAAAGCAGTAGTATTCTGTCACAGAAATCGCAAGGAAGTCTAAACTAAAAAGAAAGATGCTGAGCACATAAGTGAATGTGAAAATTAGAAGAAGAAAATTTAATAGAAATCATCAAAGACAGAAATTTCAGGGAAGTTCTAGTTGTTGAGAGCAAGGAGAAGAGGAGGTGTGATGTACAAATGTTCTCTAAAATAATCCCAAGTTGACTTTCTTTGTGCTGAGAGAAAGCTTCAACCAATGAAATTAGATATAAATATTACTTCATTTATTGTTAGCTCTGCTACCAAAATTCTACACTTTCATGTAAAAAATATTCATAGTTTGTGTGGTTTGCAATACAAACTTACATTAATTGTAAAATGAAATAACAGTATATATTTTATGCAAAATTTTAAAATATTTTTCAAATTCAATGGAGAAAAAAATTATTTAAAGAAACCAGATCGTGGAAACCAAATAAAAAAATTCTTCTACAAACAGTAAGAAATTTAACCTGGAGGTTTAAATGGAATCATTTTATAGGTTATTCACAGCCTTGAGCTCTCAGTTGTTGTCTCTATTTTTTTGGAGTTTTGCAATTAAGTATTTTGGGAAGTTCCAGTGTCATTTCCCTGGATATTTTATGCAGTCTATATTATAGTTTCTTGTTCTGGAATCCACAGGGAAAGAGAGGCAGACGTAGACCAAAAAACACATGGCGAAGAGAACTGGATACAGAGGTGAAAATGATGAGGAAAACATGGACAGAACTTGAGCGGATGGCACGAGACAGGAAAACTTGGCATGTGTTTGTTGAAGGCCTATGCTCCTTGGGGAGCTAAAGGGTATTGATTGATTGATATTATAGTTTACCTTCTCACCTTGTAACTTTAGTCGCCCTTTTCATCTTCTTCCTCGTTCACCTTCAGACTTCCACATTAATGACTCTAATAAAGGCAGTAGTCAGCTCAAGGTTCCTGACATCTCGTTCGCCTTCAGACTTCCACATTAATGACTCTAATAAAGGCAGTAGTCAACTCAAGGTTCCCGACATCTCGTTCGCCTTCAGACTTCCACATTAATGACTCTAATAAAGGCAGTAGTCAACTCAAGGTTCCCGACATCTCGTTCGCCTTCAGACTTCCACATTAATGACTCTAATAAAGGCAGTAGTCAACTCAAGGTTCCCGACATCTCGTTTACCCTCAGACTTCTACATTAATGACTCTAATAAAGGCAGTAGTCAGCTCAAGGTTCCAGACATCTCCAAACAGTTTTTCGTTAACAGAAGTGGGTTGTTGCCATATGCTTCTCCGTTCATTGCTGTATGTTGGGCAGGACTGCAGCAGGTGTTCGACTGTCATCGAGCTAGTACCGCAGGTGCAGAGATCTGTTGCACCAATTTTATATTTGTGGTATAGATGGCATCTCAATCTGTTGTGTCCAGTGCGTGGCTGAAAAATGATGACCTGTTGTGTCCTAGATAGCTGATGATATGCATCATTTTTTAAATGGCCTGGGTGTTCTCTTTCCCATTTGGACGAATGTAGCTTTTATAGCAGCCTTTGCAATTGCATAAGTTGTCTCTATATCATTTTGTTGTAAGGCACCTCCTTCCTTAGCAAGTTTGTCAGCCTCCTCATTTCCTGGTATGTTGCAATGGGTTGGTATCCACTGGATTGTGCACTTGTTGAAGCATTTGGCCAGTCTTTCAAGGGAGATTATCAGATCTTTCAATCCTTTAGCATGGTGGCTCTTCATCGCTGTTATTACTAAGAGGACAACTGTAAAGATTACTATCTGTTTTTCTGCCTGTGCTTTGCATTCAATAAGGGTTTCCGCTGTCTGTTTCAGGGCTTCTGCTTCAGCACTGAAGTTATTGCAATATTTGCCAGTGGCAATTGCCACAGAGTGGATTCTATTCTTTAATTTTATGAGGATGCCAACACCCCCATTTTCAACTGCGCTTTTTGCTGAACCATCAGTATATGCATGTGTCCAAAGCTTTGCTGGGAATTTTTAGATAAAGATTTAATAATTTTTATGTGAGACCTGAACAATTGTTTCAAGGGTTCCACCAGGGTAAAAAGGTTGAGATAGGCTGCCATATACCAACTAATTGCACATATCACCTAATAGCATGGCATCCGCCTCAAATTCTAAAGGTACTGGGTTTGATTCCCAGTAGAGGGAATATAATTTATGGAAATTAATTTTCAGAACCAGTGGTCCTAATGATGTCATACTCCCCTCTCATGTCCTGGGTAGTGAGATCGGTTGCCTAGCTTTCTTGAATAAGGGTGAAACATTAGGTCTCATTTGCAAGATGCCCACAGCAATTGGAAATTTTAAAGAGTAGGCCATAAGGCCGGTGCCCTGACAAAATTTAAAAATTAGAAACCTACCCACCACAAAAATATTTAAAGAATGTGTGATTCCTATATACACACCTGGGATTCTTGCCGGTGATATGGAGTTTGTGCACTGTGCTGAGATCTTGCTTGTGTAATCTAAGGGAGGAAATCGGAGCGCTGATGGAATTGTCTTGTCTAGTGAAGATAGTCCACCAAACCATAACCAAACCAAACCTAAAAGCATATCCTACCTAATAGAATACACAAACTAAAGTATAACATCAAGTTTTGAGATCACACATTGTTTATACCAACTACATAAAGTTTTGAGATCACACATTGTTTATACCAACTACATAAAGTTTTGAGATCACACATTGTTTATACCAACTACATCAATTGTTGAGATCACACATTGTTTATACCAACTACATCAAGTTTTGAGATTACACATTGTTTATACCAACTACATCAAGTTTTGAGATCACACATTGTTTATACCAACTACATCAAGTTTTGAGATCACACATTGTTTATACCAACTACATCAAGTTTTGAGATCACACATTTTTTATACCAACTACATCAAGTTTTGAGATCACACATTGTTTATACCAACTACATCAAGTTTTGAGATCACACATTGTTTATACCAACTACATCAAGTTTGGTTAAAGAGTAAAGGTAGTCCTTTAGCAGAAGCTGCTGCAGGGGAGTGAAGTGTTAGAGACTTCACCATACTAGGTCCAGCTTTTTTATGAAGTGGCATAACTAGTTTCCTTCCTTGTTGTCTTTGCCTTCCCTAACTCAAGAGCAGAGTCAGGTATCAATTTCCAGCTGGGTAGACTGGAGCATGTTGCGACCAGGTTTCGAACCTGGAACCTGGTAATTTTTGTGAGAAGTAAGTGCTCTAACCGCTTTGCCAGTCTGACACACACCACCTAATAGCTAATAGTAAATATCACCCTAATAGTGGTTACCATATCAACAATGAATATACCAGAGTATCATCAAGCTTTGAGATCACATATTATTTGTACCAACTACATCAAGTTTAGATATTGGATCTATTTGTTCTGTTGGGGTTTTTTTAACCTCTGTCACATTCTCCAAATCAATATTGACAGCAGTAGGAGGTGGCTGTCTTTTTGTTGTTTTTTGTCTTTTTTAAAGAGACTGCCATTTTTCCAGTTGGTACTTTGAATAGTTTTTTGTTGTTATTGATCCAGCAGAGCTTGGGCTCTCGCCCTTCAGCCCAATGCCATGTAGTGGTATATACATGTTTTCACAGGTTGTTTTGTTTCTCTGTACAAGGTGTTCCACTTATCTGGCCTCAGAGAAAAGAGCATTTTCCTAACATCATCGACTGCTGGGCACTCAAAGAGGTGGTGGTCAACAGTTTCATGGGGGTGGTTACATAGCTAAAATTAAGCAGCCATCTTGGCCAGAAGTCTGAAGTTATCCGCAATTTAGCATACAAACTCTTCTGTCCCACAACCTTAAATAGATGCAAGACAAAATGAAAATACTAGATGACAGGTCACATCAGTTGGGCCTGAACATAAACTGGGAAAAGGCAAAGCTTATGAGAATAAATGTAGAAATGATAACAAGATTGTATGTGAGGAAAAACACCTATATAAAGTTTCTCTTCAGTTCTCTTCATCGTGTGCTTAGGGGTTTTTTACAGCTGGTCCCTGCAGGAAGCCTGGACCAAGCAGTCGCATGGCTCTTGCAGCAGTGATTTCTGTGGCAATTTGTTTTTACACGCTTTTATTTAACTTTAAGAGGAAAAAAGGAAGACCAAAAGAAACACTCAGAAGAACAATAATAAGAGAAGGAAGAACGTTGGGCCTAAATAATGTGCAAGAGCTAAGAGGAGTGGCGTGCGCCGTGTTTGGTGCTTAAAGAATTTATTATTATTATTATTATTATTAAACTTTACTTGTATGTCACTTTCAAATTTTGCAATCGATTTTTCAATCACTGAGCAATAGCTCTGAAACTTGGCATAGTTGTGTATTCCCGATGTCAATACAATAATTAGTCAATTATTTAATATTGTAATTATGACATTATAAGTAATTAAAGTTTTTCGTAAAGAAATGTAAACAAATCAGGGGCCATAATGAAGTTACTTAAAAATTCAAGAGCACGTGGTGTGCTTTATTTTTTTCTATGCGTAAAAAGGGGAGTACTCAAACAAGTGTCTAGCTAAATCAAGTGAAACAATCCAAATTATAAAATTATGAATCAAGGGAAAAGCGTGGGGCGCTGATTCTGCATGAAATTAACTTCTGCTTTATACTTCATTAGACACTTATGGATAAAATATATGATAAGCGCTTAAGCGCCCCATGCTTTTTGTCAATTTGATGTTACATTTTTTTTACTGCAAGCTATAAACTCCTTGAAAAATTATTTTTAGTGCATTAAAAGCAAGTGTTTAAAATAAATTTTTTAATATTTTTTATTTATCATGAGGTTGTCAGCTCCATGCATAACCTCGTATTAGTGACCTTGAATGACATGCCTGTGGGTGCAGTCGTCCTGTTCTTTCTTTGACTCTTCAGAGACCCACAGAAACTACACAGGGCAAAAACTTTATATATCTTATGAAATATCTTTTTTCCAAATATATATGTCTACTTGCTTGTTTTAGAAACGTCTCCTATGGAAACAAATTTGAAGTTAATAATGTCCTAGCACCAGTATTATTTATTGTGGACATAGATCACATTACCCAAGAAGCGTAACACAAGCATAGAAGCAAATATATTACTCTTCACAAATAAAGAGTAATTCTCATATAATTATATAAAAAATATACATAGAATAGTCTAAATTTGGTGAGGAAGAATATGCACAGAAATACATAATAAATCTAAACAGCACATTTTATAAACCAAAATTTTATAGACAAATATTAATATTGTGAAAATCTGTAAGATAAAAGGTCATCTACAAAAATCACTTTTGAGGATACAATATACAGGGTGTTTATAAAGTCGCTGTGCAAGTGAATTTGAAAAATATTTTAGAAATTACGTCACGAATGATGCAAATTTACGTCATGATATTCTGTGTTCCAGTGCTGTGTTCCACAATTCCGTGTTCAGCATTACACCACAAGCCCCAATTGAAAACCACATTTCTGGTGACGTAGTCTCGCCCGGGCGTAAATTTCACTGCACAGCGACTTGATAAACACCCTGTACTATCAACTAGATTTAAATACCATCATGGCCTCAAAACCCAGCCTTTGCAGACCCAAGTGGAACAGTCCCAATAACGATGGTTTGGCCATGTCTGCAGAATGAAGCTACCATGACAAATATGAGAAATCAAGAGCCAGATCTCCAGGACGACCCAGAGTTCACAGGGAGGTCAACATTAGACAATCTCTAAAGGACCGAGAGCTAGATTGGAACCACGGTTGGATAAAGACAGCTCATTGGATAGTATGGTACTCTCTCTGGCAAACCTCAACACCCCAGGGTAGAAGAGGAATGACTAAGTAAGTTTAAATACCAGGCAGCATTTTCACTAGAAAATAGGTAAATATACAGAAATATCCAATACCATAATTCCCTCCGTAAGTACGCCAGTCGTACACCGTCATTTGCACACTTTTCTATTTTCGAGAGAGTACATTAACTTTCAACCACAGCTAAGGGGTGCAACTGTGGTTGAAAGTTAGACAATAATTGTATTATTTCCCTTATATATACTCTCCAGAAAATAGAAAAGTGCACAAATGACGGTGTGCATGAACAGTTTGATTATGGAAAGAAGCCAACAACACAATTGATAAGCAGTACATGAACTGGAGACAGGAAGGTGCGGAGATGCAGATTAAATCAACAGGCAATCAAGATACTCTTATGTCCAGTGTCATTCGGGAAACAGATTTAACTCATCATTTTCTTTAAAATAACCTTAAAATGTAAGTTTTTGATTGTTTCTTCAAGACTAAATTTTAATTTAAAGTATTGCAGACTTATTATTATGGATCAAAATGATAAGATGGCTGCAATTAAAAACCTGTCAATTTTATTGCTAGTAGTTACATAAATACAAAGGGTTAGTGCTGTCATTTATCAGCTCATACTACTTCTGTCAACTTCTTCATGCAGGACAACAAAAGCAAAAACCAAAAAGTTAAGAAAAATGTCATACATGGTTGCTTGCACAGAACTGAAGGACTGAAATGGCATGACAAGATCACTAATGTGGAACTGATGACAAGAACCAGACAAGTCCCAGTAGAACAAGAGATGAGAAAACAAACGCTGGTTTTGTGAAGGACACACATTGAGAAAACCTGATGATAGCATTACAAGGCAGTCCTCATTTAGACATCCCCAGGATAAGAGAGGTAGTGGGATAATGAAAAACCCACGGAGAAGAGAATAATAGATAGTACAGGACAGTAGGGATCGGCATAAATGTATCTAAGGCCTATGCTTCTTAGGGAGCTGAAAGGTGATGATGCTGCCTATTTCTCAAGAATTCTAATATCTGTATGCTGGGGTTGGAGCGGCTAAGAGGTATGGCGTCCGCCTCGATTTCTAAAGGTACCAGGCTCGGTTCCCAGTAGAGGGAATATAATTTAAGGACATTTTTTCAGAACCAGAGGTCCTAATGATGTCATACTCCCTCTTTGTGCTCTTGGGTAGTGGAATCAGACGTCCTATCCTTTTCGGATAAGGTGAGAAAATAGGAGGTCCCATGTGCAATTTGAGCATGTTAAAAATACCACAGCAGTTGGAAATTGTAAAGAGTAGGCCTTAAGGCCGCTGCCCTGGCAAAATTTGGTTTTAAGGACTATCTTCATTGCACACGGACAACTCCATCAGTTCTCTGATCTCCTCCCTTAGATCGCACAAGGAGGATCTCAGTACAGTGCACAAACTCCATAGCACCGGCGAGAATCCCGATGTGTGTATATAGGATCACATATTCTGTAAATATATTTGGTGGGTAGGTTTCTAATATTTAAATTTTGCGAGGGCAACGATCTTACAGCCTACTCTTTATGATTTCCAACTGCCGTGGGATGTTTAATGTGCGCAACTTGCACACGGGACCTCCTATTTTGTCGCCCTTATCCGAGATGGCTAGGCATCTGATCTCACTACCCAGGAGACCATGGGGGAGTATGACATCATTGGTTATGAAAAAAAATTTCGATAAATTATATTCCCTCAACTGGGAATCAAAATCGGTACCTCTAGAAATCTCGGCGGATGCCATACCTCTTAGTCACTCCGACCCCCAACAAAATTTGGCAAAATTTAAAAATTAGAAACCTACCCACCACAACAAATATTTAAAGAATGTGTGATTCCTGTATACACACATTGGGATTCTCGCCGGTGCTACGGAGTTCGTGCAGTGTGCTGAGATCCTCCTTGTGTGATCTAAGAAAGGAGATTGGAGCACTGATGGAGTTGTCTGTGTGCAATGAAGAAAACCAAACCAACATCTGTATGGAGGCGGAACAGTAAAATTATAATAATAATAGCCCCTTCAGTCATAACTGACTATGGGAATGCGCCCCTGAGGTGACAGCCCTCAGCTGCTTATTTTCCTGGTGCTCCTTTCGACGTTTTCTCCTCACCTCTGCTTCTTGTGTGAGCCTCTCTTCGCCCAATCTGAGGTGGCGCCGTAAATAGCATCGCCACTTAGTGCGATCGGCAGCTTCATCCTCCCATGTTGCTGGATCCATGTCCAGTGCCCTCATATCTCTCTTGCACACATCTTTGAACCTCAGCTGTGGTCGCCCAACTGTTCTCTTGCCATCTGCTAATTGTCCGTAGAAATCTTTTGGGATGCGACCATCATCCATGCGGCGAACATGGCCAAGCCAGCGAAGTCTGCGCTGTCTAAGAAGCGTATACATACTTTGAAGGCCAGCACGTGACAACACCTCGACATTTGTCACTTTATCTTTCCACGAGATGCCGAGGATGCGGCGTAGACACCGCAAATGGAAGGTATTGAGCCTTCTTTCTTGCTTAGCATAGGTCGTCCAGGTCTCGCTGCCATATAGGAGTGTGCTGGTGACGCAGGCATTATATACCGCAGCTTTGGTCTTCATTGTGAGTTTAGAGTTTCCCCAAACACGCGATGTGAGGCGGGCAAAGGTAGCTGCAGCTTTGCCAATGCGGCTGTCGATTTCTGTATCCAGTGAGAGTTTGTCATTGATGGTAGACCCTAGGTATGTGAAGTGGTGCACCACTGCCAATTCATAATTATCGATAGTGATAACTGGTGCAGCACCCACATCCTGACTCAGCACATTCGTTTTCTTTAGACTTATTGTGAGGCCAAAGTCCTTGCATGCTTTAGTGAAGCGATTCATCAAGCTCTGAAGCTCCTGTTGGCTTTGAGTGACGACTGCAGCATCGTCAGCGAACAACAAGTCTCTTATAGTGACCCTTCTGATTTTTGTTTTTGCCTTCAGCCTTGAAAGATTAAACAGACGGCCATCTGACCTAGTGTGAAGGCATATTCCTTCAGTTGCATCTCTGAATGCATGTTTCAAGAGTAAGGCAAAGAAGATTCTGAAGAGGGTCGGAGCCAGAACACAGCCTTGTTTAACGCCACTTCGTATATCAAAGGGCTGTGACGTGCTTCCAGCATATTGGACTGTTCCCTTCATGCCGTCATGGAATGACTTTATCATTTCCAGCATTTTAGAAGGGCAGCCTATTTTCAGGAGGATTTTAAAGAGTCCATCCCTACTAACCAGGTCGAATGCTTTTGTGAGGTCTATAAAGGCGATATATAAAGGTCTTTTCTGCTCTCTTGATTTTTCCTGAAGCTGGCGGAGAGAGAAGATCATGTCTGTTGTTGATCTGCCAGCTCGGAATCCACACTGTGACTCTGGATATATGCGCTCAGCTAACTTGTGTAGTCGCATTAAGATGACTTTGGCAAAAACCTTACCAACAATACTAAGAAGAGAGATGCCTCTGTAGTTATTGCAATTACTTCCGTCTCCTTTATTTTTATACAGTGTTACAATCTTGGCATCTCGCATGTCTTGAGGAATAGTTGTCTCTTCCCAGCACTGGCACAGCATCCTATGCAGGGGATGTAATAGCGTGCTCTTACAGCATTTGATTAAATCAGGAGGAATCCCATCACTGCCTGGTGCTTTGCCAGAGGCCAAGCTATCAATGGCCTTGCTGAGTTCCTCTAATGTTGGTTCGGCATCCAGCTCCTCCATAGTTGGCAGACTGTTGACATCATCAAGGGCTGCAGGCGTAACGGTATTGTCTCTAGCGTAAAGCTCAGAGTAGTGCTCGACCCACCTCTCCATCTGCTTACCCTTATCGGTTAGCTTCTCTCCGCTGATGGTTTTTAGCGGTGCCGTCTTACTTTTATGGGGGCCAAGTGCTTTCTTTATACCGTCATACATTTGTCTAATGTTGCCTGTTTGCGCTGCGATCTGGATGCTCTCACTGAGCTGGAGCCAGTAGTCATTTGCACAGCGTCGAGCAGTTTGTTGAACTTTGCTTCTCATAGCCCTCAGGATCTGTACGGTTCTGGCACTCGGTGAACGTTTGTATTCATTCATAGCACTGCGCTTAGCTTCAATCACAGGTGCCATCACATCTGATGAAGCATCAAACCAGTCATTTGACTTTGCTGTTTTCTTACCAAAGGTGGCAAGTGCAGTACTTTGAATGGTGTTCCGTAGATGCTCCCAGTTCTCTGTAATAGTATCACCATGCTGAGGGCTACTGAGCACTTTCTCGAAGGTCGCAGTGAATTGAGCGATCATGAAAGGGTCTGACATCTTGCTGGTATCAATGCGTGGTTTCCCTTCATGTCTGACACGATAGAGTTTTCTTGGTTGTGCTCTGATTTTGCAGCAAACCAAGGAGTGATCTGTATCACAGTCTGCACTATGGTACGAGCGCGTGGAGAGCACAGACCTGAGGAGTGGCCTTCTGACGGAACAGTAAAATTAGCATTACCATATTCATCCTCACACTGGGCTGTGAGAGTCACACAATCCAAAAAGAATGAAAAATATCAAACTGTATAATGCTGTCTGTGACAAGTGACCAATTATACGAGAGAGAAATTAGTAAGCAATAACACTCTAAAACAGGGTTTCTCAATCTTTCTTGTGTCATGGACCCCTTTGATTGTCCAATGAAGGCTATGTTCCCCTTTGATTGCCCAGTAAAGGCTATGGACCTCTTCTTGGAAAAAAATGTTATTGGAAGCTTAAGCACAATTTTAAATTTTAAGTAATGTACACAGACCTCCCTAGAATCCATTCACGGACTCCAGGGGTCTGTGAATTACTGGTTAAGAAACCCTACTCTAAGAGCAGATAGTAGACCAGCACTTTGCTATGAATATACACAAGAACAGATACACATTCAGGATAAATATTAGGACAACATAAGATTGGAAAGTAAGCAACCACCATCACACCTAAACATGACAGATCAAAGGAAGGCAGAGAAGGAGGAAGATAAAGAAAATGATGAACTGAGATGATAGGCTGAAGCTTACAGGAAAAAAGGATACACCATTAAACAAGCAACATGATAAGTCGAGGAGTACACTACTTGAAATTTTCACAAACAGCAGGAGTAGCAGAATTTCATAACTGGGTTTATATTATATTAATCCAGGTCACACACAAAATGATGCATACTACCAGCTCAACAGAAGAGAACAAGTGGTAATCTTCAGATTCCGCATGGGCCACACCAGATTGGGATACCATCTATTCAACAAGCTAAAGATAGGAACTACCGATGAGTATAACTGTGGCACTGATAAAATGACTGCTGAACATCTGCTTCAAAGATGCCCAACATATGTGGAACAAAAAAAGTACCATTCATGGATTAGCTCTACAGAGATGCAAATAGCCTCAAGCTGACTACTGCTTTCTTTGAAAACATTCAAGTAGACATCTGAGAGTGTACGAAGAAGAAGAAGATATTATATTAAAATACATACAATTCTCATATGTATAAAGCTGAACAACAGATCTGTAGTTTGGGCAATGTTCAATACTCATGAAGTGAAGCTTAAAGCTTTTACTGAATTGAGAAATATATGGAGAAAAGAAATCCAGTCCAACACAAAAGTCTGATCTGAATCTTGTATTGAAACGTCAAGCCAGTCCTACTTTATGGCTCTGAAACATGGAGAACAACAAAAGCAACAATGAAGAAGCTACAGACTTTCATAACTGGATGCTTGAGAAGAACAGAAGGATTGAAATGGTATGACAAGGTCACTAATGGGGAACTGATGACAAGAACTGGTCAGGTGCTAGTGAAATAAGAGATGAGAAGAACTGGTCAGCTGCTAGTGAAATAAGAGATGAGAAGAACACGCTGGTATAGGAAAAAACCAGCTGAATGTGAAGTACCAAGTACATGAATGCCAAACCTATATTACACGTTTTTTGTACCACAGTGTCTGTGCCAGAAAGCTGTCCTTGTTGTCTCTGCCCTCTTCAAATGTCCATTCCTCCCAGGATTTTCATTATTCATATAGTTATCTTATGGTGAACAACAACCAAGAAGTTACAAGGCTTCATAAATAGGTGTTTACGTAGATTACAAAGATTGAAATGGTATGACAAGATCACCAATGTAGAACAGATGATAAGATCACCAATGTAGAACAGATGACAAGATCACCAATGTAGAACAGATGATAAGATCACCAATGTAGAACAGATGACAAGATCACCAATGTAGAACAGACGACAAGAACATCTGTATATTTCATATAGTTATTTAATTGCCAAAGGAAATCTCAACATTCTCTTCAGAATGTACATTTCCAAATTTAAGCAGTATGCGCAAAAATTGCTTACAATGAGAAATAACAAGCACCATATTATCAGAAATAACAAATACCATATTGTCAGACATATATCAAACTTTTTTTTTTTTAATTTTAACAATTTCTGTGTCATGGAGGCTTTCTTGTCTCTCCCTCTCCCATGCTTGAAGTGTCCATTCTATCTGAGGTTTTCATTTTTCATATTTTGAGTCTGGGTTTGTTTCAGCAATAAAGTCTCTGACCATTTTTTTCAAGGTAAAAAATCTAAATGGAAAATATGTAGATTTTGAGCTGCTATATTTCTTTTGAAGTGTTCCTAAAGCTAGAATGACTTTTTTCATCTGTGACTGATAAAGGCTAATTTCTCTAGCTCTTCTTTCCATATGTTTCATTAACTGACCATCACTCATGACGTCTTCATCTGTGGAAGAGACAAGACAAAATGGATAATCTGATAAAAGCAAGTCATGGTTAAAGAAAAGTGTATGAGGGTAGGATGTAAATGTTACCAAATGGCATTTACTTTGTATGCAGCCATTTTTTTTTTTCATTGTAATGCTTGTTCAGGTAAGGTAAAGGAGGTAAAGGAACCCGTTACATGCCCATTGAGGCATATTGGGAATATGGTGTTAGGCCCATATTATCTTGATGCAAGACAAAATGAAAATACTAGATGACAGGTCACATCAGTTGGGCCTGAACATACACTGGTAAAAGGCAAAGCTTATGAGAATAAATGTAGAAATGATAACAAGATTGTATGTGAGGAAAAACACCTATATAAAGTCTCTCTTCAGTTCTCTTCATCGTGTGCTTTGGGGTTTTTTTTACTTTGTGAATTATGAAAGGAAGACATGCATATAAGATGTTCAAGGCTACAACAAGAAAATGTCAGATATCTAGGGAATTGAAAATTCCCAGTAATAAGAAGTTTCTCAGACAACAGCTGGGAAAAGGCTTTTCAGGATAGAAGAACCTTACTGTTCAGGATGTCTTCAAGACAGTAATATAGAACATTTTTTGTTAAAATGTAAGAGGTATGAGCTAATACCAATATTAGATTTTTTGCAGGCATCAAATTTACTGTCGTGTATGATTTATCACATAGGTATAGATGTTTATAGCCCTGTCTGAGCAGAGGTGATAGTGATGACAATGTGAAAGTAAGGGGTAAGATATAGTTTTTATCATGAGGGTGATCGTGTAAGAGAAAGGACAGTCTCTGGATAGAATAATTTATCTAATCCAGCCTATCTGGACGACGATATTTAAATCAGACGCACTTTCTCTCCTTGTACGAAAATACAAGTTACACTGCACTCACATGCACACAATTCTGTGACAAATATGCACGAACGTGAAAACAAACTATGGATAACATATAATGAATAGGGGTTGACCGACACAATAACTAAAGGTTTAATAAAGTTTATTATAAATAGAAAATTACAACATAAATCATATGCATCAAGAGATCATGGTTTACAGACAAAAATGAAAATTAATCAAATAGGTTCTCCCCTCTGGTAAAGGAAAAGAAAGGACGATCGCAACAGAGATTAATTAACCCAAAAGATCAAAGGTTAACAATAAGTTATGAAATAGTCAGTATGGGAAAAGAATAGGTTCCTAATGTAAACTATCCCGTGACTAATCAGATTATTGAGATAAAAAAAAAGGAAGAAGAAACCATATAAGTATATGATGTTATCAAAAGACATAAGTTTCTTTCTTTGTTCATTCAATTCACATACATGCAGTGGCCACTTTCAGATGCACTTACCCCAGTAGTTGTCGCAGGCATTCCAAGGATATACACTAATAAGTAATATATATATATTTAGTGTCAAATTTAAGTTTGCCAAATCCAGCCCCAGACTCTCCGTAGTTGCTGACTGCAAATTTCACAGGAGTCACTAGAGTCGGTGTTAAATTTGTAATGGATACAATAAGTTATCTATGCCTTCAGTTGGTTGGAGTAAGGTTCATGCGTGGTGATCGCCAATGTAGAATAAATAGAACATATACAGTTCCTAGGTGGTTTAGCCTCAGGTGGCGGAAACGCTAGATTTAAGTTACACAAATGTTGCTGACAATATATTGCCACAGTTGGCTGATGAGATAAATATATATATATATATATATATATATATATATATATATATATATATATATATATATATATATATATATATATATATATAAGTAAATCTGGTAATAGTTCTGGCCCAGTTAATATTATAATTCAATGGTTCTATTCTGGTTTCTCTCATAAAATGAGGAAAATTGGACCGCACAGGTCACAGCAAGAAGCTAATCAATATTAAATATTCTTGGATGCTCATAATAGTATAAGTTCGTATGATCATAAGTTCATATGGCCATAAGAAAATAAGTCGCTAGTACTCAGGTTTGATCAGCCTATATTAAAGAGAATATAAACATTTAACCAAATTATCAATATCATATCTAACACGTGTTAAAATAGGACCTCTTCGCCACTGTTATAAATTAGATTTAAAGCACACATGTCTAGCTTATCCTATCATTCTGTTA
The DNA here is from genome assembly GCA_024509875.1 of Oreohelix idahoensis. Taxonomy (NCBI): domain Eukaryota; kingdom Metazoa; phylum Mollusca; class Gastropoda; order Stylommatophora; family Oreohelicidae; genus Oreohelix; species Oreohelix idahoensis. The sequence goes on from JAMPIV010014785.1 coordinate 264,259, forward strand.
ATGCGTGATATGAACACTAGTCATTTAAAAAAATTACATAAAATGGATAGAAGAAAATAATATATGCCATCAGTAGACAGTTATTTAATGTATGTACTAGTCAATTTAAAACACCTCTTACTGGAAAAATTGCGAGTAATTAAATTTGCTTTATGGCTGTAAAGTTAGCTATAAGTTATTTAATTAGCACAGAAAATCTCAGTGAAATATATATTGAAAACTTTAAACACACTAAATCCCTTCAAATCTAGTATATAAATTACCGCAATCAGAAAAACGAAACACTCCACAGAATCTATTAATTTTCATTCTGTACGAGAAATCTTAAGATAACGAGCTAGTGAATTCAGATAGATTTCTGGCAACTGATCATGGCTATCGGAGAGACATGGTATATATTGATATGTTCCGTACTATCGTTCTTTAATGCAAAAGTCACACCACTGCCAGACCCGAGCCAATTTGCCGTTCGATTACTTGAATCAAAGGTAATTTTACCACCTCTTGACTTTCATCATCTCCGCCTAGCCGAAAATCAGCTACGCAATTTTCACCTGAAAGTTTTTACAATCCAAGGTTCGTCTCACTGAATATCGTGTGTTCCCCTGATCAAAGAATCTATTACGCCATGCTCCATGCTTCGCTCTCTGTTTCACATAGGGCTTGATTGCCAGATGGCCCATGTGTTAATTACACTGGTGAATCCTTCGTTCATGTAGCAAAAAATATACTCTAAATGGGGAGGGGCAAAAGTGGATGATTACTGCTGCACTATTTTCATCTGTGACATTTACCTATAAATACAGAAGAGGTATTAAGAATAGACAGACCCGGTGAACTGCATACTATTGTCAAACAGTATTTAACAAGACCAAAAGTTAATATATAGTATAATTTATAGTAATTGGGAAGGTGAGAAGGTCTGATGCTGTTCTTACAATGCGTATGATTTTTGACAGGTGAAAGTCAATTAAATATCTATTAAAGCCAGTTATATAACTGGAAACACCAGGCCTTTACACCCTTCCCCCTTAATATTATTTTTGTTTGGTTTTATCTCGTTTTTGCATGTTTGGGGGTTTTTTTTTTTTAAAACATACAAGCATAATTGGTAATTGTGATTTGCCACATTTACAATTTACAGGTATGATGCCACTTTCACATATCGGCAGTCGTTCATATTATTTGGAATTGAAAACCATATATATGCTAATTATAATCCATCAGAGGTTGAAGGGGGTATTTTTCATCATTAAATTTAAAAAAAAAAAATTGGTGGATTCCCAAACAAGAACTACCTTGAAAGACTATCAATGACTGGTTATCACAAGACAAGCATGTGCATCATCATTCATAATTTTCCTTTGCATGGAGCCACCACCGCAGCCGGTCCCCTAGTAGGAAGCTTGCACCAAGCAGTCACATGCTCTTGAAGTGGTGGTTTCTGTAGCAATGTGTTTGACATGATGAGGTTTCCAGCCCCATGGCCAACCTCTGACATTAGTTGCCTTGTATGACATGCCTAAGGGAGGAGTAGTCCTATACTTTCTCTTGTGTCATCAGAAATCTCCAGGAACTACATAAGGCAGTACATGCATAAGGCTGTGAACATTTCTTGTGTCATCAGAAATCTCCAGGAACTACATAAGGCAGTAATGCATAAGGCTGTGAACATTTCTTGTGTCATCAGAAATCTCCAGAAACTACATAAGGCAGTACATGCATAAGGCTGTAAACATTTCTTGTGTCATCAGAAATCTCCAGGAACTACATAAGGCAGTACATGCATAAGGCTGTGAACATTTCTTGTGTCATCAGAAATCTCCAGGAACTACATAAGGCAGCACATGCATAAGGCTGTGAACATTTCTTGTGTCATCAGAAATCTCCAGAAACTACATAAGGCAGCACATGCATAAGGCTGTGAACATTTCTTGTGTCATCAGAAATCTCCAGGAACTACATAAGGCAGTACATGCATAAGGCTGTGGACATTTCTTGTGTCATCAGAAATCTCCAGGAACTACATAAGGCAGTACATGCATAAGGCTGTGAACATTTCTTGTGTCATCAGAAATCTCCAGGAACTACATAAGGCAGTACATGCATAAGGCTGTGAACATTTCTTGTGTCATCAGAAATCTCCAGAAACTACATAAGGCAGTAATGCATAAGGCTGTGGACATTTCTTGTGTCATCAGAAATCTCCAGGAACTACATAAGGCAGTACATGCATAAGGCTGTGGACATATCTTGTGTCATCAGAAATCTCCAGGAACTACATAAGGCAGTACATGCATAAGGCTGTGAACATTTCTTGTGTCATCAGAAATCTTCAGAAACTACATAAGGCAGTAATGCATAAGGCTGTGGACATTTCTTGTGTCATCAGAAATCTCCAGAAACTACATAAGGCAGTAATGCATAATGCTGTGGACATTTCTTGTGTCATCAGAAATCTCCAGGAACTACATAAGGCAGTAATGCATAAGGCTGTGAACATTTATTGTGTCATCAGAAATCTCCAGGAACTAAATAAGGCAGTACATGCATAAGGCTGTGGACATGTCTTGTGTCCTGCTGTGATGATCACATCTTTTTATATCTCTCAAAGTTGTTTTCATGTCAATGTTTCTGTCTCCATAGATTATTCCCTTCATCCATCACACCATCCTTGTAATTTTCAGTTTCTTCCATTCTTTGAGACTGGAAACTAACACTCAATTATTAAGCCTTTTCTCTCTCTTTCTTTCTTTAATTTCTGCATTCTATATTTCATATGTTTGTGACAATTTGCATAGGACTTATTTACATTGGGGGTGCATGGAAACACTGGGCATTTGGAAATTTGAGACACAGAAGCTTAGTTACAATGTGGCTGCTTGTATTACTGGCACAAGAATGTTTTGAGGCATTCAAAATCTGAGACACTGAAAGTGGTTATACTGTGGTTGCCTTGATGGAGAGATCCATTGCATTTTGCTTGGGAACCTGGACGTCAGAAACAATGCAGAATATGCCCAGAACTACCCCAGGGTTCTCCACTATTACTGGCACAAGAAAGTTTTGGGACATTCACAATTTGAGACACAGAAGCTTGGTTAAACTTTATTACTGGCACAAGAAAGTTTTGGGGCATTCACAATCTGAGACACAGAAGCTTGGTTATACTGTGGCTGCCTTGATGGAGAGATCCATGGACATTCACACTTTGAGACACAGAATCTTGGTTACACGGTATTACTGGCACAAGAATGTTTTGAGGCATTCACAATTTGAGACACAGAAGCTTGGCTACACTGTATTACGGCACAAGAATGTTTTGAGGCATTCATAATTTGAGACACAGAAGATTGGCCACACTGTATTACTGGCACAAGAATGTTTTGAGGCATTCACAATTTGAGACACAGAAGCTTGGCCACACTATATTACTGGTACAAGAATGTTTTGAGGCATTCACAATTTGAGACACAGAAGCTTGGCCACACTGTATTACTGGTACAAGAATGTTTTGAGGCATTCACAATATGAGACACATTGATGCATGGGGCAGGTAATAGCACAAGACACATAGAAGAACTTACCTTCTATAGGCTCATTGTCAAGACCACAAAATTTCTCTATTTTCCGGAATGCTTGCTTGATCATTCCATATGGCTTGCCTCCAGAAACTAGGGGCCTGCTTTCACCATTTTCTGCATTTATGTCTATTCCCGTTTTTCTGGTCCCTTCAACCTCAAAAGCACTGTATTAAAAAAGAAAACACAATGAGATTTAATCTGACCAGTCACAAATTGCACAGGTAAAGAGTGTTATGAGGATGTAATGTAGGGGCCCAACTCACAAAGTAATCTTATTTGTCAGGTTTGAAGGAAGCAATCCACTTTCTACGTGCATGTTATGAGAAGAAGAAAGATGAAATATATTGTGAGAGCAGGAGATATTGAAGGAAAAAAAGATACATGATGACAAAGAGAGAAGAACTGGACAGTTTTACATCATTGTATGGAAAGAAGAAGAAGAAGAAGGAGGAGCAGAAGAAGAGAAATATGATGAAGAGGAGGAGGGGAGAAAGATGAGGAAGAAAAAAAAGAAGAGAAAGAGGAGGAAGAAGAGACAAATGATAAAGAAGAAAAAGAAGAATTAGAAGAAGAACAAAAAGAAAAAGAAGAGAAAGATAAGGAAGAGGAGAAAGATGAGGAAGTGTTGCGCACATATTCTTTTGTGACGCACAGATTACTGTTGGTAGACATACAAATGTAAAGTATAACTATTTGTCTGATGAAAAGTATTTATTTGAAAGTATGATTCTCAGTCTGAGGGACAGAACCCTGATTGATCGATGTTATATTCGGTTATATGGGTTATCTGTTCTTGTGTCACAATCTGGCGTATGAATACTAGATTTACGTCATTTTTTGTCTGGTATGTCCAGAAACAGATTGGTCTTGCTTAAAATGTTTATGGCCCGAATCTATATTTATTCCTTGACTATTTAAGGTGATTCGGTCTTATATCTTTGTATCTTTGTATTTCTATGTCGGACTATTTTGTGAGCCGAACTCTGGGGTGAAAGGCATTTCTGCGCATGCGTCGATTTTGTGTGTGTGGACAGAGAAGGCTGTCATGTCGTCGCTACTATGGGCTGGTCGATTAGAAAGTTTGAAGATTGATCTCTGTGATTTATTCTAGGAAGGAGATTGTTTCTCTGTATGACTGTATTATCAGAGATTCTCTTAATGTCCATTATTAACGCCTAGGAATGGCGTGCGTTATTCGCTTGTATGTGTTTTCCTAAAGCCAGGTAAAACCAGAACATTTTTTGCTGAACTTTTTTGCTAAGCCTAGATGGGAGACGTATTATCGTACATTTAGGATTGTTGATTACAGATGAAGATGACGTGTTATCTAGCAGCACTAGATCACTTGATGTAACCAGCCTTATTGATAGCAGATATGTCTAGAAGCCCAATGAGGACATTTACGTATGAAGAACGAAGTAATTCTGCTTCATAATTTTTCATCCTGGGTGAGCGAAGCTCACGGAGGAGAGCCATTTTGGATTCCCGCCATTGTAAGAGGATCATTGTTGGAGAACAGAAAAGGTCTTATTATCTGATGATGGTACAGAGATCTACATATTATGAAAACCCACTACTGTGGTTTAACATTGTTGCTATAAACATTTGATGAATTTACGGCTTGAGAAACTTAGCCAGGAGAAGGTTCTGACAGTGAACCATTGTTGATGTTTATGTATCCACCTTAACTGACGCGATTAGTCAGTTAGAGCATGAGACGATAGACAACCAGAATATTGAGTGCTTGCCTACTATCGTTCCATTATATTTACCACTACATGAATGTACATCTGATATTGTCACCCATTTTTTCAAGTATACGATGATTTTTGTGCCAACCTGTTCAAATGACTGTAATTGTGATGTCGAGGTGTACGTCCATTTTTAAATGTATGAAACGTCATCAGCAGTCTATCCTTTATTGACTTCTGCTTATGATTGAGTGAGTGACTTGTCAACTCAACAGAACTGTACACACATTCGCGTCCTTTACATCTACATTCTCACTCGATGTCAGCACTGTGTCGGAACGAGTTGACCATTCATCTACGTGTCCAGTATGACCTTATGAAAGCAGTCACACTTCACAACAAAACGCCCCTTATCAATGTGGTAGGCCAAATTTCTGGGTCTAACCTGCAGTGGACATTGCCAGAAGTCAGCTACTGATACCAGATCGTTTCCTGTGGGACGCATACGACACACATAAAGACGAGCATTACAAGTCTACAGTCGATGTCAGATAGTCAGCAGTTTTGTTATGTGACCTGACCTGTCAAGCAGAGGCAGTAACTAGGTCAGCGCTTGTTGACATTTGCGATAGAACAGACATCGGTGCACAGCAGGGTATTAGCAAATATTAACTGTGTTAGCGAGAAGTGCGTATATTTCAACGGTGGATCTTCTGGTGTTCTGCTCTAAATTGAACTGTGTAATAGTTAAAGCCAGAATGATTATTGTTAATTATAATACTATTGTGTGATAACATCTGAGCCTTCTTTACAACACATCATATTGACATGCTATTTCTCATATGTTTAAGTGTTTACATGTTGCACGTTTGTGTTGTGTATATGTATGTGGGCGGTTGGGTAAGGTGACTATTATAAGAGATACCACGTCATAGAGGTCTTATAATAGCGTTCAATATGAGCAATTTTCTTAATTGAAAATTTGCATGCAACATTTGTTGCTATTTTTGTTAGTTGTGATGACCTGTACAATCGTTGTTTTTGTAATATTTTTTCTGTTTTCAGTTTTGTTTTGATTTGTTTGTATTTGTAGGTCTCATCTTTCCTGTCATTTAGTTCTATACAACTTTTATATTTATACACTGTGACGTCATTTGTGTTGTTTATTTCCTCGCGGTTGTCATCACAGGTTCTGTGATTATTTTCTTCAGTTTTCCTATTTAACTTATTTGATTTCTGCGAATGTTTCCATGTTGTCTTTCTTGATTGTCCTTTGTTTATGTTGTTGGTTGACATATGCTATAAGGTATATTTGATCATACACCATATGTAGTGCCCTTGTGGTATAGAATAAACTGGTAGTTCATTACTATTATTATTATTATTATTATACAAGTGAGTATACAAGACCTTATTAAAGGCTTGTCTCCCACAGAGATTGGGATAAAGGGAGCTGGGTATTCAAGTTTATTAAAACTTGCTCTCATTCACGGTGGAATAAATTTCATTGACTTTTTCAGGTAACTAGTCACATATTGTTAAACATTATGTCGACTTTAGATTACTTTATTGAAAAAGGGAAATCCCTAGGCAAGTCTGGTAAGGAATTGGAAGAATACTCGACTGCTCAATGGGCCATGGCATTGAAGTCAGAAGAAAAGAAACAAAAAGAGGAAAATAAATGGAAAGCAGAAGCTGAACAAAAGAAAATAGATGCTGAGAATTTAAGGTTGCAAATTCAAGCAGAGGAAAGAAAACTTCAAGCGGAGGAAAGGAAACTTCAGGCTGAAGAAAAAAGACTTGAGGCTGAAGAAAAAAGATTACAAAGAGAAGCTGAGGCTGAAGAAAAAAGATTACAAAGAGAAGCTGAAGCCAAGGAGAGAAAGGCAAAAAGGGAACATGATGAAAAACTTTTAGAATTTGAGTTAGAAAAATTGAAATTGACAAACATGGGTAATGTTAATCAGTCATCTGGTGGTAATGGTAAACCTTTTATTTACAAGATCAAGCTACCAGCATTTAATCCATCCAGTGACGATATAACAGTTTGGCTAGATAGGTTTGAACGTTCTTGTCGAAATCATAATGTGGATAGATCACAATATGCTAATCAGTTATCAGAGATACTGAAAGGTGACACTCTGACTAGTTTAAGCTTGGTAGAAGAGGCTGACCAGGATAATTATGATGTTATCAGAGCAGCCTTATTAAAAAAATATCAATTGACAGAGGAAGGTTACCGTCTTTTGTTTAAGAGAATGGTACCTGAAACAGGGGTAGAATTCTCAGAACTCATTGCAAGGACACGTCTTACATTTAATCGTTGGATTGAGCTGTCCAAAACAGAAAAGACATATGAAGCACTTATGGACTTGTTGCTCAGAGACAAGATTATGTCAAGTGTAAATAAACCATTCCTTGAATTCCTACATGAGCGTAAACCCAAGACACTAAAAGAAATGGAACAATATTGTACCCAATACGTCACTGCACATCCGGACGTAGTTATTAGCAATGCTAAGGTTAAGGAAAGTATGCCAGTTGCTTCAGCAACACCATACAACCCTAATTACTCACACAAATTTCAAGGACCACAAAATAGGTTTGATAAAAAGGGTAACTCGAATAATTATTAAAACGAAGGTAATCAATCATTTCAAGGTTCTTCTTCGAAGAACTGGAGATGAGCTGACAGCCCTCGATACAGGGGTTGCCACAATTATAGGAATTTCCGCAGAGGAAGTCATTATAGGAACTATCCAAGTCATCCGTCATGGAGACAACAAGACCATAATTACAAAGATACTCATTATAATGAACATAATGATTGTAACCATGAGAACTATGACTCAAACCCAAATAGGGGTTACAATAGAAGAAACAATAATAATTGGAGAGGCAATAATAATCGAGGTAGATCTCAATACAAGGGACATAAATCACATTATCAGGAAAACTCTGCACAGCAAGAGTCTCATGAAGCCTGTGATCAGACTAATGATAATAAAAACTCTAATAATATGGCATGTTCTGCATTTGATTTTGGGAGAGCATCTCAATGCCCCCAATGCAAAACATTATTCGAACCAACTACGGTGTCTACTTTGGGGAAGAACAAAATATGCAAACTGCTAATGCAGTAGTCACAAGAGCACAAGCTCTCAATATGCCTCAAACTTCATCTACTGAAGATACTGAAGTGCATAACCAAGATGATCCCTTGGTAATTTCTCGTGACTCATTTATAAAACAGCAAGAAGATGATCCCACTCTAAAGAAATTCTTCACTCTTGCAACAAAAGGTGATCCAAATAAAGATACAAATCGAAAATCTTGGATTACAATGAAAAATGGCGTACTTGTGCGTATGGTCCAAGACTCTACTACGTCAATGCATTCTCAGATTCTTGTTCCCAAGAATTTGAGAGTTAAAGTTTTGCAGCACGCTCATGACTCTCAGTGTGCTGGACATATGGGTTTTTCCCGTACTAAGTCAAGAGTTCTTGCGGCTTTCTTTTGGCCTTTCGTAAACAAAGACATACGGATTTATTGCCGATCTTGTAAGGTATGTCAAGAAGTCAAATTTAAAGGTCCACGCCATGCTGCACCTATTCAGGCTGCAGATATTTGTGGTGAGTTTATGAGGTATAAATATGGGGATAGGGGACCTAGTGTACTGAATGAGATCAGCTGTGAAGGCTTCTGAAGATAATAAGTTTGGTGTGTATACAGAAGACCTTACTTGCTACCACATTTCGATCTCAATCAGACTTATTCTTGATCAATGTGAATAATAGCTTCGTTAAGTGTCTAGGCTATTGTAATAGTGTTGTGGAATAATCTCAATACAAAACATATACAAACCAATATTAAATCCTAAGATAAACTCAACTAACTCCAGCTGTTAAATTTTATAATGAAAAATTTTGTTAACTTTATTGGTCCTGAGCCTAAATATTGTTTTGGTCAGGACTTTAGTCAATGATAATCAATTTGATTGCATAATATAATTACAAATATATATTAAAATATTTACATGCAATAGACAGTATGTCTATAGTACATGGGTACAATTTTCAAATGGATATTCTTTAATATATCTAATTACTGGTATTATGAAGCAGCTTGGGGTTTATCATCATCCCAATGTTCTTTAGTTTTAATAATATGGTCTCTGTTATTCTTTTTGGAGGAATGTTTTTATTCAATACAGGAGATCTTTCAGGAATAGTAATAAGTTGTTCCAGGCCAGATATTACTTATCTGAGCCCTGGAATCGCAGCAATTGCAGTCAGTTTGGCCAAACGCTTCACAATCCTCTGGTCTTAAGCCTCTTTTATAACAGCAGGTGTCAGAGACTCCTTGATCTAGTGCTGAATTGCTCTATCAATCAGTATCAGCCTCATACAAGTACCAGCAGGAACCCCTGTCAAATCAAGTTATGGTTCTGTCTTAATATCAAACTAATTCCTCCAAATTTACCTGTAAACATACATTTCACCAAAGAACATGGTCAGCTCTTCTGACAACCTAGCTTCTCCACTTTCATGTGATGGAACAAATGGTACCAGTTTTCTTTTATTTTTCCCTAATGGAGGCTACGCCTCTGCCATTCCTGCAATACTTCACCATGCAATAAGATAGGTGTAATGTTTCTGCATGATCATCATATATATTCCTGTAGTTCTAACTTTCTTAAATGGTCCATAGTATAATGCATCAACAACTAGGCCATGCCTAAGTCTGCTATGGAACCATTTAATTACAACCTTTTGTCATGGCCTTTTCTTATACACAACCCTTTTTCAAATCAAAAAAGTCAATAAAATCAATCTTACCACATGTAAAGGAAATCTACACAGGTTACGATGAATAAGGCAATTGAATATGGCACTTTTAGATTTGCACACTGTCCCAGACTGATTTCTGTAGTTATATCTTATAAAACACAGCACAAGTCTGTCACCGCTTCCTGCTCTTATGAATATTTTTTTTAAGTGGCAACGAGCAGCGTACTCTTTCGCTAAGGTCACATGCATTGGCCAATCAGACTAAGCCTATCTTTATTTTTGAATTAACTTTTAAAAAAAATCTCACACTACTATGTGTTACTATCAACAACTAGATTCGTATATCTAAGTTAGCCAATCATACCTCGGCTTCCTCCAAAATCAAGCCAATCCCCTACTTCGTATTATTTTAGCCTTCTTTCACCTACGTGTTTTCAAAAAAATCATGCCATTCCATCCAAGCAGATATGACTCGACATGACAGTATCTCTGTTCTCTATATGTTTTATTACCAATATTTAATTATCTAATGGACTATTTAAACAACCAATTACATATTCTTTGTCCACAAGTCTTCAGAAACCCGAATATACAATTATCATGAGACTAAATGGCTTATTTAAAAATACTGTCTTTTTTCGATCTTAGTTGTTTATTTTTAACTAACATCTGTCCGCATCTTTTTAACTGTACTATCAGTATAAAGTCAGGAATCAGATGTAAAACAGGGGAATGTCATGTTTCCTAATAAGAATTAAACCTGTTTTCGAAACCTAATGTCGTGTCGTTAGTTTTTTCATCACTGTTTATTTGAAAATCAGGCCATGCAAACGGCGTGCGAGATGGCTTACACAGCGACACCCAGCGAGCGGCATAACTGCATGTGTCCCTCAGTGCATCTCTCTCTCTTAGTTCGTCCGTCTGTCTTTCTAAGTTAACCTTGTGCGTGTAATTACACTAATGTTTGTTTTAGTATCTAGGTCATTGAGAAAATACAGTACATATTTTATAGGGGTGTGGCGATACAATTATTTGAAGAATGCAGCAGGGAAAGCAGAGATTTTGCGTTCATCCCTTCCGGCGTTATTAATCTCAGGCTTTTGCGCTATTGGGAAAGCACTGGTTTTGCTCCATTCTTCTTTCTTTCTTATATTTGCTTTCTACTTTACATTTATGTTCTAATTTATATATGGATATTAGAATTTTTCACCACAATTCTCCCCACTTAAAACAGACATCATATGTCAGTTCCTAATTCTATATACACATAGATAAACCACTATCTATGCCTGGGGATTACCTTGAGTCTCATCGCATGGATGGCGGCTTAGGAAATCAGCACCTAGGTTAGTTTTTCCAGAAATATATTCTATACTGAACTGATATGGCTGTAACAGCAAAGACCAGCGTAGTAACCTAGCATTTTCATGCCTGGCTTGCGCTAGAAAAGCCAGGGGTTTGTGATCCGTTTGTAACGTGAATGCCTTCCCATACAGATAAATATTGAATTTCTTGATCGCCCATATCACTGCGAGACATTCTTTTTCACTAGTTGAATAATTTTTTTCAGCTGTATTCAACTTACGACTACCATATGCCACTGGGGTTAATTCCCCATCCAGTGAATCTGACTTCTGTAACAGGGTGGCACCCAACCCTAGATTACTAGCATCCGTTCTCACAATGAATTCTTGACTTAAGTCAGGTAATTTCAAAATAGGTTTGCTTGTGAGCTTTTCCTTCAATTCTTGGTATGCTAATTCACACTGTGCTGTCCAGGTAATTCGATCTGGATTTCCTTTGCGTGTCAAATCCGTTAACGGTGCACATATGGAGTTAAAGTTTTTGATATACTTTTGGTAGAAACCACATAATGAGACAAAAGATCTCACGTCTTTCTTTGTTTGTGGCCTCGGTGCTTTTCTCAGTTTCTTCAAGTTCTTGGGGTCAGGGGTCATGTTACCCTGATGGACTGTGTGTCCCAAGAATTCTAATTCTTTACATCCAATGCAACATTTGGTTGGTCGGGCTGTCAAATTCGCTTCACTAAGTCGATCAAACAACATGTTCAGAGAATTAATGTGTTCCTCAAATGTTTCTGTCGCTACGAGGATATCATCCATGAAGTTTAAGATGCATGGATTTTTCAGGGGATCCAACAATTTTCTCATCATTCTAGAGAAGACACTGGGTGCATTTTTCAATCCAAATGGCAATCTGTTAAATTCATAGTGTCCCTCTGAGGTACTAAAAGCTAGATAAGGTCTAACCTCAGGCTTTACTGGAATCTGATAGTAGCCTTTGCTCAAATCCACCTTTGAGAAATATTTAGCTTTATTCAGCCTGGCAAACAGCTGATTTGTATCCGGCAATGGATCCACCTGACCTTCTGTGATAGCATTCAGTCTCCTGTAATCTATACAGAGTTATGTTCTCCAGAGGGCTTTCTCAATAGAACCACACTGGAACTATACTGAGATTCACTGTGTGAAATAATTCCTTCCTTCAACAAATAGTCTATCTCTTCCTTCAAAGCTTTCTCCTTAGCGAAAGGAATCGAATAGGCTTTCATACAGACTGGTGTTGGGTCTATAAGTTTCATATCATACTCTAATAGGTTTGTATGCCCCGGACGATCCGTTAGCACCTCTGTGTGATCATCTAGAACCTGTTGCACTCTCTCCTTCTGATTTTTCGTTAAATGTGTACTGATTTTCACCTGTACAGCGGTCTCACAGGGGTGTAATGGATATTCAAATGATGAAAGTGGTTCTTTTTTCACCTCCATTGCAATCGACAAGGTCAACAAGTGTGTCTCTTCCTGATTTTCTCTGTCCAAATATTTCTTCAGGAGGTTCACATGATAGATTTTTTCTTTCCCCTTCTTATCTATCTTATAATTTGTTCTAGACACCTTCTCTAGAACTGTATATGGACGTTGCCATCCAATTTGCAATTTGTTCTGGCTACCGGGTAGAAGAAGCAGTACCTTCTCTCCCACAGCTAAATCTCTGTCTTTAGCTTTCTTGTTATAATAGGCAGCATGCTTTTTCCTGGCTTGTCTCAAATTTTCATTGGCAAGTTTCCAGCCAGTTTTTAAACGAGTGGTCAGCTCATTCACATATTGGTATGATGAGGTAATATTTTCCTCTGCCTTTTCATCAGTCCACGTTCTTAACAGACTACATATGGACTTGTAATGTTGTTGACCTATTTTTCCAGGCACCGGTATGGTCTCTTCCACTAGAAGCTCTATAGTGATGATTTTTCTTCCCAGAATCATCATTCACAAAACGACCGCTACCAATTTTTTTCTTGGGGCTTTCTCCCCACTTAAGATTCCTTGTGAGAGATCTCCTCTCTACATTTTTTTCCTCCAGTTCACATAAGTCCGATTGAGGGATTTTCGGCCTATTCTGGGGTAAGACATCTCGTTGTACTGCTGCATAGTGGCCATTGTAAAACATCCAAGTGAAGACTGTCCGTGAAAAGGGGGCTCCCATTCCACTTTGTCGACTTTATTAAATTTATTTTTCTTTTCAGTGTCAGGCCTAAGTTTGCCCCGTGGCGTGTCTAGGTCCTGATCACTGTTCCCACTTGTGGGTGTTCCCTCATGTAATATGCCACATCTTTCTACATAATTCTCAATGTCAATCATTGCCTTGGGCCAATAATAATTGTGAGCCACCTTTTGGATGATGTTACCTATTTTCTCATGGTCCCCATCTTGTTTCACATGTAAGCGCCTTATTAATTCTGCCCTATACTTTTTAGGAAGTACCAGCTGTCCCTGACCATTGGATCTAGTTCCGGCCTTCCTGTAAATCAGTTTGTTCTTCATATAGAAGTCTCCTTTTCCTGGAGGTGTGTGACAATTTGACAATTTCTTAAAACAAGGCTTGAGAGTCTTATCCCCAGCCTGCGCCTTCCTCATCTCATCTGGAGTGGTATCTATCAGAATATCCTCCTCCTTTCTAGAGGTCGACCTGACCTGAAGGGTGGCCATATACACAGGTTTCCTTCTACAACGGTCAGTATCATGATTGTCCATCCGACAATTTTTACACCACTTCCTTCCTTGGTTGAAAGATTTTCTTTCATCAAATTTCCTTTCATCGAATTGTGGGGTTTTATTTTTATTATCATAGCGTGGCCTATCAAAATGATGCTTACCTTTGTTCTGATCTCTATAATCAAACTTGTTAAAGTTTTGTGGTACCTTAGAATTGTCTACCTGCTTCTTCTTATTACCAACTACCTCTGCTTGGGCTGCCTGATACCTTTCAGCGACATTTAGTAACTCACCCAGCCTCTCTGCACCTTGTTCCATGAGAAACTTTCTCAGGTCTGGAGCCATGGACTCTCTTAGCTGCTCTATAAGGATCATTTCCTTAAGATCTTGGGTTTTCCCCAGAGCAGTCCATTTCTCCAAGTATGTCTCTAACCATGCAGAAAACTGGTGATAGGTCTCACCCGACAGTAGTTTGGCATTCCTGGACTTTTTCCTATAAAATTCTCCATTCTTTTCATATCTTAACAAAAGAGCCTGCTTTAACATGCCATAATTGTCTTGGTCATCTCTGCTCATCTTGGCAAAAACTTCATAAGCTGTACCACGAAGCCTTTGTGATAACTTTAGGCTCCACCTTTCTCTCTCTAAACCATACGTGGTAGCCAAAAGTTCATATCTATTTAGGTAACTTTCTATGTCATCGTCTTTCTCAATAAAATGGTCTAAATGAAAACTCATAGCTGAGGTTGAGGCTGTCTGACTAACAGTGGCATCTGAGGCAAAGGGACTGGCACCATTTTCAGGAGCATGGCCTTGAAATTCTAACTCCCTTAGTCGTAACTCATGTTCCCTTTGTAATCTCTTCTCCTCCTTTTCTGCTTCCCTTTCTGCAGCCTGTCTCCTTTCTTCTGCTTCCAACTGTAACTTCTTAGCCTCAGCCTCCATCTGTAACCTTTTAGCCTCAGCGTCCAATGCCCTAGCCTCTTTGTCAGCCTCAATCTGCAACCTCTTAATTTCCTTATCTGCCTCTAACTTTCTTTCTGCTTCAAATTTTCTTTCTTCACGCTCAATAAATTTGTCACATTCAGTTGTGACATAAGCAATCATAATTTGCCCCTCCATTCCCAGTTCTTTAGCAGTCTGTACAGCGGCAGATCTAAATTTGGCCAAATCAGCCATTCTAACTTAAGTAGATCTACTAAGGTTCTAAGAAAATTCTAAACTTAATTAAAATAATTATTAACTAATTACTACTGGTGGAACAACTTATCACTGTAAAATCTCCTCTTAGTTATTGTTACTGTCTTAGGGGTGTTCCTAACCTCTACTAAGACCAGTAATACAATCTTGAATTTATATCCTACTGCTAATTTTTATTCCTGGAGTCAGTTGATATATGCTGTATGAGATTCCTATATATGCCAAATTCCAATCCCGGAATTAGAGACCCCAATATATGTGGTGAGTTTATGAGGTATAAATATGGGGATAGGGGACCTAGTGTACTGAATGAGATCAGCTGTGAAGGTTTCTGAAGATAATAAGTTTGGTGTGTATACAGAAGACCTTCTTCTTCTTCTTCTTTCGTTCGCTTGAAATATATTGTCTATATCTGCAATGTTGTTTCTTGTATAAACTTCACTGTCTTTTGTAGTTCATACAGAGGTCCATATAGTTTTGCTTCCAGTGTTGTTTCTCTGGGCCAGTGGGTTTGCCTCAATATATCATATTCGGGGCAATCTTGCAGTACGTGCTCCGCTGTCTGGGGTGCCTGTCCACATATACACATGGCTGAATTGCCAATCTTGAATTTTGTATACATGTGGCTGCGGAGGCGGTTGTGTCCTGTTCTGAGGCGCAGAATGACTATTTGTTCTGATCTGTTCATAGCTTGGTAGTCATCCTGCGTTGATGTTGGTGGCTTTCTGATAGATTTGATCATCTTTTTCTTCTGATGGTACGTAACTGGTACATCCGGTTGTTCGTCTGCAGCACCTTCTTTAGCCAGTCCGTCTGCTCTCTCGTTTCCTGGTATTCCACAATGAGACGGTATCCACTGCATGGCGACCCTGCGCTGGTTGCACAGTTCAGAAAGTAGGGCCTGTATAACTGGCATTTTTCTGGACTGAAGTGCTTGGAGTGCTGATCTTGCATCTGTCAGGAATACTACAGGCTGTGGACCGAGATTGGTGCTCAGTAGTTTCTCAGTTGCCACCTTGATTGCCTGGACTTCTGCATCATAGTTGTTACAGAATTTCCCCGTTGGTACTCTGACCGTATCCCTAGTGTTGTTTGGGTATTCTATGTACACTCCTGCTCCTCCATTCTTTACTGCATTCTGTGCTGACCCATCCGTGTATACTCGGACCCAGAGGTCCCGTGGGTATTCATCATCCAGGAAACTGAGAGTGACTGTCCTACGTTGCACGCTGTTCTGTTCATCCCTGTCGAATATTCCTTTCACTTTTGTGTGGATGTGTACTGGTAGTCCATGCTCCTCTCTCCAAGGGGTTTGTTCTGGCACAGACTTTAGAGGGCTGTTAACTTCAGGCAGGTCTGAGGTTTGTCTACGAAATCGTTTGGCCTGGTGGATAAAGCTGCTTCTTTTCAGTCGCCCCATTGCTAGGTTTTGGAATCTGTCCTTCATTGGATGGCTCGGCATACAGAGGAACTTTTCTGCCTGTGTTAGCACTTTCGTGTCTCTGCGTTCTCTCAGTGCTTGTATCCTCCCCATTTTCTCCATCTCCACTATAGGCGTTGATTTCATTGCCCCCGTGATGACCCTAAGCGCCTGGTTTTGCACCTTATCTAGTTCTTGTAATGTGGTGTTTGATGCTGGACACCACGCAGCTGACCCATATTCCAGGTGTGGTCGTATGCCCTGCTGGTAAACTTTACTAAGTATTTTCCCGCTGGCTCCCCATGTGGTTCCACTTAGTTTTCTCAGGATGGCTAGCTTCCTCCTGGCCTTTGTTGCTGCCTTGTTGATGTGCTGCTTCCATGTCAGCCTATCATCGAATGTAACTCCGAGATAGGTGGGTTGTTTATCTTCTCTCAGGAGCTCTTCGTTTATCTTGATGACACCAGCTTTTTGGTTGGGAGAGAGGGTGAAGAGCGTTGTGCTGCACTTGTCTGTGTTGATGCTGACACACCATCTATTTGCCCATGAGGTTAAGGCATCTATAGCTCTTTGTAGCAGTTTGGTGGCCACTGTTGCATGCTCATCTGTGCACCATATTACCAGGTCATCAGCGTACATTGCCACTTTAATTCCATGTGGTAGTTCAGCAACCAGGTCGTTGATGTAGACTAGGAAAAGTGTGGGGGACAGAACCCCTCCCTGAGCGACGCCATGACGCAGTAGAATTTTCTTACTCTTGAGGCCATCTAGTTGTACTCGGGCTCTTCTGTTATGCAAGTATGCTTTCACCCATTTGTACATCTTACCATTCACTCTACAATTTCTCAGTTTCTTCAGAAGCCCTTCTTTCCAAACCTTGTCAAATGCTTTCCTTAGATCTATCCATGCTGCTAGTACCAGTTTCTTATCTTGGAACGCATCCTCAATCTCTTGGGAAAGGTAAGTTGCCTGATCTTCGGTGGAATAACACTGCCTAAAGCCCGCCTCCTGTGGTACAAGAAGGTTTTCACTTTCAAGGTACCACTGTAGCCTGAGGTTGATGATACGTTCCATTGTTTTGCAGAGGCAGCTTGTAAGGCTGATTGGTCTGTAGCTGGAGGCAGTGGAACTGTCTTTTCCTGGTTTTAGGAGTGGTATCATGATTGCTTCCCTCCAGGTCTGTGGAACTCTGCCTGAGTTCCAACAGATATTGAAGATCTGTAGCAGCTTTGTTTTTGCTGCGGTTCCCAAGTTCTTAATCATTTCATTGGACACTCCATCAACTCCTGGCGACTTTCTCATTTTCAATTTGGATATTGCAAGCTCTAGTTCTCTGAATGTGATTGGTGCCTCCATAACTTCAGGTATGGTTCCATCTCGTCCTGCGTGTTGTTTCTCACGAGTCTCCTGTTGCTTCTCTGGGCTAACTTCGATGTTGTTGTCTTTAGCAAAGGAGTCTGCAAAGTGATCAGCTGCCTGTTTTCCCATGAGGATGTTTCCATCTTTGTACAGAGCAATCCTTGAGTTTCTCTCTGTACCTTCATCGTTAAGTTGCTTTACCAGCTTCCACAGTTTCCTCGTATCTCTTTCAAAGTTCAAGGACTCTGTTTTCTCCTTCCAGCTTCTTCGCCTGGCCTGCAACTTGGCCCTTTGAAAATTTGGCCTTAGCTTGCTGGTAGTTATTGTGGTGTTCTTGGCATGGACTGGTCTCTGCCTGCTTTCGAGATGTTTCCACGTCGTTGTGCAGCTGCTCTAGTTCACTATTCCAATATGGTTTGTAGTGCTTACGAGCCCCTCTAGGTATTGTTTCACGAGCAGCCTGTAATATGCATCTGCTGAATTCATCAACTAGCTTATTGATGTCTTTGTCTACAGTCAGATCTCTAGCCAGTATACTAGTACGGTGCTGGTACATTGTCCAGTCTGCCTTTTTGTAGTTCCACCTAGAGAGAGTGCTGCTCTCCTTGACAAGTTCATTTTCCACAATTAGGAAGACTGGCCGGTGGTCGCTGCCTCCAAGTTGTTTCCCTACAATGCGTGTGGTGTTCCACTCCAAGCTGGGTGAGTGGAATGCCAGGTCTGGTGTAGAGGTGGTGTGCCATGATCTCGAGTAGAAGGTTGGTGGGTCGATTGGCTGGTTAATCAGGATAAGCCCATTGTCATCCTGCCAGTTTTCAAGCTCCTCACCTCTCCTGACCATGTGATCATAGCCCCAGCTCTGTGAGTGGCTGTTGAAGTCTCCGCATACAATCAGTCTTTCTTTTGCTGGGATTGTATCTAGTGCCAGTGGGCGGTCGCTCGGACAGTAGTAGTTGAGCAGGTGGAATTCTGAACTTTCTGTCCTGAGATGAAGCATCTGGTATTCCGCCCCCTCCATATATGTTTCAAGCTGACATGCACTGATGTTATTCCTCACGAGTGTCAGTATTCCACCTTTTCGCCTGTCTATTCGGTCAGATCGGTAGCAATGGTAGCCTCTGATTTTGAAGGCTATGTCTTTGTTGAGGTGGGTTTCTTGCAAGCAACATACATTTACTTGCTCTTCATTCAAGATATTTTCGAGCTCTAATTTTTTGCTGTAGCCGTCTTTTTTACTATTGACGCCTTCAGCATTCCAGTGCATTATTTTAAACGGTCTTTTCTTTGCTTGGCCATACCACATTTCGATCTCAATCAGACTTATTCTTGATCAATGTGAATAATAGCTTCGTTAAGTGTCTAGGGTATTGTAATAGTGTTGTGGAATAATCTCAATACAAAACATATACAAACCAATATTAAATCCTAAGATAAACTCAACTAACTCCAGCTGTTAAATTTTATAATGAAAAATTTTGTTAACTTTATTGGTCCTGAGCCTAAATATTGTTTTGGTCAGGACTTTAGTCAATGATAATCAATTTGATTGCATAATATAATTACAAATATATATTAAAATATTTACATGCAATAGACAGTATGTCTATAGTACATGGGTACAATTTTCAAATGGATATTCTTTAATATATCTAATTACTGGTATTATGAAACAGCTTGGGGTTTATCATCATCCCAATGTTCTTTAGTTTTAATAATATGGTCTCTGTTATTCTTTTTGGAGGAATGTTTTTATTCAATACATGAGATCTTTCAGGAATAGTAATAAGTTGTTCCAGGCCAGATATTACTTATCTGAGCCCTGGAATCGCAGCAATTGCAGTCAGTTTGGCCGAACGCTTCACAATCCTCTGGTCTTAAGCCTCTTTTATAACAGCAGGTGTCAGAGACTCCTTGATCTAGTGCTGAATTGCTCTATCATTCAGTATCAGTCTCATACAAGTACCAGCAGGAACCCCTGTCAAAGCAAGTTATGGTTCTGTCTTAATATCAAACTAATTCCTCCAAATTTACCTGTAAACATACATTTCACCAAAAAACATGGTCAGCTCTTCTGACAACCTAGCTTCTCCACTTTCATGTGATGGAACAAATGGTACCAGTTTTCTTTTATTTTTCCCTAATGGAGGCTACGCCTCTGCCATTCCTGCAATACTTCACCATGCAATAAGATAGGTGTAATGTTTCTGCATGATCATCATATATATTCCTGTAGTTCTAACTTTCTTAAATGGTCCATAGTATAATGCATCAACAACTAGGCCATGCCTAAGTCTGCTATGGAACCATTTAATTACAACCTTTTGTCATGGCCTTTTCTTATACACAACCCTTTTTCAAATAAAAAAAGTCAATAAAATCAATCTTACCACATGTAAAGGAAATCTACACAGGTTACGATGAATAAGGCAATTGAATATGGCACACTTTTAGATTTGCCCACTGTCCCAGACTGATTTCTGTAGTTATATCTTATAAAACACAGCACAAGTCTGTCACCGCTTCCTGCTCTTATGAATATTTTTTTAAAATGGCAACGAGCAGCGTACTCTTTCGCTAAGGTCACATGCCTTGGCCAATCGGACTAAGCCTATCTTTATTTTTGAATTAACTTTAAAAAAAAATTTCACACTACTATGTGTTACTATCAACAACTAGATTCGTATATCTAAGTTAGCCAATCATACCTCGGCTTCCTCCAAAATCAAGCCAATCCCCTACTTCGTATTATTTTAGCCTTCTTTCACCTACGTGTTTTCAAAAAAATCATGCCATTCCATCCAAGCAGATATGACTCGACATGACAGTATCTCTGTTCTCTATATGTTTTATTACCAATATTTAATTATCTAATGGACTATTTAAACAACCAATTACATATTCTTTGTCCACAAGTCTTCAGAAACCCGAATATACAATTATCATGAGACTAAATGGCTTATTTAAAAATACTGTCTTTTTTCGATCTTAGTTGTTTATTTTTAACTAACATCTGTCCGCATCTTTTTAACTGTACTATCAGTATAAAGTCAGGAATCAGATGTAAAACAGGGGAATGTCATGTTTCCTAATAAGAATTAAACCTGTTTTCGAAACCTAATGTCGTGTCGTTAGTTTTTTCATCACTGTTTATTTGAAAATCAGGCCATGCAAACGGCGTGCGAGATGGCTTACACAGCGACACCCAGCGAGCAGCATAACTGCATGTGTCCCTCAGTGCATCTCTCTCTCTCTCTCTCTTAGTTCGTCCGTCTGTCTTTCTAAGTTAACCTTGTGCGTGTAATTACACTAATGTTTGATTTAGTATCTAGGTCATTGAGAAAATACAGTACATATTTTATAGGGGTGTGGCGATACAATTATTTGAAGAATGCAGCAGGGAAAGCAGAGATTTTACGTTCATCCCTTCCGGCGTTATTAATCTCAGGCTTTTGCGCTATTGGGAAAGCACTGGTTTTGCTCCATTCTTCTTTCTTTCTTATATTTGCTTTCTGCTTTACATTTATGTTCTAATTTATATATGGGTATTAGAATTTTTCACCACAATATTCCTATTCGGCCATTTCAGAAAATGGCAATAGACATTATTGGTCCGTTTAAGATCAAATCTGCCAGAGGACATCAGTTTATCTTAACGTGTGTTGACATGTGCACACGTTGGCCAGAGGCTATACCTCTGAAGAGCATTTCCACTGCCGATATTGCAGACGCTCTTTGGCTTATATTTTCTCGTCTGGGATTCCCCGGAGAAATATTATCAGATCATGGCACCCAATTGATATCGGATACCATGTCTCAAGTGATGTCTACTCTGAAGATAGATAGATAATTGAGTAGTATCTATCATCCTATGTCTAATGGGATGGTGGAACGTCTAAACAGAACACTCAAAAACTTACTAGGGAAGATAACCGAGGATCATCCTCAAGATTGGGATAGGGTTTTGCCCGCGGCTCTCTTTGCATATAGAGAGGTCCCCAATGAACATACATGATTTTCTCCCTTTGAACTTGTCTTCGGCGCGCGACCGCGCGGCCCTATTTCTTTGCTTCATGATCTTATAACAGTTGATAATATTGATGATGACACAAAATCTTCTTACGAATATGTCATCGCGCTTAGACACAAGATTATCGAAGCATGCAGATTAGCAACTTCTTCTTCTGAATTTGCCAAACAGAAAGCAAGACAATTTGCCAATAAGAAAAGAACCTTACGACAACTTTGTCCTGGGGACAAAGCGTATGTTCTGCTACCTTGTAGGGAAAACAGACTTCTTATCTCATGGAAAGGTCCGTTCGATATAATCTCGAAAATTTCCGATGTTGACTACATTGTCGATATTGATGGAAAGCATAAAACCTTCCACATCAATATGCTTACGGAATACCATGAACGTCCTGATTATTTGCTGCCTATTTTTCAGGCAACGAACGATTCTCCAGTACCACATGGTCATTTCTCATCCTTGTCAGTAATACAGGATGAAGAAACAAGTTTCTCGAATGTAAATCTCCCTCTTCCAGTGATTTCACTTCATTCTAGTGAATCATGAAAAAACGTTACTGTTTCTCCTAATTTATCTCTAGAGGAACAGCGACAAGTTTCTTCTATGTTACAAACATTTCAGGATGTCCTTACTGACATTCCTGGACACACCAATGTCATTGAACATGACATTATTCTAACTGACCATAATCCTATTAGGGTCAGACCATATCCTATACCTATACATTTTCAGACACAGGTCGAGAAAGAATTGGATGAGATGATAGAATTAAAAATAGTCGAACCATCCAGTTCAGCATATTCTTCGCCGATGGTTATTGTTCGAAAAAAAGACAATAACATACGTCTTTGCGTTGATTATCGCAAATTGAATCAGGTGACGAAGTTCGATGCTGAACCTATGCCTTTACTAGAAGAGCTACTTACTAGGCTTTCTAAATCTCATTTCTTCACTAAACTTGATTTGTCAAAAGGATATTGGCAAGTCCCATTAAGTGAACGAGCCAAACCTCTTACTGCTTTTTCTACACCTAGGGGTTTGTTTCAATGGAATGTCATGCCTTTCGGCCTTATGAACGCCCCAGCTACATTCGTACGCATGATGCATCGAATCCTATCTCATCGGTCAGATGTCATTGCGTATTTAGACGACATCTGTCTTTTCATTGATACTTGGGAAGATCACTATTTGGGATTAGGTGAATTACTGTCTACCTTACGCGAGCATAAGTTGAAAGCGAAACCCTCTAAAGCATGTATTGGTTTTAGCGAAATTTCTTTCCTAGGTCACCATGTCGGTCATGGTTTCCTAAAGACAGAGGACCATAATACCAGTAAAATACTTAACATCTCTATTCCTAAGACTAAAAAACAAGTGAGAAGTCTATTAGGTCTTATACAATTTTATGGACGATTCATTCAGAATCTATCCTCTATCATGGCACCGCTTTCTTCGGTACTAAAGAAAGGGTCTCCTAATAGGGTCCACTGGTCTCAGGAATGCCAATCCTCTTTGGATAAGATTAAAAATTTGTTTTCAACTCCACCTATCTTAATGTTACCTACTACAGATAAGACATTTGTTCTTCGTAGTGACGCTTCATCCACTGGGATCGGAGCGGCACTAATGCAAGAGTACTCTGAAACTCTGCATCCTGTAATGTATATCTCACGAAAACTTAATGCGGCAGAGAGGAATTACTCAATTTTAGACCGTGAACTTTTCGCGATGGTTTGGTCAATTCTCAAACTTCAAAGATTCCTTCTTGGCGCGCATTTCATAGTGGAAACTGACCAGAAAGCTCTTACGGCTATTCAAAGTAAAAACTTGAAGAGCTCGAGATCAACTTGATACGCCATTGCTCTTCAACCTTTTCATTTCTCGGTGCGAGCTATCCGTGGTTCAGAAAATGTGATGGCAGACAATCTGTCTAGATGCCCACATGATTCCACCTAACTGTTAAATCTTGGACTTTCTAATATGTCTAGCTTTACAACAGTTATTTTTTCTATATCAAAATATGTGCACATTTGTAATATATGATATGGTGATTGTATAAACACCATGCGGGTCACTAATGTACATTCACCGCTACTCATTTGATGATTTTTCTTTTGTCAATCATGAACTTATGGTACTTAATATGAAACTGTGATTGAAATTATTGTATGCAATTGTGTCATTGCCAGTATTGTAGTATGCGTTGGTGACACCTCCCTGGAAATATTTATACTTAGAGAAATACTTTCTCTGAGATGTTGAGATTTTAAGAGATTCTCTTAATGTCCATTATTAACGCCTAGGAATGGCGTGCGTTATTCGCTTGTATGTGTTTTCCTAAAGCCAGGTAAAACCAGAACATTTTTGGCTGAACTTTTTTTGCTAAGCCTAGATGGGAGACGTATTATCGTACATTTAGGATTGTTGATTACAGATGAAGATGACGTGTTATCTAGCAGCACTAGATCACTTGATGTAACCAGCCTTATTGATAGTAGATATGTCTAGAAACCCAATGAGGACATTTACGTATGAAGAACGAAGTAATTCTGCTTCATAATTTTTCATCCTGGGTGAGCGAAGCTCACGGAGGAGAGCCATTTTGGATTCCCGCCATTGTAAGAGGATCATTGTCGGAGAACAGAAAAGGTCTTATTATCTGATGATGGTACAGAGATCAACATATTATGAAAACCCACTACTGTGGTTTAACATTGTTGCTATAAACATTTGATGAATTTACGGCTTGAGAAACTTAGCCAGGAGAAGGTTCTGACAGTGAACCATTGTTGATGTTTATGTATCCACCTTAACTGACGCGATTAGTCAGTTAGAGCATGAGACGATAGACAACCAGAATATTGAGTGCTTGCCTACTATCGTTCCATTATATTTACCACTACATGAATGTACATCTGATATTGTCACCCATTTTTTCAAGTATACGATGATTTTTGTGCCAACCTGTTCAAATGACTGTAATTGTGATGTCGAGGTGTACGTCCATTTTTAAATGTATGAAACGTCATCAGCAGTCTATCCTTTATTGACTTCTGCTTATGATTGAGTGAGTGACTTGTCAACTCAACAGAACTGTACACACATTCGCGTCCTTTACATCTACATTCTCACTCGATGTCAGCACTGTGTCGGAACGAGTTGACCATTCATCTACGTGTCCAGTATGACCTTATGAAAGCAGTCACACTTCACAACAAAACGCCCCTTATCAGGAAGAAGAAGAGACAGATGAAGAAAAGGAGAAAGAAGAAGAAGACAAAGAAAAACAAACAGAGGAAGAAGAGAAAGAAGAAGAAAACCTGTAGCCAACATTCACATGCTCTTGCTGTAATGGTTTCTGTAGCTATGTATTTTACATGATGAGGTTGCCTGCCCAATGAACAAGCTCATATTAGGCTTCTACGACATGCTTGAGGATGGAGTAGTCCTATTCTTTTTGTGTCTCATCAGAGACCCCTAGAAACTGCTCGGGGTGGTGCAAGCTAATTTTTCTTTGATCCTTAGCCACTGACTGTCAAAGCAGTCAGTGGCCATCACGCCTGGTGGCATTTTGTAGGGCTGCAACAAACTGTTTCCACTTTGTTTCGTTGGCGGCCATCCTTTGTACAGTGCCCCAGCTCTGGTTCATTCTTTGCATCTCGGCGTCCACATTTCTCCACCAAGTTGTTTTTTGGTTGGCCTCTCTTTCGCTTTCCTTCTGGGGCCCATAGCATAGCTGTTCTTGTGATGACATCGGGGTCTCTTCTAAGGACGTGGCCAACCCAACTCCAGCGTCTGCCAGCTATGATGGTGTGCATGTCCTTTTGGTTACTCCGAGTAAGTAGTTCTTGGTTAGTGATAGTATTGGGCCAAAAGATTATGGGAATTTTCCTTAGGCAGACTGTGTGGAAGGAGGACAGTTTTGACATTTCCTTCTCTGTTACTTTTCAGCATTCCGCAGCTAAAAAAAATATATTTAAAAAAAAACTATATTTATGATATACACATTATGTTTATAAAAGACATTCTACTGGTAAGGAGAAAGAACTCAGGCGTGCTTTAAAAACTAAGCAAGCTAATTCTTCTTCTTCTTCTTCCGTCCTTAGCCAAAGACCGACCAAGCAGTCAGAGGCCATCACGCCTTGTGGCGTCTTAAGGGCAACAGCAGATTGATTTTCTCTGTTGTAGTTTCCCATCACGCCTAGCGGCGTCTTTAGGGCAACAACAAATAGATCCATCTGCCACTGTTTCCGTAATCGGTGTGACAAGCCAACGGGTGATCAGCCCATTGGGCAAGCAAGCTAATTAGATTAGTTTTAATAGCACGCCTGAGTTATTTATTCTTGTCAGTGGAATGTCTTTTATAAACATAACGTGTATGTCATCAATATAGATTTTTTTTTTTAAATTTAATGATGAAAAATATCCCGTTCAACCTCTGATGGGTTATAATTAGGATATAGGCCTAGGCCTATATTGTTTTCAATTCCAAACAATATGAACAACTACCGATATGGGAAAGTGGCATCACATTTGTCAAATTTGTAAATAGAGCAAAGCACAATTACCAATTATGCTTGTATGTTTAAAAAAAACCTCAAACAAACAAAATAAAACAAAAACACCAAACAAAAATAATATTAAGGGGGAGGGGTGTAAAGGCGTGGTGGTTCCAGTTATATAACTGACGTTAATAGATATTTAATTAACTTTCACCTATCAAAAGTCATATGTATTGTAAGATCATCATCAGGCCTTCACCTTGCCAATTACTATATGGGAAGTATTATTATCTATACTTTTAAACACAATACATACCCATCTCCGTCCTCTTGTAGCGTAGCGTCCACTGATTGACTAAGATTGTTAATGATTTCTTCCGTTGCAAAGTTCTTGATTAACCTTTTTAATTTCGGGTAGCGACGTACTGGGTTGTATTCTAAATATTATTGATTAAAAAAGAATAATCACTGACCTCAAGAAACGTCTAACCTACAAGACGTAACGTATACACATGCATGACATCAATACAAACAGTCAAATTAAAAGACATAGTAAAATGATTCTGCAAACGAAACCAAACATATAGCTATTCTAATTAAGTAGCATCATCGTCATCATCACGCTTTTCCTTTTTTTCCCCTTATGGTGCCACCACTGCGCTGGTCCTCCTTCCTGGAAGCCTGCATCAATCATTGACGTCACATGCGCGTGCAGCTGTGGTTTCTGTGACAACGTGTTTTACACGATAAGGTTGCCAGTGTCATGCACAACCACTTATTAGTCGTCTTGTACAAGATGATTCAGAAAGTTGTATTCTTTCTTTTTCTCGTCAGAGACCCCCGGGAACTACAGCAGGAGGGAGGGGAAATTAAATAACAGCTAAGTTAAAAAGAAAGAAGGAAAGAAAGAAAGAAAGAAGAAAGAAAGAAAGAAAGAAAGAAAGAAAGAAAGAAAGAAAGAAAGAAAGAAAGAAAGAAAGAAAGAAAGAAAGAAAGAAAGAAAGAAAGAAAGAAAGAAAGAAAGAAAGGAAAGGAAGGAAAGGTAAACATATCATTATCACATGTCAAACGTAGATGATGAAGATTTCCCTTCATAGTTTATTTCTCAGTGTTCCACTGCCTCTGATACTTGTTTTCAAAATCATCTTGTTATGTCTTTCCAGATCATTCTACTCTATCTTCAGCTGCTTATTTTGCCCCTTACCATTACATGTCCGACTTCTAATTTATTTGAAGAAAATAATAGCAAGACAAGTAATGATCCATCTAAATATGCACACTTTCTCCCTGACACCTTTGGTTGCTACAGGCCAGTGAAGGTCACATGGGATAACACTGGTGCATTTGTAAACGATATGTGTATGAGATTTTCCAGTGTTAGCCAGAAACGGTTGCTGTTGCAACTGACCTGGAGGATACAAACAACAGTATGAACTTTACAATATTGATGTCCCGTTTAATTGAATGTGTGGTAAACCCATGGCTAACCAGATGAATAGTGGCTACCTTGACGCAGAGCTCCATTACATTTCGCCTGGGAACATGGACGTCAGAACCAAGGCACAATATGCCCAGCGCTACCCCAGGGTTAACCACGATCACCGGGGCTGTTTGATATCTACACAACAAAAGTAACCAACATTCAACCAAAAGGGCTGGTGTTGCAGGCAGGGCGCACTTAATGATAGGGAACACTGTATACTGTACCTGACGGTACCGGACACTGTACAGTGAGCGGTACCTTGGTACCGTTCACTGTACAGTGAACCTTACCTGCTAGCATTAAAAACTATTTTTTACCTTAATATAAAAAGTAAAATACTTACTGTCTACCCGGTTCTCTCTGTTATTAAATGTCTACCCAGTTCTTTTTGTTACTTACTGCCTACCCAGTTCTCTCTGTTATTAAATGTTTACCTAGTTCTCTGTGTTACTTACTGTCTACCCAGTTCTCTCTGTTATTAAATGTCTACCCAGTTCTGTGTTACTTACTGCCTACCCAGTTATCTCTGTTATTAAATGTCTACCCAGTTCTCTGTGTTACTTACTGTCTACCCAGTTCTCTCTGTTATTAAATATCTACCCAGTTCTCTTTGTTACTTACTGTCTATCCGGTTCTCTCTAGTATTTAATGTCTACACATTTCTCTTTGTTACTTACTGTCTACCCAGTTCTCTCTGGTATTGAATGTCTACACATTTCTCTATGTTACTTAATGTCTATCCAGTTCTCTCTGTTATTCAATGTCTACACATTTCTCTGTTACTTACTTTCTACCTCAAAGTCTAAGAGGTGACAGCAATAGGGTAAACCATTAGATAGAAGAAAAAAAAGAAAGAAAGAGACAGAGAAAGACGGAAATATATGAACATTTATAACACAGTAAAGGAAAGGACCACGTTACACGCCCATTGAGGCACATTGGGAATGTAGTGTTAGGCCTACATTTTCTTGACCATCGGCACACTAGGGGTGATATGATCAGCATTATGCCTGCCGCCTTTAACCTTCCCAGAGCTGCTCTGGTATCCTATTCATGAGGCTGGGTCTACTCCAGAGCCGTTAGCGGTCTAAAAAATCCCTCCTCAACTGGGGATCGAACCACTTACCCCAGAGCTCGGAAGCCAGTGCACTAACCACCGTGTCTCTCATAGTGTAGTGTTGTATTTCACAGAATCATGTAAATAAACATGTAGGGGAAAGGGAAGAAATGCACTGCTAATGAACAGATTACGAAAAAACTACAGTAAAACAGTATACAATGGTTTAAAACAAAACTGAACAGAATACAGATCAGTGACTCTGCAGCAAGGAATTTTCTGCTTACGCTAACTAGCTTTATCTTCGCACATAATGTGCTAACTAGCTTTATCTTCGCACATAATGCGCTAACTAGCTTTATCTTCGCACATAATGCGCTAACTAGCTTTATCTTCGCACATAATGCGCTAACTAGCTTTATCTTCGCACATAATGCGCTAACTAGCTTTATCTAAGCATATAGTGCGCTAACTAGCTTTATTAGCATATAATACGCTAACTAGCTTTATCTAGCTCATAATGCGCTATCTAGATTTATCTAACACAATGTGCTAACTAGCTTTATTTAAGCACATAATGCGGTAACTAACTTTATCTAACACATAATGCGCTAACTAGCTTTATCTTACAAATACTACGCTAACTAACTTTATCTAACACATAATTCGCTAACTAGCTTTATCTAAGCACATAATGTGCTAACTAGCTTTATCTAAGCACATAATATGATAACTAGTTTTACCTAGTACATAATGCGCTAACTAGCTTTATCTAAGCGCATAATGTGCTAACTAGCTTTATCCAAGCACACAATGCGCTAACCAGCTTTATCTAATACATAATACGCACATAATGTGCTAACTAGCATTATCTAAGCACATAATGCGCAAACTCATTTCAAATGAAATAAATAACTATTTATATAAAATTACATGCAGATATCAGAATGTTCTGGAATTCCCAGGGTAACTCAGGTAGAGGGAAGACAGAAGACCAAAGAACACAAGGAGAAGATAACTAGAGACAATAAGACATAGAAAGACATTGAGCGGATGGCACGTGACAGGAAGACTTGGCATAAGTTTGTTGAAAGCCTATGCTCCTTGCGGAGTTAAAAGGTCATGAGTATCAATTCATTCAACTCCGCCAATGCCGGTCCCAAGCCCGGATGAAAAAGGAGGAGGGCGGCCTGCATGGAGGCCGTAAGGAGGCAGCCCCTCCACCATGCAAAGGCACAACAGGCCAATCACCTGTTTGCTTTAAATCATGATTACGCGAACTACAAGAGAGAAAACCGGACTGATTCTAAAGGCGACGAACTGGAACGGACTACGGACTACGACTTATGGAACTTGGAACACAAGAAGTATAAATGGGAAGGAAGAGGAGCTGGTGGAAGAGATGAGGAAAGCAAAATTAGAAATCCTGGCTATAACGGAAACTAAGAAAAAAGGACAAGGAGTCATGGATCTCGATGGCAACACGCTACTCTACAGTGGTGTACCCATATCTGAAAGAGCTAAAGGGGGCGTGGGTTGCATTGTGGCCCCAAATCAAAAAGATAGTATCAAGGGATGGAACTTTGTCTCGGAGCGCATTATGGTTGTAAAACTAAAAGAAGGAGAAACCATAGTCAACCTGGTCATAGTGTATGGGCCAAATGAGGATGAGAGAGCAGAGGTCAAGGAGGAATTCTTCGAGCTGCTTCAAAGGACAGTGGATGACTGCCTAGATGAAGTTATTATGCTCGGAGATTTTAATGCCAGAGTTGGAAATGACCATGCTAGATGGGGTGGAGTTATCGGAAGATATGGAGAAGATACTCTCAATGACAATGGAAAGCGACTCCTTAGATTCTGCAGTGAGCAGAATCTGATCATTACAAACACAAAGTTCCCCCATAAGCGCATACATGCATACACTAGATGTGAACCAACCAAGAATGAGAAGTCAGTGATCGACTATGCCATTGTTCGGAGAAGCTCATTCAGATATGTCCGAGATGCAAGAGTCTGGAGGGGGCCAGAGATTGGAAGTGATCACTACCTGCTAACAATCAAACGAACAACTGAAAGAGTTGCTCAGCCTAGGAACTGCCCAACATCACGCAAGAAACCAAGTAAACGAGCAGGAGAAATGAGCATTAGGACCTACAAGCTGAGAGAGCCAGAAATTAAGACCAGATATCAGGGGCTTATTGCTACAGCAGTGAGCAACACAGAAGAACGACCTGACGACTTGGAAACCCTCTGGAATAAATTCAAGGATATCATAAAGACAGCTGCTGCAGAAGCATGCGGTGAAGTCCGACTTGGGAACCAGAGAAAGAGGACACCTTGGTGGACAGAGGAAGTCAAAGAGAAAATAAGAGAGAAGAAAATGGCATGGAAACAATACTTAGGAGCTAAAAACACAACAGGACAAATGGAAAAATATAGAGAATATGTGACACTCAGAACAGAAGCAAAGAACAAAGTGCTAGCAGCAAAACAGAAGTCCTGGGAAGAATTTGGAGAAAAGCTAGAAAAAGATGCACAAGAAAACCAGAAATTGTTCTATAAGACCCTAAAGAACATGAGGAAAGAAAAACAATGCCCTCTCAAATTTATAAAGGACAAGCAAGGCAAATTGCTTACTGCCTCGAAGGAAGTAATGGAAAGATGGAAAGAATATTTCTCAGAACTCCTGGATGGTGAGCATGATGAAGCATCAGAAATGATAACCACTAGCACAGAAGAGAAAACCAATGATGGTGAAGATGACATAAAGATGGAAGAACTGAGGGCAGCACTAGAGAAAATCAAGATGGGCAAAGCAGCAGGGCATGATGGTATAACACCAGAAATGGTTAAGTACATGGGAGCATCAGGCGACCTATTACTCTTAAAGGTCCTACAGGCAGCATGGTGCAACAAAACCATACCAAAGGATTGGGAGATTGCCATCATAACACCAATTTTCAAAAAGGGTGACAATCGACAATGTGGAAACCATAGAGGCATATCCCTTCTCAGTGTCCCTGGTAAAATCTACTCTAGAATCCTAGAGCAGAGACTCCGACGCCTAGCTGAGCCACAATTGGATGAGGTCCAGTGCGGATTCCGAGCAAACCGAAGTACTCAAGACCTAATCTTCACACTCAGATAGCTGAGTGAAAAGGCCCTTGAGTATAAGAGTGAGATCCATCTTTGTTTCATAGATCTAGAAAAGGCGTTTGACAGGGTCCCCTGGAGCAAACTTTGGGACTGTTTGGCAAGGAAGAATATTCCAGCACCTCTGATTCATGCTATACAGAGCTTCTACAAGTCTTGCAGAAATTATGTGAGGACAGCAAACCATAAGTCAGAAGAGTTCAGAACCACCACTGGTGTAAGACAAGGTGATATCCTATCACCTTACCTCTTCATACTCCTTATGGACGATGTCATCAAGGCATGTAAGGAGAGAAAAAGAAAGTATTCAGTGGGGTACTGGAAGATGAGACAGGTCTATATTTCGAGCTGGCATTTGCTGATGATGTTGCCCTGATTGCTAAATCAGAGGCACATCTCCAATCCAACCTGCAAGTCTGGAAGGAAGAGCTGGAGAAGAGAGGGATGGTCATAAGCAGCTCTAAAACAAAATCCATGGTGATATCACGAGAAGAAAGAAAACATCAGATTAAGTTGGGAGAACAGGTCCTGGAGCAGGTCGACCACTTTAAATATCTCGGAGCTATTATAGACCGAAAGGGAGGCATCAAAGAAGAGTTGGTCACTCGAAAAGCAGCGGCTGGGAGACTTTTTCAGGCCATAAATCGTGGATTCCTCAGCAAGAAAGAGGTTGGTAAGAAAACGAAGATGGCTGTATACCGCTCCACCTATGTCCCAGTCTTGACATATGGATACGAGTCGTGGGCAATGACTACAACCCACAAAAGCCAGATCCAAACCTCAGAAATGAGGTATCTGAGGAAAGTGGTTGAAGTAACAAGAAGAGACATGGTCCGCAACCAGACGATCCGTCAAGGCCTAAAATCCCATCCGCTGCAGACCCAAGTAGAACAGTCCCAACTAAGATGGTTTGGCCATGTCTGCAGAATGGGAGAAGATCGGCTACCACGACAAGCATGGGAAACAAAGAGCCAGGGATCCAGACCTCCAGGACGACCCAGAGTCCGCTGGGAGGACAACATTAGACAATCCTTGAAGGACCGAGGACTAGAATGGAACCAGGCCAGGAAGAAGACAGCTGATAGAATGGTCTGGCGCTCTCTCTTCCAAACCTCTACACCTCACGGTAGAAGGGGAACGACTAAGTAAGTAAGTAAGAGTATCAATTCAAATGAATCAGTAATAAATTTACCGTATAACTGGATATAGCTGTCATTGAATTCCTGTAGCATTGTTCTTGTGTCTTGATACAGCGACTTGAGGTACCTTTCAAGTTCCACCAACCGTCTATGTTTTATCTTTAGCTCATGGCGTGAAATATCTGCTTCAGAAAAGACGAGAACAAATAATACAAAACAATATATTTTTAGCACATAGGCCAGTGGCGTAACTACCGCCCAGTTGGTTCGGTCACATCCCGAGGGCCCCGAAAAGCAGTGGTCGGAAGAGACCCAAGTAATGAGGTCACACATGTTTTATTCTTTATATTAAGTTAGACATTATTCTTTTTACTAATGGTAATTATTACGTAATATACGTTTTTAAATACATGTTTGCTTTAAACTGATTATTGTTGTTGATCCCATGAAATGAGGAGAGCCCCACTTAATTTGTGCCAGGGAGCCTCTTCCTGTGTAGTTACGCGACTGACAGAGGCACTAACTTCTCAGATGTTTTTTCTCCTCCTTGTACTCACCAATCAATCAGTGCCATGACTCCAGTGACGGCATAGATTTATGACAATACACTTTTCTCAGTACATCATCTTAAGTTACTTCTAGACTCTGCTCTTGAGTTAGGGAAGGCAAAGACAGTTAGCAAGGAAACACGTCACCTCCACCTCAAAAAGCTGGATCTAGCATAGTGAAGTCTCTGATACTTCATTGCCCTAAGACAGTATCTGTTTCGGGGCTAAGGGGTGTACTAATGGGATGTGAGGGGGAGTTCCGCCCAGGATGATAGCCAGTAGGGGGTTGCCATCAGACTCTTTTAAGATATTCTTA
Source organism: Oreohelix idahoensis (assembly GCA_024509875.1). NCBI lineage: Eukaryota > Metazoa > Mollusca > Gastropoda > Stylommatophora > Oreohelicidae > Oreohelix > Oreohelix idahoensis. Next base: position 298,540 of record JAMPIV010014785.1, read on the forward strand.
CTGTTAAAAATATATTTGCAAGTGTGTTTCTTGGGGGGGGGGGGGGTGTAGGTGTTCAAAGGTAGGATCCGCTCCGGGTGCAAATACTTTCGGTACCCCATAGGTGTCTGTATGGGACTACCTATAACTTTTTATTTTTAAGTAGCCAGGCGGTTTAAAATGAAGTACGATGCCACTTTCTCATACTGACAGTTGATCATATTATTTGGAATTGAAAGCAATATACCTTGTATATCTTTTCAGAGGTTGAACGGGATATTTTTCATCATTAAATTAAAAAAAAAAAAATAACTACACCTGGAGAAGGGAACTGGACACACGCATGCAGGAGATAAAAAAAAGATGCGAAAAGACCTTGAAGGGATGTCACAGGGCGGGAAGGGTTCGCTTGAATTTGTTGTAAGCCTGTGCTCCACAGGGGGGCTTAGCATTGGCATAATTGTAATGTTTAAGACCAATGGCACAAATTAAATTTGGGCCGTCTTATAGATTGGACTCACCAACCATAATTATCAGTAGGCGGCAAATCTTTTTTTTTTTTTTTTTTTTTTTAAGTGAACACTTCTTAATAATTACTATTCGGAAAACAATATTAACAATTAATTATTTAACTTAATATAAAGAATCAAATAATGTGTGACGTCAACTGCTCAAGTCTCTTCCTACCATTATTATCCGTAGTCCACTAGGTCCACCCGGGCGGTAGTTACGCCACTGGGGCTGAGCGTAATGAGTGAATGGTTTATGTGACTGGCTATCTTCGGCCTTATGAAACTGCGTACAATTTCGTTAGGGCTTTACTCTTTCCTTCCTCAACGACAGTCCAGACAAGGGGACAACACAGCCTAGTGGTCATTATAATGATCAGACTGGATGAATCAAAGTTCCTTTTACGTTAATTGAGTAGCACACGATCACTATTGCAGAGCTTCACGTGCTCCTGATTTGTGGTTTCTGAAGCAATTTAGTTTTATTAATAATTTTTCTTTTTAGTACCCTCTGCGTCTTTTTTACAGGCTTTTCTTTTTTTTTCTCTTGTCCCTCTCTTGTCACCTTCAAATCTTGCAATCGATGTTTCAATCACTTCCAGATGAGCAATAGCTCTGAAACTTGGCATAGTTGTGTATTCCCCATGACAATACAATAATCAGTCGTAAAATAATAAAATTAAAATTAATTTTTTTTTTTTTTTTTTTGGTATTGTATCATCACTGAAATGGGTGATAACTGCATATAATCTAGGTGTATTCTTTCCAACAAGATTGTCTCTCTTGAGATAAATATTGAAACTTCTCCCCCCCCCTTCCTTTTCACACACACACACACACACACACACACACTATCGCACGCGCGTGCACAGACACACACACAACTGACAACTACATTAAAAAAATTGTAATTTACAACTCTTATCAAAATTTAAAAAAAAAAATAAAATAAAAGATATTAACTTTCCGTGTAATATACTGAATAATGAAATCCGCCTCCTGTGCTCTGGACTCGTTCATCGCAAACTGATAATGTCATTAGCGGATCTACCGTATTACATTTGACTTAAATTTTAAAAAAAAACAAAACACTAAAAAGAAGAAAATATAAAATATAAAAAAAATATTTTAAACACAGGCTTTTAATGCACTAAAAAGCCACAAATAAAGTTTCAAGGAGTTTATAGCTTGCAGTCAAAAAATGGAACATCAAATTGACAAAAAAGCCAGGGGCGCTTAAGCGCTAATTATATATTTTATCCATAAGTGTGTAATGAAGTATAAAGCAGAAGTTAATTTCATGTAGAATCAGCGCCCCCAGGCTTTTTGTCAATATAATGTTACATTTTTTTAACTGCAAGCTATAAACTCCTTGAAAAATTATTGGTGGCTTTTTAGTGCATTAAAAGCTTGTGTTTCAAATAATTTATTTTGTATTCATAACTGAAGTTTTGCCTCGTTTCGCAAGGCGTGGTCTGTTTAACCTAGATACAAGGTTGATCTGTTATATTAGGATGCTTGTCTATATATAAAAGACCGAGTGGTCTGGTCTGATTAATTTTTTATAGATATAACTTGCTGGAAAAACCATACATCAAAGAGTGCGAAATGCTAAACGCGTCCTTCCTACTTATGGCCAGCCGCAATGGTATTTAAGGCTCCCTCATATTTCTCTGAAGATTTCCTCATTTGATTTTCTATCAAATATTTTTTTCTTAAAAATTTAACAGGTTGAAAAAAAATTCATCAATATCATAAACATTTTGCAGTAAACAATACATTTTTAAGACGTAGCTTAGCAGGTTACTGCTACTATTAACTTGCATTTCGCCACTATTTATCGTATGCACAACGGATTCAACCAAACCAGAGCCACTATTGACCTTCCCAGAAGCGGCATACTGAGTGTCACAAACAGAAGTGCAAGATCGTCATATCGTATGGCAGCACAGTGGAGACCGCTCCGATATAGCCAGGATCGGAGTCGGCACATACGACAGACCACTCGTTTAGTGCACCGTACAAAGACCACCGCTTTGCAGGAGACCTCTACTATAGGCTCAGCGACCAGTCTTGATAACACTGTTTAAACCGTCTGCAGTTGGTGCAAAACTATATCAACTGGCACCATCGTGAATGGCACAGAGTTTTATTCACAGATGAGAGTCGGTTGAGCCAGATGATGGCTGCATGCGAATGTGGCGACGGTCTAGACTCTAGACAGAGATCAGCAAACGCCAACATCTTATAGAGGAGCCCGTTAAGCGGTGAAAGCACAGTGATCTGGGGCGCCATTGAACTTAATGAAATTATCTTCCCTTTCAGTTATTACTGACCATAAGAGCGTGCCTCCCGAAACAAGTTTCGGTGGCACGAGGTTGGGCACTTGAAGGAAGAGGCCAAGCTGTTGCCCATGCAGCATGCCTCCGGCTGGTGTCAGAGGAACGGACTAGCCGTTACAGTCTGACTCCAGTAGCAACGCCCTGTCATTGGTGTGTTTGAGAAATCGGCCAAGAGCAGGGAAATGGTGACGATGCTGATTATTACATCAACCAAATTTATTAAGCCTATATCATGCAGTCCCGTTTTTCCAGCGACACCAAAACCACCTTCCCAAGCAGAACGCCAAGGGTCGCACGGTACGCATCACGCTGGACTTCCTACGGCAGAACAAAACTAGTATCCGAGCCCATTCTCCGGACCCCATGCAGATAACACGTAATTCTGTGAGGTTTACAACTCAGTGCAGATGCAGATAATCTTTTCTTCCTTTCTTTCTTTCTACAAAGTTTACAACTCGATGCATATATTTTTCATTCCTTCTACCAAGTTAACAACTCGATTTAGATAACTTCTGTATTCTTTCTCTGTGATTTACAACTTGATATAGGCACATATTCCTTTCTTCTGGTGACGTTTAAAACTTGATATAGATACCTTTTCACTCACTCTACAAGGTCTACAACCCCTCATAGATACATTTTTATTTCCTTCTACAAAGTTTACAACTCGCTGCAAATCACGTTTTTTTCTTTCTTTATCAAAGGTTTACAACTCCATATAGATAACTCTTGCTTTCTTTATCAAAGGTTTACAACTCCATATAGATAACTCTTGCTTTCTTTATCAAAGGTTTACAACTCCATATAGATAACTCTTGCTTTCTTTATCAAAGGTTTACAACTCTATATAGATAACTCTTGCTTTCGCTATCAAAGGTTTACAACTCCATATAGATAACTCCTGCTTTCTTTATCAAAGGTTTACAACTTCATATAGATAACTCTTGCTTTCTTTATCAAAGGTTTACAACTGTGGTGGATTTGGTGTTATAGATGTTATCGTTCAATATTTCTAGTGTACTGAATGAGGTCAGCTGTGAAGGTCCCTGATTATAACAAATTTTGGGTTGAGTTATCAGAGTACCTTTCAGCTACCACCTTATGACCTCAATCAGACCTATTCTTGACTAGTATGTATGATAGCTACGTATAATGTCTAGGGTTATGCAAGTGTATAATGTAGTGTAAGTAAAATTACTACAAATACATTTAAATTCTATCATATATAGATATAAGACAGGGTCAATACCACAACCACAAACAAACTGACACTCTATTATACAACTTATAGACGTCTGTGGCTGAAAATTATATAACAGTCTATATTACAATTTATTATGCCCTGATTCAGAATTTTCTGAGTCAGGACCAACAACAAAATGAACTTTATGGTTTTATTTACATAAAGATTAATCACACAATGGATCTTCTGTCTATACAAAGGACTATTATAATCTAATTATATTTAGGTATTTCTCTACTAAGTAACACTGGTAACTAATGGTGGGGGTGGGGTGTTGTCATCACTCCCCTTCTTTATTTTAGTATCTTGTGGAAAAAGTTATTGAATAATCAAAGATTTTATGACTCTGTTAATAAAGTCAGTTGATGACCGTTGTAGTGCCGACACATAGGCACTTAACTTTTGATTGATAGTAGATATGATGTTGACAATTCCTTTCGTTCACTCGAATGACCAGACTGACACAGTCCCTGGTGTAGTATAGTATAGTAGACCGCTTGGTCCAGTAAAGTTTCAATTTCTCTCTCTCTCTCGTAAATTCACCAGGGTCCTGGTACCACAGTAGCACCAGAACAAAAAAAAAACCTGAAACAAGGTTGGGATTCTGTATAACATATCTACAATAACATTCCACAATTAATACATGGCATAATTCAATAAAAGAAAAGGGTCAGATCTCTCTGACCACCCCATTCCAACCATTTTCCTCTGAGATAACAACTCATACCAGTGCTCCTGTTCTTTTCCCTAATGGCTACAACGCCTCTGACACTGCAACAATGATTCTCTCCCATAGAATAATGTGGGTTAGCCTTCCCACTGGTAACTGTGGAAATCATTTTAAGTTATACAACTCATGTCAATTATTACTGTTTGGGTGCAACACCACAGGCCCTGCATAAGTCTGCTGGGGACCTCTGTACTTAGTCGTAAAGCCTTTCCAAACAAGCAGTATCTCATACACCAAATTTTGTTGTAATAACAAGATTAATAATTCGTTCTTACCACAATTCAAAGAAATATCACAAACATACGTTGACTGGCATTAGCATTAAGGTAAGTTTAGCTTTGCCCCAGTCCAGACTGCCAAGAATTATTATTTCACTCTAGGCACTGCTGTTCTCAACGCAGCTTGTTTTCAAAACTTTCTGTATCAACTGGCGACAAACCTTTGAAAGCTTTTGCCAATATTAACATACCGGCCCAATCAGCGAGGGTCTAGCTTTTCAATTCAAAATTTAAAAAAACAAAACTCCAAACTTCTAGGAGTGAGTCTTTAAAATATAGTTAGCTTTTTTGCCTAACCAATACCCTCCTGCCTATACTCTTCTACCATCCAATCGGATTTGAATCAATCTTATGCCTCTTTTTAAACTGGCGTCCCCCCTAACGTTATGGATAAATGAGCGAGACCACCAGTCTGTCAGTCTTAGTGTTCGTAGACATATAGTATTATTTCAATATCTTGGCTAATAATTAGACTACCATATATATTAAAACATATTATTGCTCAGGGGACCCTAAGCTATCTTTATATATGATTTTTATGGCTATATTCTTTGTCGTTTAGATTTTCAGTTTTTGTCACTGTTAATCGTCAATTACAACTTTTCCAAAAGTCGGCCATCTTTCCCCCTCCTTTTCTATCATTTTTTCATTCAAATAAACCAACTAGTTGTGTTACGTCACAAATACACTACTCGGCGAGAATTGAAAACTGTCTGCGTGTTTATATATTCTGATTTGTCCAACAGAGAGGTTATAGTATTAGTCCCGCGTGCAGAGCGAAGAGGGGTTTTTGCCAAGCGTTGGTAGTATTTGCGTTAATTATTACAGTTGTTTCGTTCTTACTACTGAAAAATGTCCGAGTTACTACTAATTTAGGCGTTAAAGTTAAAATCGTACGTTAATTCAGACGGTAGGTGGTGTCACAGTTCTGGCAGATCGTTAATTGTAAGTCTCAAAACCGAAACTAAGAAAGCGGGTTAGGTTTTACGGCGGGATCGTTTTATAAGCATTTCCTCTGCACAAAAGGCAGCGCTCTACTGGCGTAGAGACGATTCTAAGCAGACACTTACGGTCGGGTTTATTTATTATCATAGGATTAAAATCTTACTGAATTTAGCGATTATTTCACAGAATTCGCTACAACAACTCCATATAGATAACTCTTGATTTCTTTATCAAAGGTTTACAACTCCATATAGATAACTCTTGCTTTCTTTCTACGAAGGTTACAATCTGCTGCACATAACATTTTATTTCTTTCTTACTTATTTACTTACTCGTTTCTCTTGTAGCTAGGGTTGAAGAAGTTTTCCAGAGAGAACGCCATACTATCCTATCTTGTTCCTCCTGGCCTGGTTGCAATCTAGTTCTCGATCCTTCAGAGATTGTCTAATGTTGTCCTCTCATTGAACTCTGAGTCGTCCTGGAGGTCTAGATCCTTGGCTCTTGGTTTCCCATATTTGTAGCAGTAGCCTAACTTCATCCATTCTGCATACTTGACCAAACCATTGTAATTTGGACTGTTCCATGTGGGTCTACAAGGGCTGGGTTTTGAGGCCATGATATATCGTCTGGTTACTTCAACCACCTTCCTCAGATACCTCATTTCTGACGTTTGGAGCTAGCTTTTGTTGGTTGTAGTCATTGCCCATGACTCACATCCATAAGTCAAGAATGGAACATAGGTGGAGCGATACACAGCCATCTTCATCTTCGAGCCAATTTCTCTTTTGCTGAGAAATCTTCGATGTATGGCCTGAAAAAGTCTCCCAGCTGCTGCTCTTCGGGAAGCCAACTCTATGCAGCGCTTTAATCTCGATGCAGATAACTTTTTGTTACTTTTTTTAAAACAATGTTTACAACTCAGTGTAGATAACTTTTTGTTACTTTTTTTAAAACAATGTTTACACCTCAGTGCAGTTTTTGTTACTTTTTTTAAACATGAGGTTGATATTTCAATGCAGTTAACTTTCTTTCTTTCTATGTATGACGTTTACAACTCGATGCAGGGTACTTTTTTTTTTCAAACGATGTTTATAACTCGACGCATACAACATTCTTCCTTTCTGTAAGGTTTACAACTCGACACCTATAACTTTCTTTCTTTCTGTAAGGTTTACAACTTGACACCTATAACTTTCTTTCTTTCTGTAAGGTTTACAACTTGACACCTATAACTTTCTTTCTTTCTGTAAGGTTTACAACTTGACACCTATAACTTTCTTTCTTTCTGTAAGGTTTACAACTTGACACCTATAACTTTCTTTCTTTCTGTAAGGTTTACAACTTGACACCTTGTAAAGTTTCTTTTCTTCTTTCCACTCTAATGAAGTGTCAGTCTGTATTCTCTGTAAGGAAGAGTGGTGTGTTGTTGAGATCAGGCATGCCCCCAGTCTACCCAGCTGTAAATGGGTAACTCACCCTAGTCCTGAGTTAGGGAAGGCAAAGGCTCCAGGGGAAGCAGGCCCTAAACTTGGTCACTCCAACCGACGCAGGATGGTGTATGTATGAAGTAGAAGTGTAGAGTGTGATTACCGCGAATGGTGTACTGTTCGTGTGCTGACCAATATAACCACTCATACACATGTGTCTACAAGGCACCAATGCAGACTGCTGGAATCTTTGTTTACTCAATTTATTCAGACGTACACACTGGGACATACGAGTACATCATGGTATGTTGACATATCAATTTGTAGGTATACATAGCAGATCTGAAGTCATGACACATTCAGAAATAATGGGCAGTACATCAAAAGTTCAATGTCATGATATATTATGGCCGCATCCCCCTATCTGACTAAACGCGTCAGTGAAGGCAGATCGGTAAATAACTAAGGTTACTTGACGTCCATAGTTTGTAGTATATATTATGAAACCACGAAAGAGGGGGTTTCTAGCAAGATTGAGATCTCCCTGTCACTGTCCGATAATAGGATAAATAATCTGTTCTCTTGGCAGTGATCAAAACATATGATGACCGAAATCTAACATGGCCGCCTCCCTGAGTTGTCGTTCACTCATTCATAGGAAGGAGAATATAAGCCAGAGTTAATTTATAATGGGTATATAACTGATTTCATAAATGTTTCCATACAGCTCTACGGTGATCAGGTTAATTCACGTAGCCATAACCGCTGCAGGAAAGTCTGTCATCTTCGTCGATACAAAACACGACCCTAGCGATACGAAGCACAATGTTCCATCTAGGTCGAATCGACATGAGATCATCAAAATAGGGTCTGGCAATACATGGAGTCCGAATTATACATTGTACCGTACCTTAGGAGAGTCTCTAACATAAACTATAGTAGAGATACCATCTCCTTTAGAAGAAAACCACTTCATGAATCGTATTTCCTTAAGAATCTACCAGCCCTTTGAAAAATGTGTACCAGCCATTATCACGGTACATCGGAACTCATCACGACTTGTCAAGACAACTCATACTTCCGCTAGACCGGAATAATAAGAATCTAATCCCGCCTACCCATCCAAAATATACAATATAGGACTGATTCTACTTGTACTAATAATATGTAATACATATGAATTCAGGCCATAAACATAATAAGCAAATTAATATATTTTCTGGCCCTAAAAAATAAGTACAAACGTAAGAGCAATCCATGCGCCGGATCAATATCAAGAACGATTACTCCTATAATCAAAAGTGTGAATCAAACATGGATTCTCTCGCTTTTACCATAGACAGCATTTTCATACACAAATGAATGAATGTCTATATTTTTCCCATATTAAATAGCCATATAGATTTTTGTAATATGTGCGTCAAAATATGCACGCAACAGATTACCACACCCCTCGGGAAAAAAAAAATGGTACTTTTTTTTTTTTGAAACACATCTAGGAGCAACATACAATAGGCTCACAACGCACCAATAACAATGCGCAGATGATAAGCATAAGTTTTATGACCTTAGAGAAGGTACTTCTCTAAGTATTAATATTTCCAGAGAGGTGTCACCAACGCATACTACAATATTAGCAATGACCCAATTTCCACATTAGTTTATACATAAATTTCATCTAAGATATCTTAACATCATGATCATCAAAGACGAAAAACATTGAAAGATCAGCGGTGAATAAATATCAATGAACCGCTAAGTAGTGTTACAATCAATATATGATATATTACATATGTGTACACATTTCAACATAGAAATAACTGTATCAAAGTTGTATAACAGTTATGAATCATGTGGGCATCTAGACAAAATATCTGCCATCACATTTTCTGACCCACGGATAGCTCGCACCGAAAAATGAAATGGCTGTAGAGCAATCGCGTATCGCGTTGATCTCGCGCTCTTCAGATTTTTACTCTGAATAGCCGTAAGAGCTTTCTGGTCAGTTTCCACAATGAAATGCGCGCCCAGAAGAAATCTTTGCAGTTTAAGGATTGACCAAACCATAGCCAATAATTCACGGTCTAGGACCGAGTAATTCTTCTCTGCTGCATTTAATTTCCGAGAAATATACATCACAGGATGCAGAGTTCCAGAGTACTCTTGCATTAGTGCAGCTCCAATCCCGGTGGATGAAGCGTCACTACGAAGAATAAATGTCTTATCCTTAGAAGGCAATACTAGGATAGGTGAAGTAGAAAACATAGTTTTAACCTTATCCAAAGAGGATTGACATTCTTGAGTCCAATGGACTACATTAGGAGACCCTTTCTTTAGCAAGGAAGAAAGAGGTGACATAATGGAGGACAGATTCGGGATGAATCGTCCATAAAATTGTATTAGACCTAAGAGACTTCGTACTTGCTTTTTAGTCTTAGGAATAGAAATGTTAAGTATCTTACTTGTATTATGGTCTTCTGTTTTTAGGAACCCATGACCAACACGGTGTCCTAAGAAAGATATTTCGCTAAAACCAATACATGCTTTCGATGGTTTCGCTGTCAGGTTATGCTCGCGTAAGATAGACAATAGTTCATTTATACCATTATAGTGATCGTTCCAAGTATCACTGAAAAGACAGATGTCATCAAGATACGCAATGACATCTGAGCGATGAGATAGGATTCGACGCATCATGCGTACAAATGTTGCAGGGGCGTTCATAAGACCGAAAGGCATGAAATTCCATTGGAATAGACCCCTAGGCGTCGAAAAAGCAGTAAACGGTTTGGCGTGTTCGGATAGTGGAACTTGCCAATATCCCTTAGACAAATCGAGTTTAGTAAAGAAGTGAGAATTCGATAGTCTCGTAAGTAGCTCTTCTAGTAAAGGCATAGGTTCAGCATCGAATTTAGTTACTTGATTCAATTTGCGATAATCCACGCAAAGACGTATGTTATTGTCTTTTTTTCGTACTATAACCATCGGCGAAGAATATGCTGATGTGGATGGTTCAATAATTTTTAACTCTATCATCTCATCTAACTCTTTCTCTACCTGTGCTTGAAAATGTATCGGGATAGGATACGGTCTGACTCTTATAGGACTATGGTCAGTAAGAATAATGTCATGTTGAATGACATCAGTTTGACCAGGAATGTCAGTAAGGACATCCTGAAATTGTTCTAACATAGTAGAAACTTGTTTCTGCTCTCCTGGAGATAATTCTGGAGAAATTGCAACATCTTTCCATGATTCATTAGAGTGAAGAGGAATCATTGGAAAAGGTAAATTTACATCCGAGAAACTCGTTTCCTCATCCTGTATTACTGACAGAGATGAGTACTGTCCATGTTGGACTGGAAAATCGTCCGTTGCCTGGAAAACAGGTTGTAAATAATCAGGACGTTCATGGAATTCCGTGAGCATGTTGATGTGGAAGGTTTTACGCTTCCCGTCAATATCGACGATATAGTCAACATCGGAAACTTTTGATATTATATCGTACGGACCTTTCCAAGAAATGAGAAGTCTATTTTCCCTACAAGGTAGCAAGACAAATGCTTTGTCACCTGGACAAAGTTGTCGCAAACATCTCTTTTTATTGGCAAATTCCCTTGCCTTCTGTTTCGCAAATTCAGAAGAAGCAGTTGCCAATTTGCATGCTTCAATAATCTTGTGTCTAAGTGCGATGACATATTCATAAGAGGATTTTGTGTCATCGACAATATTATCAGCAGTTATAAGATCATGAAGTAAGGACATGGGACCTCGCGGTTTCGCGCCAAAGACAAGTTCAAAGGGAGAAAATCCTGTATGTTCGTTGGCGACCTCTCTATATGCAAAGAGAGCCGCGGGTAAAACCCTATCCCAATCCTGAGGATGATCTTCCGTTATCTTACCTAGTAGGTTTTTCAGAGTTCTATTCAAACGTTCCACCATCCCATTGGACATAGGATGATAAATACTACTCAGCGATCTCTCTATCTTCAGAGTCGACATTACTTGAGACATGGTATCCGATATGAGTTGGGTACCATGGTCGGATAATATTTCTGCTGGAAACCCCAGACGAGAAAATATTAACCAAAGAGCATCTGCGACATCAGCAGTAGTTATGCTCTTTAGAGGAACAGCCTCCGGCCAACGTGTGCACATATCAACACACGTCAAAAATAAATTGGTGTCCTCTAGCAGACTTTATCTTAAATGGACCAATGATGTCTATCGCCATTTTTTGAAATGGCCGAATGGGAATGTCTGCAGCCTGAATAGGTGCATCATGGCGTGGACCTCTGGATTTAATCTCTTGACATACTTTATAAGATCGACAATAGATTCGTATGTCCTTATTCACAGCAGGCCAAAAGAAAGATTGAAGAACTCTAGCTTTAGTACGGGAAAAACCCATATGTCCAGCACACTGCGAATCATGAGCGTGCTGTAAAATTTTAACTCTCATATTTTTAGGCACAAGGATTTGAGAATGAATGGACTTAGCGGAGTCTTGTACCATACGTACAAGTACGCCATTCTTCATCGTAATCCAAGATTTACGATTTGTATCCTTATTCGGATCACCTTTTGTTGCCAGAGTAAAGAATTTCTTTAGAGTAGGATCATCTTCCTGCTGTTTGATAAAGGAATCGTGGGAAATCTCCAAGGGATCATCTTGGATCTGCGCATCATTATCTTCAGAATGTGAAGATTGTGGCATATTAAGAGCTTGAGCCCTAGTGATTACTGCATTAGCAGATTGCATATTAACATTTTCCCAATTAGAAATTTGCTGTGGAGTGCATTCTTTCACTCCATGAATGCGACCGATGATAAGATCAGCGATCGGATTCGGCAAGAGACATGCTTGCACCTCTCCTGTAAAGAAAGGCGTAGCAATATTGATAATGGCAGTGGAGTACTTCTCCAATGTGCCACCAAATGTTACACATTTGACTATATTGCCTGTAGCTCGAGAAGGATTTACGAGTGATTGCCTCACTCCAACGGTAGTGCACCCCGAATCGAAAAGAATTGATACCGGAGTACCATCTATTAGGCCCCTATTAAAGACAAGAGCACCCCTTCCATTATGCGCAATTGACGCATGGAAAGCGGGAAGCGGGTGACCGCAGCTTAAAGTAGACACTGTGGTTGGATCGAATAATGTTTTGCATTGCGAACACTCAGATGCTCTAGCAAAATCGAAAGCGGAATTTGCTACACTGTTGGAGTCTTTTTTATCATTATTCTGATTATCGGTGTCGTGGAACTCCTGTTGTGCAGAGTTAGCCTGGTAATAAGATTTACCATGTCTTTTGTGTTGTGATCTACCTCGGTTATAATTGTCTCTATAATTATTATTGCCTCTGTTATAACCCCTATTTGGGTTTGAATCATAATATTCATGATCATAATCATCACGCTCGTTATATTGAGTATCCCTGTAATATTGTTTCTGTTGTCTCCATGAAGCACTTGGGTAGTTCCTATAGCTACTCCCTTTCCGAGAATTTCTAACATTATGGGTACCCCTCGCGTGTCGAGGACTATCAGCTCGATTCCAGTTCTTCGAAGAAGAACCCTGATTTGAGTGGTTATCTTGGTTTTGATACTTATTCCAATTAACCTTTTTATCAAATTTATTTTTAGCTCCTTGGAATTTGTGTGAGTAATTCTGATTATATTCTGTTGCCGAAGCAACTGGCATACTCTCTTTAATGTTAGAGTTACTAAGAATCATGTCAGGGTGTGCCGTGGCATACTGGTCACAATATTCTTCCATTTGCTTTATTGTACCAGGTTTACGCTCATGTAAGAACTCTAGGAATGATTTATTTACAGAAGACATGACCTTGTCTCTTAGCAATAAATCCGTAAGACCATCAAATGTTTTCTCTGTTTTGGATAATTCAATCCATCGTGAAAGTGTAATTCGTGCTTTTGAGATGAAATCTGAGAATTCTACACCTACTTCAGGTCTCATTGTTTTAAACAAAAGACGGTAACCTTCCTCAGACAGCTGATATCTCTTTATCAAAGCTGCCCTAACAGCATCATAATTATCTTTGTCGGCCTCTTCAACAAAATATAACTTACTTAGGGACTCCCCTTTTAGATTTTCAGACAACTGATTCACATACTGTGATTTGTCAACATTATGAGATCGACAAGCCCGTTCAAATCTAGAAAGCCAAAATGTTATGTCATCACTGGTAGGGTTAAACGCTGGTACCTTGACCTTGTACACAAAGGGTTTACCATTACTACCAGATGCCTGATTAACATTACTCATACATGTCAATTTTAATTTCTCTAATTCAAACTCATGTTCTCTTATTGCTTTTCTCTCTTCAGCTTCTCTATCTAATCTTCTCTGTTCTGCAGCAGCTTCTAATTTTTTCTGTTCTGCAGCAGCAGCAACTTCTAATTTTTTCTGTTCTGCAGCAGCAGCAACTTCTAATTGTTTCTGTTCTGCAGCAGCTTCTAATTTTTTCTGTTCTGCATCAGCTTCTAATTTCTTCTGTTCTGCATCAAATCTCCTTTCCTCCACTTGCATCTGCAATTTCTTAAGTTCAGCAGCAGTATCAGCTTCTTTTTCTAATCTTTTTTCTTGAGCTAGAGCTTTCCTTTCTTCTGCAGCAGCTTTTTTTTCTTCTATTTGAAGTTTTCTCTCCTCAGCCGCAGCTTTTTTTTTCCTCAGCAGCAGCTTTTCTTTCTTCAGCAGCAGCAGCAATTTTTTTTCTCTTCTGCAGCTAATGCTTTGTCATATTGAGCAACAGCCCATTGTTCTAAGTCTTTTCCAGTCTTATCAAGAGATTTTCCTTGTGCAATGAAATAATCTAATGTAGACATATTGTCTTCTTAAATCAGAAACCTGAAAAAGTAAATAAATTACCCTCTTTCACGTTAATGAGAGACAAGTCTATACCATAGACTTAGTCTTAGTCCAAACTTGTATGGTTTATAATAACCAATGATAACTTGAGTACCTATGGACACAATAACTGTATCTCAAATACTGTGGGAGACAAGCCTTACAAAGGTCTTGTACATTTTGTTTTATAACAATAACAATCATAAAGTACTGATCTGTACTATACTATCAGTGTATACCACTATACGTCATATGTCAACTAAAGACATTACAAAGGACAAACAAGAAAAGACAATATGAACACATTTGCAGAGATCAAATTAAATTAAATAGGAGAAATGAAAAAAATGATCACAGAAACCGTGATGATAACTGCAATAATAAAATGACAAGACAAATAACGCCACAGTGTATAAACATAAGGGTGTAAAAAACTGAAATGAAAGAAAAGATGAGACCTACAATTATACAAACAAATCAAACAAAAATAAAGAACAGAAAAAATGTTACAAATACAAATATGAAACAGTCGTCACAACTAACCAAATATTTGCAAACTATGTTGCATGCAAATTTCAATTAAGAAATTGCTCCCTATCGAACGCCAGAACAAGACCAATATCACTCGGTATTTCCTGTTCTAGCCACCTCCCATCCAGGCCCGCAACATATAAACACCTACACATATAAACAAATAACATGTAAGCATAAATAGCATATAGCATACAATATAATTTATGTCATGAATGGAATGTGTTGCAGGTATAGTGTTGTAAAGCAGGCACAGTTTATTTTAATACTAATAACTTGCCACTTTATTGAGTAATAGATTTAATTCTAAACTATTACACTGTCAATTTTTTCTCTTTTGAGCATATGAAGATCCAACGATGAACTATGCACTTTATGTTCAACAACACTGTGATTCTTCTGTACGTTGAGAAATGTCAACAATACTGCTCCAGATATTTTCTACACTTGATACCACTGTCCTGTGTAATACTGTCTGTACAGCGAAAAACTGTCAACAAGCGCTGACCTAGATACAGCATCCTATCGGTAATACAGGTCAAGCTGACATCGACTGTATAGCTGTCCTACTGGTGTTGATGTGTTCAAACAAATGTTCTTTCAGCTGTAAACTGTGATTCTCAACACAAAACTGCGTAAGCTGGACCCAGGAATCTGGCTCGCCACTGTAAAGTTTCTTTTCTTCTTTCCACTCTAATGAAGTGTCAGTCTGTATGCTCTGTAAGGAAGAGTGGTGTGTTGTTGAGATCAGGCATGCCCCCAGTCTACCCAGCTGTAAATGGGTAACTCACCCTAGTCCTGAGTTAGGGAAGGCAAAGGCTCCAGGGGAAGCAGGCCCTAAACTTGGTCACTCCAACCGACGCAGGATGGTGTATGTATGAAGTAGAAGTGTAGAGTGTGATTACCGCGAATGGTGTACTGTTCGTGTGCTGACCAATATAACCACTCATACACATGTGTCTACAAGGCACCAATGCAGACTGCTGGAATCTTTGTTTACTCAATTTATTCAGACGTACACACTGGGACATACGAGTACATCATGGTATGTTGACATATCAATTTGTAGGTATACATAGCAGATCTGAAGTCATGACACATTCAGAAATAATGGGCAGTACATCAAAAGTTCAATGTCATGATATATTATGGCCGCATCCCCCTATCTGACTAAACGCGTCAGTGAAGGCAGATCGGTAAATAACTAAGGTTACTTGACGTCCATAGTTTGTAGTATATATTATGAAACCACGAAAGAGGGGGTTTCTAGCAAGATTGAGATCTCCCTGTCACTGTCCGATAATAGGATAAATAATCTGTTCTCTTGGCAGTGATCAAAACATATGATGACCGAAATCTAACATGGCCGCCTCCCTGAGTTGTCGTTCACTCATTCATAGGAAGGAGAATATAAGCCAGAGTTAGTTTATAATGGGTATATAACTGATTTCATAAATGTTTCCATACAGCTCTACGGTGATCAGGTTAATTCACGTAGCCATAACCGCTGCAGGAAAGTCTGTCATCTTCGTCGATACAAAACACGACCCTAGCGATACGAAGCACAATGTTCCATCAAGGTCGAATCGACATGAGATCATCAAAATAGGGTCTGGCAATACATGGAGTCCGAATTATACATTGTACCGTACCTTAGGAGAGTCTCTAACATAAACTATAGTAGAGATACCATCTCCTTTAGAAGAAAACCACTTCATGAATCGTATTTCCTTAAGAATCTACCAGCCCTTTGAAAAATGCGTACCAGCCATTATCACGGTACATCGGAACTCATCACGACTTGTCAAGACAACTCATACTTCCGCTGGACCGGAATAATAAGAATCTAGTCCCGCCTACCCATCCAAAATATACAATATAGGACTGATTCTACTTGTACTAATAATATGTAATACATATGAATTCAGGCCATAAACATAATAAGCAAATTAATATATTTTCTGGCCCTAAAAAAATAGCCATATAGATTTTTGTAATATGTGCGTCAAAATATGCACGCAACACACCTATAACTTTCTTTCTTTCTATAAGGTTAACAACTTGACACCTATAACTTTCTTTCTTTCTATAAGGTTAACAACTTGACACCTATAACTTTCTTTCTTTCTATAAGGTTAACAACTTGACACCTATAACTTTCTTTCTTTCTATAAGGTTAACAACTTGACACCTATAACTTTCTTTCTTTCTATAAGGTTTACAACTTGACACCTATAACTTTCTTTCTTTCTATAAGGTTTACAACTCGACACATATTTTTTTTTCTTTTTTTTTTTTTTGCGTACGCCCGCTAATACTCGAGGCGAAATCTCAGGTTATTACACTGACTAACAAAAAAAATTTTTTTTTTCTTTCTCTAACATTTCTATGTTTTTCTGGTCAATTTTAATGCGCTGTTTTTAAATCTGCAAACCGTTTTTCTCTATCAGGTCGGGATCTCTAGAAATACGCAATTGAAGTTTTTTAACAATGCATACAGTATTACAACATCATTTGTACAAGAAGTATAACAGTTATGTAGGCTTGAATTTCTTTGCAGTCGACTTTCATCGGTGAATGGCATGTGGTACATCGCGATGAAGCATCCAACAATAATCGGCAAGCATGGTCACACTCCACCGTCCTTGATAACGTGACTCCATTACGGCGATATCTTGATGGAATCGTTCTCCATGTTCATCGCTGACTTCGCCAAGGTTGTCAGGGAAAAAGTCAAGATGCGAATCCAGCAAATGGATTTTGAGGGACATGTTACAGCCCATAATTCTGTATGCATGTATGCACTGCTTAACAATATGCACATAGTCGACAGATTTGTGATTTCCCAGAAAGTTATCGACGATCGATTTGAATGCCATCCATGCGCGAAGTTCACTACCATGTAACAAGTTCTCGAATTGTTTGTCTGCAATAACTTTCCTAATCTGAGGTCCTACAAAGATACCTTCCTTTATCTTTGCATCGCTAATCTTTGCATCGCTAATTTGCGGAAACTTTTCTCGAAGATAAGTGAAAGCTTTGCTCGTTTTATCTAACGCTTTTACGAAATTCTTCATGAGCCCCAACTTTATATGTAACGGTGGTAAAATGATGCTGTCTTTGTTAACCAATGGCTCGTGTATTACATTTTTATGCCCGTGCTGCATACGATCCCTGATAGGCCACACCTTTCTTGCATAATGTTCCTGTCTGTTGCGGCTGTCCCATTCACATAGGAAGCAACAAACTTTAGTATACCCAGTTTGCATGCCCTTGAGAATTGCAATGACCTTTAGGTCTCCACAAATCCGCCATTGGTAGTCATTGTACTTTATTTTTGCCAAAAGTATAGCCATATTGTCATAAGTTTCTTTCATATGAACAGAGTAGGCGACTGGAATTGATGAAAATAAATTTCCATTATGCAATAACACGGCTTTTAGACTAGTCTTGGAAGAGTCGATGAAAAGTCGCCATTCGTTGACTATGTGCTCATGACCGAGGTGCACCATTAGACCTTTTACATCTTTGCAATAGCAAATGTCATCATCCATCTCAAAGTATTGAACAAGTTCTCTGTGTCTATGACGAAATTTAGATATCGGAGTATTGGGCGCTAAAAGATTCCATTCTTTGAGTCGCGAACCGAGTAATTCTGCTTGTCCTTTGGGGAGAGCGAGATCACGTATTAGATCTGAAAGTTCTGAATGGTTAATTAAGTGAACACCATCATTCACCGGTATATAATCCGAGTCAGAATTAGTTTCTAAAGCAGGTAAACTATCACTTTCTGATGGTTCATTCACGTCCAACGGATATTGTTCTGGTGGAACTGGGATCGGACACGTGATTGGATCATGAGGCACTGGTTTCGAAACCGATTCAATATTTGGATAAACCACAGACTTTCTAGTTTTAAAAGTGAAACCATAGATATTTGTCAAGCAGAAGTAACAATCAGTAGCGTGATTTGTCGGTTCACGCCATATTACTGACACTCCAAAAGGCATCGACTTATGCTTCGGCGATTTTCGTAACCAACCTGCCAATGTATTTGCACAAGTCGAACAAACTGCATTTGGCTTCCAAGATTTATTTGCATCATCAACTTTCGAATCGAAATAAAGTTCATATGCTTTCTTTAGCAATGGTGTAAAGTATTTCTGGTGAACACGATCGGTAAAATATCCGCACACGTAACAGAACAGATCAGCCGAATTTCTACAATTTCTAGAAGCCATATTTCACTCAGAATTATTTCAAAATACAGTAACTATTTGAAATATAACGTAACATATGTCATGCATCTTTTAGCAGTATAAAAAGTCGAATTATTTTGCATTTTATTAATTTTTAAAAAGTTATATAGTAAAAATGAAACGGAGCAAATAACGGTTTCCCAAAAATATATTTATTCACAAATATCTTAAGAACCCGACGTGATAGAGATAAACGGATTTCAAATTTGAAATCAGCGCAAGAAACTGACCTAAGAACACTTATTCTTATATAAGAAAGAAAAATGTTGTTTGTCAGTGTTATTATTATTATTTATGTCTAACCTGACATTGATTTTACGTGAGTATCCCTTTATTTCTTGTACAGAGACAGGTGTCCCTCGCCATTCAGGCAAATACTCGCCGATTTCGGAGGTACCCATTGCAGCTGGGTCGGCTCAGGAGCCGCCAATCCCTGGTCGACGATACTTCTTCAAATGTCCTCGCCAGGTCTCGAGTTAATCCAGTCCAAATCCCGGTCGACGAAAAATCTTCAAATGCCGTCGCCCGGGTTTGATCCTGTATCACCCGGTCGCCAGAGCGGTGTTGTAACCACTACGCTAGCGCGGCTCCCACTCGACACATATAACTTTCTTTCTTTCTATAAGGTTTACAACTCAGTATAGATAACTGCTTCTTCTTTTTTACGAGGTCTGCATCATTATGCAGATAACTTTTTCATTCATCTACGAGGTTTACAGCCCATTACAGATAGTTTATCATACGTTCTATGAGGTTTATAACTCATTACAGATGGCTTATCATTCATCTACACCTGGAAGAGGCTAGGACACAAAATTCAAGATCCCGAAAGTTCGGAATTTCATCAAAGGTCATGTGTAATATATGAACTGTGCAGTTCCTAGGAGGTCTTGGAAGTGGCTAAAATAAAAATAAAAATTGGCTACTAGACACTCAGGCATGTCGTACAAGGCCGCAGGAACTAGTCAAGTTATCGGATAATTAACTTTATGTATTTTAAAAAAAATGGCTATAGCCTCGAAGTATAGTTGTGACATCATTGATAGTCTGCCAAAACAAATGATATCTCTTCGATCTTGTCTTAAAAGTAGTATTTCAAAGCGCGCCACAAAGAAAGACATTAAACATCTTGTGTTTATAGAAAATTCAGCACCTTCGGCCATGTTTCCCAGATGTGTTTACAGTTGTCATGCTTTTCACAGCTCTGTGTAGTTTGTTAATGATCCATTGTTTGTCCTTGATTTTTTTATTATATATCCGGCAAGTTATTATTCTTGTACATGTAGAAGTTCGAATGTGTTTTTTTAATGTGACAAATAAGTGGGTGTGTGTGTGTGTGGGGGGGGGGGGGGGGGGGGGGGGGGGGGGGGGGGGGGGGGGGGGGGGGGGGGGGGGGGGGGGGAGAAAAAAAAGAATCTGGTAAAATATAAATTAGAAGGTGGGTGGTGTTGAATAACAATTTTGAACAAGGCAGTTTCTGTTTTAAACCGTAATTTTGAATTGAGGCAGAAGTTGAGCTCAAAATATTTATAGTCATTCTTGCTGACAGAGTAGCTGGAAGGGCATTTTTGAAGAATTATTTCATTGCATTTTACTTTCTTGCATACACATATATTACCCTCATAGGATTTTAAGGTAGAAGATTTGAAAAGTAAAAGATGTATGAAAGTTTAGTTTTTTTAACTCTTTGTTACTGTGACAGACGAATTTCAGCGTCCCTGAACTGTTAGATGATATGGTAGACCCTGGGGGGAGCATGAGAGCCCTCATTCATTTATGTTGCAAATTTAATCGCCAACGTGGGTCCCATGTTTTCTCATTAGTATGCACCATGGCAGAGTGGAGCTTTCACCATGTTTGCTCATTAATATGATAAGCAGTTTTCATGCGTGCAACCAGGACATCGCTTTGTCTTAATGTTGAGTTTGGCCACACCTACTGCCAATCTCTAGAGCGATTTAAATCAAGCATTTCTCTACACCTTTCTGGCACCCCGCCTAGTAGGAGTTGATAAAGCTTATCGTGAGAGAAATATCCTCAAAGGCAGCGTTGGTCCCAGAACGGACGAAGCAGTTTCTCGCCGTCATTTCACATCTCAGTGTGAACCACAGAATCGCTCGCAAGGCTGAGACGAACGGGGGGAGACGAGCGGTCAGAGAATTGAGTAATAGAGCAGGGACTAGCGGGCGCGAATCACGAAAGTTCCCTGATATAAAAAAACTTGTGAACTTTAACGTGTCCCCCTGATCTTTCAATTCTTTAATTATATATTGAAACCACTGAAGAATGCGTTTATCATTTGCGCCAGACAGTTTGAAGAAAGCGCTAGCTGTATAGAGAACAAGATTGCCTGTGAATATCTTCTATATCGGAGACTTAAATTCATTCTGTTTGTGCCAGTGGGTGATCATAAACCTTTGCGTCCCAGCAAACTATATAGAGTCCTCCAGACTCGGTTCTATAAACTCCAGAGATTTTTATAAACATTTAAATATAATCTTGCGGCGACCCTGTTGGGGTCTCGCTCTCTGAATCTACCTGAGAAAAAACAACCCAAGAACATTTAAATCCTAAATCAATAAAGTCTGTAAAGATAAACTGGAGAAGAACAATTGCCAGTAGCGATATATATATATAATTTTTACTGCTCTACTGTGGAAGAGAACATATATTTCCTGCATACTGTCAGTCACGTATTTGCCACTGGATTAAAAAACCCCCGAAGGAAAAAACATACCTCACTGATCAGTCTTTGTCATCACGCTATAAGAAGTGTTCCACCACCAGCGATGAAACTCCAGGAGACCACACCATTCTCATACCTGTATCTGTGACAGTGCCATCCCATAGAAACTTTATATATAAAAAAATCAAAAGAAACACTAAGGCTTCACCTTCCAGCGATTTCGGGACACTTTGCTAAACGCCTAAACCCGCTAAATCTGGGGCTGGAACACGAAGAAAAAGGATACATAAATATGTTGTGTGTTTTCTTGCTGTTTGTATTTTTCTATGGAGTGCCAGATTCCACGATCGGTAAGTGTGTGTGAGAAAATGCGTGATGGTCATTGCTAGCGTGCATGAATGAATGAGATATATACATTTGCTAAAATTATAATTTGCTTTACCTGGTAAATACCTTTTTACTGTATTCCTTGTATTGTTCTCTTTATGTGGGATTTCTTACCTTTGTTTATTTTCCCTCCCTTAAATCTGCTTAGTCAAGGGAAACCATTGGAGAATAATAGGACTCGTTTCCTACACCCCATACCAAATATTGTACCACCTCTTATCAGAATAAATTAATATATTTTGGGTTAAATTATCTCCTTCTGATAACCACTTGTCTTTGGACTGGGTTTATTTTGTCTATACAAGCGGGAAGAGCCTATTGGGATACTACTCTTCCCCCCCCCCCCCAAACCTTGTTATTTGTATTTTTCTGTAACTATGATTTGGACTGTACCATGCTAAATGTTGTGATTTTTGTTTAGATGATAATAAAAACCATAACCCTTAAAGTACTGTGTTGGCCGACCCATTACCCCATATATGTTATATGTAGTTTGTGTTCACGTTCGTGTGTTTGTAGCACCAAATTGGTGTGTGTACATGAGTGTTGAGTAACTGGCAACAATTTTTTGTCCAGGAGAGATTTAGGAGTCTACAGATAAATAAAAATTGTCGTAAGATAGGCAGATCGGAGAAATTACCCGATTTCAGAGACTGTCCTTACTCTTTTCAACACCTTTGTGAATCAACTATCTATTTCTTACCCCTTTCTATCATAGAGCCTTCACCATCATTCTTCACTCTAACGGGACCACTATTTCAAAGACCTATCTCAAATAAAATTTACAACAGTTACTTTAATTGAAAATCCATATTACGTAGTTAACAGTGGTTGAAACATTCAAGAGTTAACTATAGAATATGTGGGCTATTCCTGCTATGACATTTTGTCAGAGTTACGTATCGATGATTGCGACCATTTAGAAATTCCATTGTGTTGTTCTCTGCAGGGAAGTTTTTGGCTTGTAGATAATCTTAAAATGTTGCTAATCATAACACCAGGAATATTTTTTTGCATGTTTCTTATTATAATAATTGCTGAAATTGGAAACAGTCACATGTGTCATAAAGACAGTTGTCAAAAAAACATTATATATATATATATATATATATATATATATATATATATATATATATATATATATATATATATATATATATATATATATATAAAGGTAGGCCTATGTATTTTTTTAAAAAGGATGTCTATTTTTTTACAGGTTGAGATGAAGAACAGTCAGCCGTCTGTTGGAGATGGCCTTAAAAAAAAAAAAGACTGTAAAAAGAGGTATGGGTTAGGGTTAGGAATACTAAATCTAACCCTAACCCCTAATGACGTCGGAGAATTATTTGAATGACATGGAAGAAAATGAACCACTGTTCTTCATTTAAACCCTTTTTTAAAATCTTGTTTATGTAACTATGTTTAGTTAAATGACTTCTTGTTATCTCTAGTTAAACTTTATGTCACTTCTTCTACGGGTTATTTTTTTTTTTTTTTCCCTTAACCAGCGGCACTTGGGCTTTCAGCCCTTCGGCCCAATGACATGTCATTGCGAGACTGGGGAACCTGAGGACTTTCCTTCCAACCCGGTCAGGAGCGAAGCTCCTTCCCATCCACAAAGGGTTTATCACAGGAGCCGTTCAGATTATTCAGTCAAATTTCCGGCCGTAAACATTTCTTCAAAGCAGGCCTAGGCTGCGTCTATTTCAATTTTTTTGTTGTTGTCTCAACTACGTAGTAATGTCAGAAGCACGAGTGGCTGTTCTAAATAATGCCACAATGGACGTCGAACAGAAGTTATATTTTGTTTGTTTTGGGTTCGGTGGCTGACACCTGTTCTGTAAATTATTTCACATTTATCATTTACACTTTCTGTTCTATCTACATTACCATCTCAGGACTACGAGAACTTGGCCCAGAAATGTATTTAATAAACGACCTCTAGCTACATGAAATAAACACACTATACTACAGCTGTCACACAGTGAGTCGAATCCCTGTAAAGCAGCGCTAAACATTATATACTTACCAGCCATTCTAAGGCCGTGTCACGTAAATACAATTAATAGGTCTTTTCTACTCCCGGATTTAAGCGTGACCTAGTATCAGCCAGAGCTCCAAACAAAGTATCTTTAAGTTCACTGGGTAGCTGCTGATCTCAAGCTCTCTCACACATGACACGCGTGTAAGTGTGTCAGTAATCAGTATAGCAAAATAACTTAGGTGTGTATGTAATGACTGTGTCATTTAAACATCTAGAGGTGAATCATAATATGTATGTTACATTTTATATGATCCTATTATATATATATATATATATATATATATATATATATATATATATATATATATAGTATGAGTGTGTGTATATATATGTGTGTATATGTATATATATATATATATATATATATATATATATATATATATATATATATATATATATATGTATATATATATATATATATATATATATATGTGTGTGTGTGTGTGTGTGTGTGTGTATATGTGTGTGTGTAAATGTGTGTGTGTGTTTGTGTGAAACATACATAAATAGTTTGTACATCTAAAACGCAGGGTTGTGCTCAACAGATATCAAAAGCATAATTAAAAACATATTATATCAAAGGACTGGACACAAGATTGGAAACAAAGCCAGAAAGGCAGACATGCCTATAAGCTGCTGAAAGAACCAACACGAACATGTCAGATAAAAAGACAGCCAAAGATACCTTGCAATAAGACCACAACTAGAGGAACCTGTGGAATATGCCTTGAAAAAAATACTATAGCACATTATGTGCTAACATGGAAGAAATATGAACAGCACAGAAAACCACTTAATGAATACTTGAAAGTACAAAATTCGCATCACCATCAATAGAAACTGTACTAAAAACTTCACAACATAATGGAATTTTATATTACCAAAACAAAGATTAACATATAAACTACCAGAGCAAATGAGAATGATAAAGGATGAACAAAAATATATACATGTAATATTAACCTAACATGTTCAGAACAAGAAGTAAGATAAATTGCGAAACTGTTACGGTGTTATTTTAAATGACGGCGTCTGCTGGGGTTAGAAGTGCGCAACGTTTGGGGTCACTAACATTAAAAGAATATGTCTATATTTTACGGACTACTGAACGCGAAATATATGCTAAGATTATGACGTATTCGCGTTGGGAAGGTCACGCTTGGTGACTTGGTTACATTACCCCTTTTATGCTGTCCGTCAAGCAGAGAAGTCGTGTCTTGTATTTCTTCCAAGGAGAGGCTTAGTATATAGCCGATATATGAATTCAATATAGAACTCAGGGTCAGTTCAGATATTAAGATAAAGTATGAGATTTATTAAGTAAATTAAATGATGGAAGGAGAATCGTATTATGATTCAATTTGTAGCTGTCAAGAACTCATGCGCTCATTTCTGGCTGTCTGACTACAGCAGCGCATGTACATAGCCATGACGTTCATCTGACACATTATATTGACACGGACGGATATACTTACTTGTATTGCTTGGAATTTATCATTATGCTGAAACTGTATATGAAGTTTGTGAATGTTGGAATTTATCTATGTGAAATCGTCAATACATGTGGACTCTAACTGAAGGCTTGATATCTTCATTACGTTACGGGTTTGGTTCCACAGCTGTTTTATGTTTATATTTTCTCAGCACGATAACTCTCTCACAAGAAAGATCAATTATTGTAAATATGCAAATCAGAACGTCGAAGGGACTTATTTATGGTCAGAGCTAACTGAATAAAACAATAACATTAAACAAGTCAAGAGAGTGATTAATAGTCAACCAACAGTAATGATAATTGAAGGAACCCGTCACCCGTTACAGAAACATACAAAATTAGCTCATTCACAATAGTAATACTTGAGATTATTTCTATTGCAATACGCAAGAAGGACAAATAAAATAAATCAAAGTACAAACCTCTCCAAACACAATGGGGTAAAAGGAGATATACTTGAGAACATAGAAGGGATACTGTTGTAAATTTCTTGAGTTTTGCAACAGTACATAGCTATAGACAACAGTTTAATGTGGGATATCAAAGAAATCAAGAAATAAGAGAAACATTTTCAATCACAGTATCCAACAAATACCAAGTACTCCAACAGCTGGAAGATGAAGCAGATACAGAAGACCACTGGCAACAAGTAAAAAATATATGGAACGAGACGTGAAAAAGTACTGAGAAAAAAAGAACATCAGCACTGTGGTGGATTTGATGTTAATAGATGTTATCTTACAATGTTTCTAGTGTACTGAATGAGGTCAGTTGTGAAGGTCTCTTATTATAACAAATTTTGGGTTGAGTTATTAGGGTACCTTTCTGCTACCACCTTATGACCTCAATCAGACTTATTCTTGACTAGTATGTATGATAGCTACGTATAATTTCTAGGGTTATGCAAGTGTATAATGTGGTGTAAGTATAATTACTACAAATACATTTAAATTCTATCACATATATATATGACTGAGTCAATACCACAACCACAAACAAACTAACACTCTATTATACTACTTATGGAAGTCTGTGGCTGAATTTTATGTAATATACTAGATACAATTTATTTGCCCTGATTCAGAATTTTCTGAGTCAGGACCAACAACAAAAATGAAATTTATGGTTTTATTTACATAAATATTTATAACACAATGGATCTTCTGTCCATACAAAGGACTATTATAATCAAATTATATTTAGGTATTTCTCTACACTGGGCGACACTGGTAACTAAAGGTGGGGGTGGGGTGTTTGCATCATTCCCCTTCTTTATACAAGTATCTTGTGGAAAAGTTATTAAATAATCAAAGATTTTATGTCTATGTTAGGAAAGTCGGTGGATGACCGTTGAAGTGCCGACACATAAGCTCTTAACTGTAGGTGGATAGTAGATATTATGCTGACAATTTCCTTTCGTTCACTTGAATGACCAGACTGACACAGTCCCTGGTGTAGAATAGTATAGTAGACCGCTTGGTCCAATAAAGTTTCACTTCTCTCTCTCTTTCTCTCTAGTAAAATCACCAGGGTCCTGGTACCACAGTAGCACCAGAACAAAAAACCCTGAAACAATATATTTCCACAATCAATACATGGCATAATTCAATAAAAGAATAGGGTCAGATCTCTTTGACCACCCCATGTCAACCATTTTCTTCTGAGATAACAACTCATACCAGTGCTCCTGTTCTTTTCCCTAATGGCTACAACGCCTCTGACACTGCAACAATGATTCTCTCCCATAGAATTTTGTGGGTTAGCCTTCCCACTGGTAACTGTGGAAATCATTTTAAGTTATACAACTCATGTCAATTTTTACTGCTGGTGTGCAACACCACAGGCCCTGCATAAGTCTGCTGGGGACCTTTGTACTTAGTCGTAACGCCTTCCCAAACAAGCAGTATCTCATACACCAAATTTGGTTGTAATAATAAGATTAATAAAGTCATTCTTACCACAATTCAAAGAAATATCACAAACAAACGTTGACTGGCATTAGCATTAAGGTAAGTTTAGCTTTGCCCCCGGTCCAGACTGCCAAGAATTATTATTTCACTCTAGGCACTGCTGTTCTCAACGCAGCTTGCTTTCAAAAACTTCTGTATCAACTGGCGACAAGCCTTTGCTTGCTTTTGCCAATATTATCAGACCGGCCCAATCAGCGAGGTGTGGCGTTAAAAGTTTATATTCTTCAGTTGATTGTTTGTGCTCGTTTTCACACTGTGTCTAGGTTTATATATCATAGTCCCACAAGGTTCAGGACAGCCACAATAGTTCATTAACGATACTTTCTATGACTCGAAGATTCCACACAACGATCAATATAACAGCTGGATATTTTAGTAACATTCCATTTATTATTCACGTAGACAATACATCATTACACAGCATGCATCATTAGGTAGATTCAGCAACTCCTATAATCCGTAGGTCCATAAAAATGTTACCTCATTCCTATTCCTACCTTTAGTTGTATTTAATAAACATTAATATGTTTCAAGACACTTCTATTGTAACATTTCCCATATTTCTACCACTGGGTAGAACACACACACAAACCGCCCATTCAGGGTCAAAACACGCTCTGTCCATTTTTTCTCCACACTGCTCACGTCATGTGCGCAATACACATATCGACAAATTACTATCGTGCTGCGCTCATCCGCACCAACATCCTATATATTTTCTAGCGTGTGGCGTGCAATAGCCGGCGCCACATTACCCCCCCCCCCCCCTCCGAACAACTGAAAACTTAGTTTTCAGTCAGGCAATTATAATGTGAAGCGAGATTAAATGATATCTATCTAGATTTTAAAGGAAAAAAAAATAATGTCAGTAATAACAATATGAATAAATAAGTAATTATTGTCCACTTCCGTATTCGAGTTATTACATAACTCTAGAGAGGGTGTCAGCTAGGACATTGTCCTTTCCTGCTATTGGTAAAACGTCAAAATCATACCCTTGCATTTGTAGCGCCCATCGGGTGAGACGTGCATTAGTCGATTTAAAAGTCTGTAAATATGTGAGGGCTTTTTGATCAGTGTATAATTTAAAATGTGTACCCACCAAGAACTTCTGTAGTTTATGTAATGTCAATACCAATGACAAAAGTTCCCTTTCCACAATTGGATATCTGGATTCTGTCTCTGAAAGTTTTCTGCTGAGGTAGAATATCGGGTGGCACTCGCCATCAAAGGTCTGCATTAAACATCCCCCGATTCCTTTCAGAGATGCGTCTGTAACCACGAGAAAAGGTCGTCGTAAGTCTGGTAGTCTTAGTATTGGACTTTTTGAAAATTGTGTTTTGATGTTCTGTAAGGCATGGTCACACTCTTTGTTTCATATTATTTTGTCAGGCATACCCTTTTTTATCAGAGCAGATAGAACAGAAGTTAAAAGGGAAAATCGTGGTATAAACCTGTGGTAAAAGTTTATGAGTCCCAGCAAACTACGAACTTGTTTCTTAGTAGTTGGTATGGCAAGATCCAGTACCCTTTTTAGTGTAGACTCATCAGGTTGTATTGTATGTCGGCCAATCTTATGACCCAGAAATGAAATCTCAGTAAACCCAATTTTGACTTTGGAAGGTCGAGCTGTGAGGTTATGTACTCTGAGAGTTTGGAGCAACGACTGTATCCCAGCGATATGCTGTTCCCAAGTATCATGAAAAATGCAAATATCCTCCATATACGAAATGAGATCGGTGCGATTACCTAAAACGCGACGCATCATGCGTACAAAGGTCGCTGGAGCATTCCGTAAACCAAAACACATGACACTGTAATGAAACAATCCACGAGAAGTGGCAAAAGCAGTCAAAGGTTTTGATACATCAGCCAGAGGAATCTGCCAGTAACCTTTAGATAGGTCAAACTTGCTGAAGAAAGTGGCGGATGATAGGCGTGGCAACAAATCCTCCAGCAAAGGCATTGGTTCAGAATCGGATATGGTCACCTTGTTAAGGCGACGAAAGTCAATACAAATACGAATTGACTTGTCTTTCTTTCGTACTGCCACCATAGGTTGTAATGTGTTGAGTGTGTATAGAAGAATTTAATTCAATTGTCTCTGCAGCTTGTTGTGCTCTGGTTGTGATCGCGTTAGCAAAGGAGGGGTGATTTCTCTCCCAATCAATAATATCCTGTTCAGAACACTCTTTAACCCCCTTTATGTTACCGATAAGTAAATCACAACAAGGTCGATCGAGAGCACACACTCTTACTTTTCCCGAAAAGAACGGAGTATCTATTACCACATCTGCCAGCGGATAAGATTCAACAGTTCCACCGACAGTTACGCACTTTATAGAGGTTCCCGTAAAGCAAGAAGAAGGAATTAGTGCCTTCCTTAGGCCAATGGTGGTGCAACCGCTGTCACGTAAAATAGAAACAGGTGTGTCAAAAACAAAACCTCTATGGATCACGAGTGAGCCAACCCCATCATTGAAAGACAAAACTGGCAGAGCATGTCCACATCTCAGACGTGGAGTAGATCCAGGTTGAAATAGAGTCATACATTCTCTGCAATTACCACTATTTTCCAGATCAAAACTACATGCATTGGCATGAGTATTATTCTCATTATTGGAAATATTATCATTACCAACGTCAAGCTGACAAGCGTGAGCTTGTGATCTTCCTCTACTTTGACTCCTAGAAAAATGTGTTCCTCTCCGATCCACTGGACAGTCAGACCGATAGTAACTCTTTTTGTCCGTGCGAGAAGAATCATCACGAGATGGTGGTGAGACATGATGTTTGTTATTGTAATTACTGTTATTGTAATCATTACGTGAGGGTCCAGAAAAATGATGTTTGTGAGTGTAATTATTATTGGAGTATTGATTATTTCTTTGCCATGACTTTTTATTATTATGGTTAAAGTTGCGTCTCTCTATACCCCGTGAGGGCGAATGATTATGAGGGAAATTATATCTACCTCTATAGGAATTTTGATAGTCATCCCTATACCGTCGGTCCATGCTGCGAGTGCGTGATCTATCATGAGTGACCGCACAAGCTGGCAAAGTTTCTAGGACCTTCGTCTTACCTAAAGGCAAGTTTGGGTGTGCGACCGAAAATTGTTGAGCCAATTTTTCCATTTCTCCTATATTTGTGGGCTTCCTTTCTTGAAGGAATGAGAAAATTTCAGTATTTACCGAAGATAAAATGTTGTCTCTTAAGAAGAGATCATAAAGACCTTCGAAAGATTTTGTAATATTAGACAGTTCAATCCATCTGTTTAGACACATCTTCACTGAAGACACAAAGTCTTCGACATCCTTACCTTCCACAGGACCCATCGATTTAAATTTTAAACGATATCCTTCCTCATCTAAACAATATTTGCGAAGAAATACTGATTTTATGGATTCATAGTCGTTCCTTTTATCATCGGCAATGTTAAAAAAAGTTTGTAAACTTTCACCAGTAAGTAACCCGACAAAATGTTCAGGCCATGAGGCCTTAGGTAAATTTAAAGCCGTAACTCTTGATTCAAATCTCAAAAGAAAGAATCCTATATCGTCATGTAATGAAGAAAAATTTGGTAATTTTAAATTAATGATCTGAGACGATCCTGTACCAGACGATTCTCTAGAAGAAGAAGATTGTAAACGCAATTTTTCTAACTCAAAAGTTTTTTCGCTTTCAAATTTCGCTTGTTCTGCAGCAATTTCTGCTAAACGAATTCTTTCCCTTCTCTCATGTTCCCTCTCTTCTTTCTCTCTTTCTTCTCTTTTTTCTTCTCTCTCTCTTTCTTTCTCTTGTCTTTTTTCTTCTTTTTCTTTCTCTTCTCTTTTTTCTTCTCTTTCTTTCTCTTGTCTTTTTTCTTCTTTTTCTTTCTCTTCTCTTTTTTCTTCTCTTTCTTTCTCTTCTTTGTATTCCGCTATTTCTTTATTTACATAGGCTATAAGATCATCACCCGAGAAATTCAAGTCCTTCCCATTCTGTATAAATCCCGCCTTTACCTTCACAAAGTCCGCCATAATGAAATTAAAGAGTAATGGGCTATAGATTCAAAATGTATATCTCTCCCACTTGTTGCCCAATGACTATACTTAGTCGTAAGGTAATTCAAACCTTTTCAAAACCAACTGTATATACAGTACTTCTTCGTTATGTGTGATATACTTGTCTCTGAAGTATATGATACTTATCAACTAATCTCACAGTGTATCCGTAATCATCGTATATATTAACATATCAGCAATTAACAATATACTATAATCCAGTACTAACTATCGCCTTTACTACCTATTTAAAAGCATGCCATACTATCACATTAGACAAAAGATTAACTGACAACACTGGAAACAAATCAGGAAAAAGACAACAATGTAAAAAGTCATAAAATCTTACCATATAATCAAACAGTTGTTTCCACCGTCAATGAACAGTACAGGACGAGATACAATCACATAGAACTGCTGTACATATTAAAAAGAAAGTCAGAGAAGAACTACAGGTACGAACATAATCATACTGAACTAAATAAGAATTCCACGACAATATGTTACTCGACAGCACAGCTAAACAAATAAGAAAATATTAATCTCAGTCAGAGCGGAAATACGACAGCACTAAATGCTGAATCCCTGAAAGAGATCAATACAATCAAAATCTATAGAACGACGACAACTAAATTCATCCAAAGATATAATTGAGTGTCGCCCACAAGAAAACATAAAACATAAAAGATACACAAAAATAAGATGTGCCTGACATTTTTAGGACCGGAGACCATGACCCTACAAACATATATTCGCTTATATCATTAAAATCCACGACCGCCAATCCTCGTTGTAAACAAAAAGCATCAACCTCGCAAAGTGGCCTTGAATCTATGCAATAAACACGGGTCAAGAAAAGAATGTAAAGTCTGGGTTGCACAACGCGTATAAGTGTCCTGAACAAGACGTTCCCTGTTCCTACTTAGGAAATCCAAGTGGTCAGCAAATCTGTTTGGTGACGTTCGTAAAAGATTAAATCATCCTTCCTGACCATTGCAGACAAACGAAATGATTTCTCGGACATCAGGGTTGAAAGACTTGTCAGACTTGAAAGACCCAAAAGATTGGTTCTGGATACCATCATGCTTCTCACGATTCATATTATTGGTATAATAAATGTCCACTGGTAAGTTTATTTTAGGATTTACAAGTCCGTTCAGGTGACCTTGATGTAATGGTTCACTACACCGATTCAACGTGAAATGGCCTCGAGGTGACAACGTTCTTCATAATAATATGTGACCGCAATATATTGTGTCAAAATTTGATATCTGTTCGTAGGCAGTCAAATGTCTGTTCAGCGACTTTAATAGAATATATGTTGTTTGGTATTAATGTCTGCCCAACAGTCCAAGGTCTTGGCATGACCTCGTACGAAAAATTGCAATTTCTATTGATTCCACAAATTCGTGTGCTTGATATCTTGCGTACTCTCCACAGTACAGCATTGTACAAATTCCAAACAATTAATTCCTCTCCAACGGAACGAGCCTCCCATATCTGTGGCGTTAAAAGTTTATATTCTTCAGTTGATTGTTTGTGCTCGTTTTCACACTGTGTCTAGGTTTATATATCATAGTCCCACAAGGTTCAGGACAGCCACAATAGTTCATTAACGATACTTTCTATGACTCGAAGATTCCACACAACGATCAATATAACAGCTGGATATTTTAGTAACATTCCATTTATTATTCACGTAGACAATACATCATTACACAGCATGCATCATTAGGTAGATTCAGCAACTCCTATAATCCGTAGGTCCATAAAAATGTTACCTCATTCCTATTCCTACCTTTAGTTGTATTTAATAAACATTAATATGTTTCAAGACACTTCTATTGTAACATTTCCCATATTTCTACCACTGGGTAGAACACACACACAAACCGCCCATTCAGGGTCAAAACACGCTCTGTCCATTTTTTCCCCACACTGCTCACGTCATGTGCGCAATACACATATCGACAAATTACTATCGTGCTGCGCTCATCCGCACCAAAATCCTATATATTTTCTAGCGTGTGGCGTGCAATAGCCGGCGCCACACGAGGGTCTAGCTTTTTTAATTCAAAATAAAAAAAAAAAACAAAAGCCAAACTCCAAACTTCTAGGAGTGAGTCTTCAAATATATTCAGCTTTTTTGCCTAACCAATACCCTCCTTCCTATACTCTTCTATCAACCAATCGGATTTGAATCAATCTAATGCCTCTTTTTTTAAATTAACGTCCCCACTAACGTAATGGATAAATGAGCAAAAACAACAGTCCGTCCGTCTTTGCGTTCGTAGACATATAGTATTATTTCAATATCTTGGCTAATAATTAGACTACCATGTATATTTAAATATATTATTGCTTAGGGGATCCTAAGCTATCTTTATATATGATTTTATGGCTATATTATTTGTCATTTAGATTTTCAGTTTTGTCACTGTTAATCGTCAATTTCAACTTTTCTAAAAGTCGGCCATCTTTTTCCCTCCCTCTCTCATTTTTTTTTCCCATTCAAATAAACCAACTAGTTGTGTTACGTCAGAAATACACTAGTCGGCGAAAATGGAACACTGTCTGTGTGTTCTGGCTTGTCCAACAGAGAGGTTATTGTATTAGTCCAGCGTGCAGAGCGAAGAGGGGTTTTTGCCAAGCGTTGGTAGTGTTGGCGTTAATTATTACTATCGTTTCGTTCTTGCTACTGGAAAATGTCAGAGTTACTACTAATTTGAGCGTTAAAGTTAAAATATTACGTTAATTCAGACGGTAGGTTGGTGTCACAGTTCTGGCAGATCGTTAATTGTAATGTCTCAAAACCGAAACTAGGAAAGCGGGTTGATTTTACAGCGGGATCGTTTTTATAAGCATTTACTCTGTACAAAAGGCAGCGCTATACTGGCGTAGAGACGACTTTAAGCAGACACTTACGGTCGGGTATTATTTATTATCATAGGACCAAAATCTTACTGAATTTAGCGATTATCTCACAGAATTCGCTACAAGCACAAAGCATGGATAACAACAGAAGCCATAAACAAGAATGAAGACAGGAAAAATAAGAAAGCAGATTTGAACAGAAGCAAAACCAGAAGCTCCAAAGCCAAGGCTCATGAAGTGTACATAGAAGCAAACAAAGAAGTAAGAAGAGACAAGAGGAAGTATACTGAAGAGTTGGCAATGGAAGCAGGGGAAGCTGCAGCCAAAAGAAATATGAGGGACCTGTACAACAACATAAAGAAGCTAACATGGACATATAAGCAAGCAAATGGCCTCATAAAAGATAAGAATGGAAAATTGATTAGTAATATACAAGAACAAATGAAGAGATTGACAGAACATTTTGAGGAACTTCTCGAGAGACCAGCTCCAACTAATGCCCCGGACATCCAACCAGCAGAAGAGGGGCTAAAAATCAGCTGTGAACGACCAAGTAGAGAAGAAATAAAGAAAACCATAAAGCTTCTGAAAGATGGAAAAGCAGCTGGTCCAGATGACATTCCAGCAGAGGCCATCAAAACAGATATTGATACCTCTACAGATATTATACAAACTACTAGGCAACGTTTGGGAGAGAGAGGAAGTACCAATAGAATGGAAGGAAGGTTATCTAGTCAAGTTGCCTAAGAAGGAAAATTTACAAGAGTGCACAAATTAAAGAGGAATAATGTTACTATCAGTGCCAGGAAAAGTATTAAACAGGATTATCCTTGAGAGATTAAAAGAGTCCACAGACAAGCAACTGAGAGATTAACACGCAGGTTTTCGACAAAACAGATCGTGTACAGACCAGATTGCCACACTGAGAATAATAGTGGAACAAAGCCTTGAATGGAATTCACCGCTATACATCGGATTTGTGGACTATGAAAAGGCATTTGGCAGTTTAGACAGAGAATCGCCCTGGAAATTATGGAGCTCCCATGAAGGACAACTTACAGAACCTTTTGGGATTAAAATGGGAGTGCAACAGGGATGCCTCTTGTCTTCATTTCTATTCTTACTAGCACAATATTGGGTTATGAAAACATCGGCATCACACAATAGAAATGGAATTCAATGGAATCTGACTAAACAGCTTGATCTGGATTTTGCAGATGGCTTGGCTTTTCTGTCCCTTAACCATAATCAGATGCAAGACAATATTTAAAAAAACTTCATCAGAGGTCACAACAATTGGGTCTAAAAATACACCGGAAAAGACAAAGATAATGAGAATACATGCAAGAAATGATAACAGGGTCGAACTTGAAGAAACACCACTAAAGATGTAGAATCGTACTGTAACGTACTGTTTATGCGTGATGTGAAAGCTGGCAGAGTGAACGTGTCGTTTATCACCTGGACTGTGTAATGTTGCGGTGTTGATGTAGGTCACCAGAAATGTAACGGCCAGAAATGTAACGGCCACCAGCGTGAGGCACTGCCAGGGGTACTAGGATCACTCACACAAAACAGCGTACATGTTGTAGATGTGTGGTACTGGTATTATGATGTGCTGAGTGTGGGTGTAGACGAGAACGCGAATGCTTGAAGCTCTTAGTAAAGTCAATAATGTACCCATACACTCGCATGCAGTAGTAAATGATGAATTGAAGACTGCTGGCACGTTTCAAACATTTATTTACGAAACTGACAGTAGCATCAACAGGACAGTCAAATCGACAAGATCAAGGACTTCACATAGATAATAAATGACTGTTAAATGTCTGGTAATCAAAGGCTTGCATAATACATCAACTAGGACATATCCAAACATCATCTGTCCTAATGTTACAGTTTATAATGTAGCTTCCGTACCATTGACTCAGCGCGTCAGGTACTTAATTAGCTCTGTCGTCCAACAAACGAGCTCCTAAATTGCGTAGCAATAATACTTAAGGCTGTTATTCAACTGGCATAGCCCGCCAGATATATTTCCTCTTGCTGAAAAATATTGGCCGTAATACAGGGCCTCAATATGTAGACAGCTGTGTATCCTTTGTTAGCAGGCACGATCAAACCATGCTAAACGTATATACCGCCAACCTGCGGCGTTGTAGTGGTTTTTGATGTTATTGTATGGTTGATATGTTACCTAGTGTACTGTATGAGGTCAGCTGTGAAGGCTCCTGAGATAAATGTTTATGGGAGTTACAGGAGGCCTTTCTGCTACCACTTTACGACCTCAAACAGACCTATTCTACTATAATGAGTGTTAGCTACGTTAAAAGTCTAGGGTACTGAAATGTAGTGTACAGGTAATAAAATACACAGACACACACATGTAATAATAAGTCTAATAATAATAATAAACTCTATAATACACTGAACTAACACTGGCTGTTAAAGTTTAAGTTTAAAATTTTTTAAATTTATTAGCCCTGAACCAATTTTTTCTTTTGGTCAGAACTTATGAAATGATAGGTATTTATCAATGAAATGCATATATATATTGCATAATCAAATATAACTTTTGTACATAGGTATATTATTACAATGGTTAATATGAATGGTATCTACAAAGTCTTGGGAACACTAGCACTGGATGGTTAGTTGGGGTGGCGTCATCATGCTCAATCTATGGTTACAAAAGTTTATAGTCCTTAACATATGGACTGATGTGAATGTTTCTTTAACACGCTTTATTTCGTTATTTATGGTGGAAATATTGAATGAATCTCCAGCAGGCCAGGTTTGCAGTTTACTGGCCTGTAATGATGTAATATAGAATTCTGGTGGCCCACTCCTCTCAGTAGCTGGAGTAAAATGTTAGGCTGCACAAACACCCGCTCGTGTACTTCTACAAGAGTATCTGGCACAATCGTAGTGCCAGATCAGAAACTCTGAAATAAAATTTGTGCCATGTGTCAGTACTCTATTCACTGCGCCACTCTTACACACAACACCACAAAACAACACTACACAGATTGAGTCAGATCTCTCTGACCAACGTAACACATCTCATCCAGTTGTTATCAATTAGTACAAGTTCCCCAAGACTGCATTGCATCCGAAATATGTTCAATAGTTTCTTCTTCTATTTAACAAGTTCCCACTGATGTCAATAATCGATCCTCCTTCCATAGTCTTAGATAGGTTTCCATATATTATTAGTTTGTCTCTAGGCCCTGGACTGCGGCTGGGGACCTAGAGCAAGCACTCACTTGTCGTAATCATTTTTCATGATATGGCAGTATCAATCACTCAAAATATTAAAATAAACAAGATAATTGCTTTTTGCCTTACCACAATTCAGAAGTGAGAACACAGTTATTTAGGACTAGCGAAACTCAGCTGAGCTGCCGGCTAGACTAGGGCGTCCCACTGATTTTTATTTATTAATTCCGGGAATTCACCTCTATCAGGCTAGAACTGTGTTACTGGACAGTCTTCTAACAAATGGTACAAGTGCGCGTCTCCCATTCACCAATATAAATACATTTGTCCAATCACGGACTTCCCCTCTAACATTTTTTCAAATATTCAAACCAAAAGTCAAATTTCAGTCAGATCTCAGTCAAGTGTGTATTATTGTCTGTTGGTCCGTCTGTCTCTACTTGGTTTTTCACAAAAATACACTTGTTTCTTGGACCAACTACACGTAAAAACTGCACAAACCTGCCCCATTAAGTTATTTTTAGCTTCTATCCTCCGACTTTGCCCCCCTAGTTCATTGCAGTTTGATTTTAGCATTTCTAGGGCTCAAGGACACCAAAACGTAACTTTAGTGAAATATGCACAAAAAACTGTTCGCTAGTCTGATGTGAACAATACAGTCTTTCGTCAATATCTTCCGTGTTATCTGTCCGTCTGCATAATTAAAAGTATATTATTTCCCTGCTCAAGATGGGCTATCAAACTAGCTAGGTTTTATTTTCATAACTTTATTATTAAAGAAAATCCTACTTTTCTCAAGGTTAGTTTTTTTTGAAATTTGTTTTTGAATCTTCGTCCACTGCGTTTGCCGCTGTATTCAAATAAAACAACCAATTACCGTAAGATATGACTTTTTCTAATAAGAGCTAAGGTCCTTTTTCTACCAATTCCTTACATTGTGTCAACTAGTGGCGTGATTTTTTTTCTTTAAACTACCACTTGCGTCTTTTTGCTTTTTAGATTCAAACACGTGTTCAGTCATATTTTTTCCTTTTTATCTCCGCCCTCCCCCCCCCCGTCTAAAAGGGTAAACCGTTTCGTCTGCATGTCTAACTAGTTAGTTTCAATGGCGGTAGAAACCGCGGGCGTAGGTGAAGAGGCCTCGCCATATCTTGCGTATAATTTTATCCCTACATGTTATCTTACCCGTTATCTTTATAATTGGAGATATTTTAACGTTGTATCACTGTATTTTTCATCACAGGCGTCCACAATAATTTATCATCATCATTAGGCTTCTGTTCAATTGAAAACACATAGTCTCATTTGGCTAGAACAAGAAGCAAAGAAGGAATTCTGTCTCTCAAGATCTGTGAGCTTCACTCGCAGATAAGTAACTTCAAATGTTCTGCAACCAAAGGCATATTAATAAGAATGTCATTTACCTTTTACAGAATCTTCCGGATACACACTTAATAAATGTCGTCACTCTTGACGAACAAAGAATCACTGGGGAAAACATTGACATTTCAGTCATATCGAAAACTTTCCAATCCTCACGATGATATAGAAAAAATCACCACGGACATCATGTCCGACAGCCCAAAACACACTCTACCTGACGGAAGTTTCCTCAGTTCGCGCCCAGAACTTGCGCATGCCTAGACAGCATAAAACTGAACATCGTTAAGACAGATCAACGACAATAATTGAAAGAAAGAGAAGATAACCCTTAAACAACCTGTCATAGAAGTTAATACCCAATTATCCTCAACTTTGACCAACAAAAGTAAATAGATTTACCTATTATGACTCCGTTAAAAACGACAGCAACACGTACACATATCTTGGCAGCAATATAGAAGATGGAGGGACCAGACAATGATATTAAAATAAGAATACAAAAAACAAGAGGAGCTTTGACTGCATTGAAAAACATATGGAGATCAAGAGAAATCAAGTCCAACACGAAAATAAGAATCTTCAACTCAAATGTCAAGTCAGTCCTATTGTATGGCTCTGAAACATAGAGAACAATAAAAACAACAACCAATAGGCTACCAACTTTTATAAACGGATGCTTGCGAAGAATAGAAGGACTGAAATGTTATGACAAAGTCTCAAATGTGGAACTGATGACAAGAGCCAGACAAGTGCCGGTGAAAAACGAGCTGAGATGAAGACGCTGGCGATGGATAGGACACACATTGAGGAACCTGTTGATAGCATTACAAGGCAGTCCTTGTTCTGGAACCCCAGGGCAAGAGAGGCAGAGGTAGACCAAGAAGCACACGGAGAAGAGAGCTGGAAACAGAGGTGAAAATGATAAGGAGAACGTGGAAAGAACTTGCGATGATGGCACGTGACAGGAGGACTTGGCATGTGTTTGTTGAAGGCCAATGCTCCGTATGGAGCTAAAGGGTATTGATTGACTGACTGACAGAAGGTATACACCATAAACAATACAGATGTTAGGAAACACGATTCCAAACGCCAGAGAATTTGCAGCCTTGTAAAACAATAGAAGTTCTGTAGTATATAGAATAAGGACCACTAAATACCCAATTTATAACCCATATGGGGTTGATCAAGGTATTCCGTGCACAAAATAAATACCAGTTTTTTCCCCTTGTATGTGCAGGGCCAAAAAATTACTTATTTAAAATATACATCTAAATGTCATAACATACATCATCATCATCACCATCATTTTCTGTTTTGCTTCTTGTAGATCGTGGGACCACCACTACAGTTGGTTCGCTTACAAGAAGTCTGCACCAAGCACTCGTCTGCTGCTGGAGCGGTGGTTTGTGTGGCAATTTGATTTACATGATGAGGTCGCCAGCCCCCCCCCCCCCCCCTCTTTGCATAACCT
Source organism: Oreohelix idahoensis (assembly GCA_024509875.1). Lineage (NCBI taxonomy): Eukaryota > Metazoa > Mollusca > Gastropoda > Stylommatophora > Oreohelicidae > Oreohelix > Oreohelix idahoensis. Next base: position 339,235 of record JAMPIV010014785.1, read on the forward strand.
CACATTAGTCGCCTTGTACGACATGCATGAAGGTGCAGTGGGCCCATTCTTTCTTTGTATCTTCAGAGACACCCCGGGTACTACACCCCACTGCTTCACACTAAACAAAAAACGAAAGGATGGACGGAAGGTTAACGGTTATCACTCAGAATTTCATTTATTTAGTTCAGAATCTAATCCAGGTAAATAAGTATCAACTTGACAAAATACGATCACAAAACAAGTTACTTGTTGCGGCTAATTAGCCTTCATCAGTGAACAACTACACGCTAAGAATGGATATGAAGAGCTTATAAAATAAATTCAACATTTAGTGACAAATAACGACCTGTCCATTTGTTTTCGGTTCAGTTGTCTCACTGTGTGTTAAAACGATCATTAATGGTCTACGAGAGCGAGAAGTGTTGTCCAATAGCTAATATTGTCAACAGCGTTACCACTCTGAATTAGGAAGGGGGGAAATAACCTAGATATCGGCGACATAGTCTATTTTAGGCAATTTTTCTACTATTTTAGTCTGTATTGGGAAAAATCTAGGTGACGTTTTTCAACTTATGACGGAAAATGACACCTAGGCGGGACAAAAAAAAACAAAACAAAACAACCTAGATCTAGGTGAATCCAACTAGGACTGGCAACGCTGATTGTCAACATTCTAAAGAGGGCCACAGATCAAGGGAGACGAGACCATACAAGAGAATGTTTAGAAGATTTATTCCCCGTTGCTTGCGAAAGGTTACAAATCAGACAGGAGTCTGTCAAATATACTGCTCAAAAAAAGTTAAAGACCACTTTCAATTTTTAGGTCATTTCAACTATGCTGTTTTTTTAAAAACCTGAACACTCAGTCAAAAAACTTTTGCTGCATTTTATTGCATGCTTAAACAATGTTTGTTAATCTGACAATAAATCAAATCTGTGTTACGTGTGTGTACCTCCAAGGTCAATCAAATGTACGTGGTGGAAATAATGCATGTTTGAAAATGCTTCCTATGGCAAAGCCTGTTGATAACATTGCTGAAATTTGCTTTTCAAGTGCAAGTCGTGACTATAGTGAACACATTTCACCCACTTTTCGGAAGGAACGGGCAATGGGTATGTTTGTAACATTTACCATTTTAGCCATGGATGATGTAGGGCTGCGAGAAGTTGCTAGATTAGGAGTTGCCCACTCTGTCATACAAACTCTGCGTGATCGTTATAATGCAACCGGCAGTGTCGCAGAACAACGCAGGTCAGGACGTCCAAGGTCTACCACAAGATGGCAAGACAGCTTAGTTGAAATGACCTAAAAATTGAAAGTGGCCTTTAACTTTTTTTGAGCAGTATATTTATGCAACGATGTACTGGCACAAACACTAGAACTGATGGATCGGTCATTATTTCAGTAGGAGCTTTTAGATTTAACTAGTTTCTTCTTTAAGTACCATGCCTGTTTTCGTGGGTAATCATGTTTCTCCACAACTTCCTTTCTCCAGTTATCATCAGGTGCCATCTTCATATCGAAGGTCGGCTGTAATGGATCGTCAACGTCTTCTGTCTCTTGTCTTGATGGTGCACTCTGATATACTCTTTCCTGTCCATCTTTTGATGTTATCTTCCCACTTATAGCACTTACCTTGTATAACTAATGTTGATCTTCTTCATTAATTCTCTTTTCATACCTAGATTTTCTAGGACCTCTTTACTTGCATTCTTCTCTTTCCATGAGACATGCCCCATTCTTCTATATACCACATTTCAAGGGGCGCAATTGTCTCTTCTAGTTGCTTGCTCATTGTCAATGTTTCTACACCATACAGCAATGAACAATATATATAGCATTTGATTATTCTCAGTTTGAATTTGTTAGCTGTTTAAATGTTAGTATTTCCTATTCTCTTCTTGATTTCTGTTATGCATCTGCCATCTTCTGTTGTTATATGGTCAAGATATGAGAAACTCTTGACTTGTTCCAGGATTTTCCTATTTATTTTTATAATTTATGTGGGCTTATCGCCCGCTTTGCTAATTACCATAGTTTTTCTTTCTCAATGTTAATGTCCAATCCATATTCATGACGTATGCTGTTTACTTGCCTCACAAGCTCTTGCAACTCCTCTTCACTTTCAGCTAACAAAACTGTATCATCCGCATATCTAAGGGTGTTTATTGATCTTCCACCGATGTTCAGTCATTGCAATTCCTGTATGTGTCTGAAAATATTCTCTGTGTAGATATTAAATAGGCAGGGGGACAATACGCAGCCTTGTCTCACACTTCTTTTTATGTTTATATATGCTTATTTTGTGTTTATACTGTGTCCGGTACTTTTTATCAATTCTGATGTTACTTAGTACATTTCACATATAAATGCTGGACTATTTACCTAGTATGTTTCACATATAGATGTATATATTATTTACCTAGTATGTTTCACATATACATTTATATTTTATTTACCTAATGTGTAACACATATAGATGTATAAATTATTTACCTAGTATTTTTTTACATATGGAGATCAAGAGAAATCAGGTCTAACACGAATTTAAGAATCTTCAACTCAAATGTCAAGTCAGTCCTATTGTATGGCTCTGAGACATGGAGAACAACAAAAACAACAACTAAAAGGCTACAAACTTTCATACACGGGTGCTTGAGAAAAATAGAAGGATTGAAATGGTATGACAAAGTCACAAATGTGGAACTGATGACAAGAACCAGACAAGTCTTAATGCTGGTGGAACAAGAGAAGAAGACGCTGGCGATGGATAGGACACACATTGAGGAAACCTGTTGATAACATTACAAGACAGTCCTTGTTCTGAATCCCCATTGAAAGAGAGGCAGAGGTAGATCAAAAAACACACGGAGAAGAGAGCTAGATACAGAAGTGAAAATGGTGAGGAAAATATGGAAAGACCTAGAGATGATGGCACGTGACAGGAAGACTTGGCATTTGTTTGTTGAAGGCCTAAGCTCCTTGGGGAGCTAAAGGGTTTTGATTGATTGATTTCTTACATCTAGATGATTGATTTCTTACATCTAGATGTGTGTACTACATACGTACAGTGACTCACATTTAGACGTATAAATTATTTACACATAGTATGTTTCACACACACTCACACTATATAAATATATAAATATATAAATATATAAATATATAAATATATAAATATATATATATATATATATATATATATATATATATATATATATATATATATATATATATATATATATATATATATATATATATATATATATATATATATATATATATATATATATATATATATATATATATATATATATATATATATATATATATATATATATATATATATATATATATATATATATATATATATATATATATATATATATATATATATATATATATATATATATATATATATATATATATATATATATATATATAGCTAAGTATGATTTAACGTTTCCGGTTTTTTTATATTTCAAAGTAAACCAACACATTTCCAAGTATATTTTAAACAGTAAGTACTGTTCTAGTAGTAGTGTCTGATGGCATCTCCACCCCCACCCCCCACCCCCCAATCTGGCTGACCGCCTCCTCTACCCTGGTTAGTACGCCACTGCTGCGTAATATCTTTCACCCAATGTTATTAGTATGATCCAGTTTGTAGAGGCCATCCCGTGGACGCGTCTGAGTGAAGTCCAGCTCATTCCAGCGGGGGAGGGGCTTCAAGACACGATGTTCAAAGTATGGCCCTGTTCCAGTGATGATGATGATGATGATGATGACATAACCAGCGGCCATGGGACAAAGCCCTTTGGCACTGTAAAGCTGGGGTGTCTGTGGACTTTCCTACCAACCCGGTCAGAAGCTAATCAGCATCATAGCTCCTTCCCATCCACAGAGGGTTCGTTATGCAGAGCTTTCTTGCAACCCCAGGGAGTTCCTAGACTCTCAGACATTCTACACCAGGCCCACTATGGCGTGTGTGCGCTGTCAAGAGGTTTGAGCCTCCCTACCCTGCAGAGGAGGTCATAGCTTCCGAACGATCACCGAGACAACCATCGATTAGGGCTTCTGAGGCGGCCAGTCAACTGCCAGTAATGGGCTTTGTTAGACTGCTTAGGCGTGTGTACCTTGCCCCGAGGGGGCTCTAGTGCCACAGCCACCACCCCTATCCGCCCGGGGACGTGCTGCGGTGGCGAAGCCACTGCTTTTACCGGTCTGCCGAAAAGACGCCATCTGGACGGTCACAGAGCTCTGCCCCATCTGGACTGGGAGGACCCGGCGTCCGGGACCACACACGGTCTCTTCGGGGCAGCGCTGGCCTGCACACTTAAGTTCATCTCATAATCGGTACCGACGAGATGAGATTAATGCCCGAACTTGCCCTCGTGTGTACTCTCCTTCTGCCGCTATAAAACCTTTATTTTACCGAGACGTCGGTCCAGCCAAAAACTCATTCGGGACCGAAGGTCCGCGAAAAAGAGAAATCTGGTACAGGCACATAACCCATTTGCTGCCTCAGCCGCGCTGGGAGGTCTCGGCAACCGGGACCACACACAGCCTTGAGAGGACAAAGATCGCCTGCGACGAAAGACGCCCTGTTCCAGTAGACAAGCCTGTACAGAGGTCATGGTCTTAACAGGGGACTTCAAAACGTACACGCTAATTGAACTTGTCCCAACGAAACATATACGCATTGTAACTTTACATTTTGATGTGACCTAATTAGATACAAAAGAGTTAATCCAGCTTTGTGTTATAAGAATATAATGTTCGTGCAAGTCATTTCACGCCACGGTTTTTTTTTCTCTTCTTTTTTTTTAATGTCGTCAACATTTACCAATAACATTTGGACCACAAAACGTTTATAAAAAGCTTACACACGAAACTAAAGATAAAATATGTCGCTTATAAGTAGCATGTGATGATGACTTCATCGCACAAATAATTTTTTGTTTGTTTGAACATTATTATACGATATCTCTGCCATGTTAGATCCAGCAACAAAGACTAGCTTCGGAAATGATAACCAGCTAGGGACAAAGCCAATAGATAACACGTGGGGTTTTTATCTTATCTTGTCTCTCTATTAATTCATTGCCTTTTGGTTCCCTGTGGAGCATAGACCCTTATCAAAAACATCCCTGCCCCGTGCAGTCCATTCAAGTTCATTCCGCATACTCTTTATGAGGACGTCTACTCATGATTCTCGCAGTGAAAGCGGAAGGGGGGTGTCACAATTTTGTGATGGAGTGTGACGATAATGGGGGGGGGGGGGGGGGGGTTTAATAAACGTGACGTCACAGAGACAAATACAAGTGAGGGTTGCTTCTTTCATAAATGATTTCGGCACAAAATAGATTGTGCACCTTTCATCTTCATAGTTTACTTCTTTAAGGAATAGTTAACAACTTCCTCGTGGACAAATTACGATGAAATTCACTTCATGTAAATGCCATGAATACTTGTCTAAGAAAAATAAAACAAGCAACCATTGTCGATGATAAATATAAAGCTTAGAGTGAGAAAGCGCTACGAGAAATGATAGGAAAGAAGCAAAAAGGTCTCGGTCTAAATAATAAGATGAGAAGAGAAATGGATACTTCTGCGAACCAGAATTGTTCAGAATACATTATATCAATTTGGGAGTTCAAAGTTCATACATTTTAATATTTTGACAAAAGAACAACATCAGCTGAGTGCATCTAAGAAATTAAGAACGTAAGACTCAAGCAAAAATAATTCGGAAAATGAAAATATTCAATACATAGAAATCTTTATTCTAGGAATTGGCAAAATGAGTTTTTATGTGTTACCATTGAGCCGAGACTAACTTCAAAATAGTGGAAAATGAGAAATTCTATTACTGAAGCTCGCTAATCATCATCATCCTTATCATCATCAGCTGCTATCTCTACATTGAAGATGGCTACAATGAATCTCCAACGTCTTCTATCTCTCGAATTCGTGGTACCGGTACACTCACAGTCTTCTTCTTCTTCTTCGTTCGTCCTGAAAAGGACGTTGGTTGCGTTGTGTCCGTTTACAGCGAAGCTTTGATATTTGCGCCTTTCGGCCCGACCCATCCGACTTCCGCACGGCATTTTTTAGGGCCGGGTTTACCTTCCCTCTTCGATCCCTACTCTCTCGGCCAGACTGCAGTGATGCAGCCTGTTTCCAGGACCACCACTTGGAGGTGGAGTAGGGTCTTGGTCAGCTCTGGTTCGCTGACCCCTCAGAGTGACTCATTCCTCCTGTCCATCTCTTGATTTCTATTTATAGCGCTTACTTCATCTTGCACGTCTGCCTGTAACTCTTTCCTTCCATTATGAACTTTAACAAGGCGCGGTGCCGGATTAAGACCAACTGATGCCCTAAGCACCGCCCAACAATCGTGCCCCCCTCCGGCCCTTCCGATGCTTAATTGACAAGGCATTAAGACTCAAGAAGTGCTGAAGGAGAAATAAGAGATTAAAAATTCAGTTGTCTTCCCCACAACTATGTTAAATAAAAACTTTTTTTTATAGATTTTATTTAACACTAAATAGCTTTAAGCAATATTAGCAAATTATTTACTTATAACTTGGGCTACACAAAAAATGCAAATTTTCAACACTGTTTTATGCATTTCTTAATAAAATTGTAATAAGGAAAAAAATGCAAATAAAAAAATATTGAAAACGATTTTTAATCTTTTAATTACAATAAATTCGACTAAAGTCAAGTGTGGCAGTGAAATAGTTGAGAGTTAAGAGCAGGTGTTATGCCATTTTATATTGTCAGATTTTGTACCTGTCTAATTTTTATCTCCTGCATTAATACTCTTTTCATTCCTCGCTATTCTAAAACATATTAATTTGTTTTCTTCTCTTTCCCCATTCTTCTCACTCAAATGTTGCTTAACAGAAGAATGCTAAAAACCCGCTGGACACTGTAAAGGGCAATTTTTACTATCTTGCAATATAATACATTTATATACTTATTATGTTCGCAAATATTTTGTAATCAAAGTATTTCCTTTTTAAGTGCTTAAGGAGAAGTCATTTTTGAGTTACTTCCCTTGAAAGTAGTTCCGTCATCTTCGATCGGACTCCGCGGACGAGTCTAGGCCTACTGCGATTTATTCTTTGGCTGGGTAGGAATAGATTGTTCTTGCTTCAGTATATCTATGGCCTGAATTTATACGTAGTGTTTGTATGAGTAGGACGAGTCTGTCTTATATATGGATATCTTTACATTTCTAAGTCGAACTATGTTGGTTGTCGCTAGAAAAGGTCAAAGGCTATGCAGCGGAAGTATCGCTAGCAAGGGGTGTGATCCATGGCCGTCATCCTGTCTGGATGTAGAATTTTGATGTAGCCGGCCTATCGCCGAAAAAGTGATCGATAAGTCAATGGGGAAAAGTGATAGTCATTTAGACATGTTGTATGTACTTTACCCCAGTGTTTATTCTCTTTTGCCAAGGAATGGCAAAGTTATATTTCGCATAGAAAGGTAAAACCACAATTTATTATGAACTTGGGCTTCGCCATCGTTGTTGATAAACAGATGCACAATGGTACTTTTGAAAAGAATATTTATTCAAAGGAAGACGACATTCCTATATATCAACACTAGATTGTATGATATTATTCAATCACCTCTATGAGAGAAGCTATGAAGAAATGAGGACATTTAACGAATGACCAATTGTGGTCTGGGTCCTATAGTGAGTGAAACTCACGAGAGAAGAACAGCCATGTTGAAATTCATATACTTTGTATTTATCGAGTGAGAAAAAGGGATGCCTGTACTATCGCTCGATGAACCAAGAGATCACTGCTACATGTGAGAACCCATGTCTGGGATTCCTATATCTTTATGGAAAATATATATATTGAACTTTACGTGAAGGGATATTCACTAGACGAGGTTAGGTCTAGGAGCCTTCCTATATATTGGTTATGGTCTGACGTGCCCAGTCAGTAAAGCCAGATGATTTACATGATGGAACTCTGAATGCTTATTTACGAATGCTCCATTATGATATTTGCCAAGCATGAATGCTAACTTAAGATGATATTCCTGTGATCAACATTATGCTGTCTATGTCGACATTTGTTCCTGTAACCATACACGTACTGTCCAAGTGTGCGTCCCATTAAATGTTATAAAAAGACCACCGTAGTTCCAGTACTTCTTGAATTCGAACAGTGTGAGTATGAGTGATGTACTACCAACCTGTCAACTCTATCGAATCATGCTACCATTCGCGTTCTGACATTCACATACACACTCATTGTTTACACTCACATTCTTGTCGGAGCCTCATCACGTTCCAGGACAAGATGACCTGTATGACCAAAACTGTGCTGGGTTTAATGAGTTGACAATCGTTACACTTTACTACACCAGTCCCAACATCTACATTTATCAACTGGTGGACATTCACGTCATTTAACAAATAAAGCGTGATTCAACAACTAGTAGCCAGTATGAGTTAACAACTAAACAGAGTTTAACAACTGGTGTGCCAATTTCCTGGGTCAACCTGCACAGTGACCATATTGAGAAGTAAACTACTGAGACCAGACGTTCCTTGGGGTCTGTTACGACACACAAATACATCAGCAGTACAACTCTACAGTGATGTCAGCGTGACCTGTCCTGTCGACAGTATGCGGTAACTAGGTCAGCGTTTGTTGACATTTGGTTCGTTGGACATTTGCCATACAACTGACAGTGTTACACAGCAAGCTTGGTTGAAACATAGAACATTACACATCAGGACTGGAGAATATTTGACAGTGTTTGCGAAAGGAAATGTTATTGAACTGAGAAGTCCTACATCGATTGTTATCATTCACATCAACGATGGAGCTTCTATTTCTGTGTTGAATTTAAAATAATTAGACCAGAAGTATTTGTTTAATAAAGTACCACAGTACTGTACTATTAGGCAGTGTAACTGAGCCTTCTTTACAACACATTCTTTCTGCAACACTCTATTTACATCATATTGCCATACTATTTATGCAATTATGTATTTATGTTTAAATATTTATATGTGATATTTGTTTGTATCCAGCGGGTTGTTGTTTTGGTTGGGCGGTGTCACACAGCAGAGTATCCCACGTAATAGAGGGTCTGATGTGTGCGTTTCTATAGGTGCAATTTTCTTGATTGAAAATTTGCTGCGACAGCTGTTGCTATTAGTGTTAGCTGTGAAGACTGTACTCATTGTTGTTTTTGTAATATTCCTCTGTTCTTTAGTTTGTTTTGATTTGTTTGTAATTTGTTGGTCTACCCTATTCTATCTTTCAGTTCTATTCTCAATTTATATTTATATACTGTGGCGTTATTTGTATTTGTTATCCTCTTGCGGTTTATCTTTTATTGTTTTCCCATTTCATTTATTTCATTTCCGCAAATGTTTTCATGTTCTCCTGTATAACTGTTTTGTTTTGTGCCTGATCGACATACACTATTTAAAATATAGTTGATCATATAAATTGATGTACAAGAATCAACTGATAGTTAATTGCTATTACTAAAGGTACACAGTTGATGATATAAAACACTATTTCTGGTGCACTGCACTTATATTATAGAGTGAACCAGCAACTTATAGCTGTTATTATATAAGGATTTATACAAGACCTTTGTAAGGCTTGTTTCCCACAGTGATTGGGATAGTTAAGTACTATTTTCCACAGGTTAAAAAGTTATCATACAAGGTCTTTGATTAAGACTAAGAAAGTGAATTGATTTACTTTTGCAAATTACTGATCTTATTAGACAAGATGTCTACATTAGATTATTTTATCACACAAGGCAAGGCTCTTGATAAGACTGGTCAGCAATTAGAAGAATGGGCAGTTGCTCAATATGACAAAGCATTAGCTGCTGAAGAAAGAAAAGCATTGATTGAGGAGAAAAGATTAGAAGCTGAGGAAAAAAAATTACAAAGAGAGTATGAACAAAAGAAATTGCAGATACAGACTGATGAAAAAAGATTCCAGATGGAAATGGAAAAAGAGAAAAGAAAAGATGAAGCTGCTGCAGAAGAGAAAAAATTACAAGCTGCTGCAGAAGAGAAAAAATTACAAGCTGCTGCAGAAGAGAAAAAATTACAAGCTGCTGCAGAAGAAAAAAGATTACAAAGAGAAGCTGAAGCAGAAGAGAAAAAATTACAAGCTGCTGCAGAAGAAAAAAGATTACAAAGAGAAGCTGAAGCAGAGAGAGAAAAAAGCAATAAGAGAGCATGAACACAAAAAAGAACTTTTAGCATTTGAGTTAGAAAAGTTAAAGTTAAAGTTAACAAACATAAGTGATGGTAATCAAGCATCTGGTGGTAATGGTAAACCCTTTACTTACAAGGTCAAGGTACCAGCGTTCAACCCTTCCAGTGATGACATAACATTCTGGCTAAATAGATTTGAACGCTCGTGTCGAGCACATAATGTGGACAAATCACAATATGCTAACCAGTTATCAGAAAATCTGAAAGGTGATTCTCTGACTAGTTTAAGTTTGGTTGAAGAGGCTGACAAAGATAACTATGATGTTATTAGGGCAGCCTTATTAAAGAAGTATCAGTTGTCTGAAGAGGGTTATCGGAAGTTGTTTAAGACAATGGTGCCTGAGGCAGGTGTAGAATTCTCAGAATTCATTGCAAGGACACGTCTTACATTTGATCGTTGGATTGAGCTATCCAAAACAGAAAAGACTTATGAAGCCCTTATGGACTTGATACTCAGAGACAAGATTATGTCAAGTATAAATAAACCTTTCCTCGAATTCTTACATGAGCGTAAACCTAAGTCTCTAAAAGAAATGGAACAATATTGTACCCAATACGTCACTGCACATCCGGACGTAGCTATTAGCAACAGTAAGGTTAAAGAAGGTATGCCAGTTGCTTCTGCAACACCATACAACCCTAATCACTCTCACAAATTCCAAGGACCTCAAAATAGGTTTAATAAAAAAGGTAACTATTACAGTTATCAGAACCAAGGTAACCAATCATTTCAGGGTTCTTCTTCGAATACCTGGAGAAGAGCTGACAGCCCTCGATTCAGGGGTGGTCATAATTACAGGAACTTTCGCAAAGGAAGTCATTCTAGAAACTATCCAAGTTTTCCTTCATGGAGACAACAAGATCATAATTACAGAGATACTCATTATAATGAATATGATGATAGTAACCAAAGGAGCTATGATTCAAACCCGAGTAGAGGTTATAATAGTGGAAACAATGATAAGTACAGAGGCAATAATAACAGAGGTAGAGCACAATTCAAAAAACATAAAGCTCATTACCAGGCGAACTCTGCACAGCAAGAGTCCCACGAAGCCTATAAACAAAATAAAGATAATGATGACTCTAATAATATGGCATGTGCCGCTTTTGATTTTGGGAGAGCATCTCAGTGCCCCCAATGCAAAACATTATTTGAGCCAACCACAGTGTCTACTTTAAGCTGTGGGCATCCTCTTCCCGCTCTTCCTGCGTCAATCGCGCATGATGGGAGAGGTTCTCTTGTCTTACACAAAGGTTTAGTAAATGACAATCCAGTCTCAGTACTTTTTGATTCTGGATGCACAACTATTGGGGTTAGGCAGTCACTCATAGATCCTTCTCATTCTACAGGCAAAGTAGTCAAATGCGTAACATTTGGCGGCACCATAGAGAAATACTCTACCGCTATCATTAGGATTGCTACTCCTTTCTTCACAGGAGATGTACACGCATGTCTTTTGCCGAATCCGATCGCTGATCTTATCATCGGTCGCATTCACGGAGTCAAAGAATGCACTCCGGAGCAAATTTCCGTTTGGGAAAATCAAAATATGCAATCTGCTAATGCGGTAGTCACTAGAGCTCAAGCTCTCAATATGCCTGAAACTTCATCTGTTGAAGATAATGAAGTGCATAACCAAGATGATCCCTTGGTAATTTCTCGTGACTCGTTTTTATAAAACAACAAGAAGAAGATCCGACTCTTAAGAAATTCTTCACTCTTGTAACGAAAGGTGATCCGAATAAAGATTCAAATTGTAAATCTTGGATTACAATGAAGAATGGCGTACTTGTACGTATGGTGCAAGACTCCACTAAGTCAAGTCATTCTCAGATTCTTGTACCCAAGAATTTGAGAGTTAAGATCTTACAACATGCACACGACTCTCAGTGTGCTGGTCACATGGGTTTTTCCCGTACAAAGTCAAGAGTTCTTGCGGCTTTCTTTTGGCCTTTTGTGAACAAGGACATACGGATCTATTGTCGATCCTGTAAAGTATGTCAAGAAGTCAAATCCAAAGGTCCTCGTCATGCTGCGCCTATTCAGGCTGCAGATATTCCTATTCGTCCATTCCAGAAAATGGCGATAGACATCATTGGTCCATTCAAGATCAAATCTGCTAGAGGACATCAGTTTATCTTAACGTGTGTAGACATGTGCACACGTTGGCCAGAGGCTATCCCTCTAAAGAGCATTACTACCGCTGACATTGCAGATGCTCTTTGGCTTATATTTTCTCGGCTGGGATTCCCCGGAAAAATATTATCAGATCATGGCACCCAACTGATATCGGATACCATGTCTCAAGTAATGTCTACTCTACAGATAGAGAGATCTTTGAGTAGCATCTATCATCCTATGTCCAATGGGATGGTCGAGCGACTAAATAGAACACTTAAGAACTTATTAGGGAAGATAACTGAGGATCATCCTCAAGATTGGGATAGGGTTTTACCCGCGGCCCTCTTCGCGTACAGAGAGGTCCCCAATGAACATACAGGGTTTTCTCCCTTTGAACTTGTCTTTTGGCGCGCGACCGCGCGGCCCAATGTCTTTGCTGCATGATCTTATAACAGCTGACAATATTGACGATGACACAAAATCTTCTTACGAGTATGTCATCGCGCTGAGACAAAAGATTATCGAAGCATGCAAATTGGCAACGTCCTCTTCTGAATTTGCTAAGCAGAAGGCAAGACAATTTGCTAATAAGAAGAGAACTTTACGACAACTTTGTCCTGGTGACAAAGCATTTGTTTTGCTACCTTGTCGTGAAAATAGACTCCTTATTGGAAAGGTCCGTACGATATAATATCGAAAATTTCAGATGTTGACTACATCGTCGATATTAACGGGAAGCATAAAACCTTCCACATCAATATGCTTACGGAGTTCCATGAACGTCCTGACTATCTACAGCCTATTTTCCAGGCAACGGACGATTCTCATGTCAAACATGGTCATTACTCATCACTGTCTGTAATACAGGATGAGGAAACAAGTTTTTCGGATGTTAATCTTCCGCTTCCAATGATCCCACTTCATTCTAGTGAATCATGGAAAGACGTTACTGTTTCTCCTGATTTGTCTCTAGGAGAACGGCGACAAGTTTCGTCTATGTTACAAACATTTCAGGATGTCCTCACTGACATCCCCCTGGACAAACTCATGTCATTGAGCATGACATTGTTCTAACTGAACATACTCCAATTAGGGTTAGACCTTATCCTATCCCTATACATTTCCAAACACAGGTTGAAAAGGAGTTGGATGAAATGATAGATTTACAAATAATCGAACCATCCACTTCTGCATATTCTTCGCCGATGGTTATTGTTCGAAAAAAAGACAATAACATACGTCTTTGCGTTGACTATCGCAAATTGAATCAAGTTACGAAGTTCGATGCTGAACCTATGCCTTTACTAGAAGAGCTACTTACTCGTCTTTCTAAATCGCATTTTTTCACTAAACTTGATTTGTCTAAAGGATATTGGCAAGTTCCATTATCCGAACGCGCCAAACCTCTTACCGCTTTCTCTACTCCCAGAGGCCTTTTCCAATGGAATTTTATGCCTTTCGGCCTTATGAACGCACCAGCTACATTTGTACGCATGATGCGTCGAATCCTATCGTATCGGTCAGATGTCATTGCTTATCTAGACGACATCTGTCTTTTCAGCGATACTTGGGAAGATCACTATTCAGGGTTAGTTGAATTATTATCAACTCTGCGTGAGTATAACCTGACAGCAAAACCATCTAAAGCTTGTATTGGCTTTAGCGAAATTGCTTTCTTAGGCCATCGAGTAGGTCACGGTTTCTTGAAGACAGAAGACCATAATATCACTAAGATACTTAACATCTCTATCCCTAGGACTAAAAAGCAAGTGCGAAGTCTTTTAGGTCTCATACAATTTTATGGACGTTTCATTCCGAATCTGTCCTCTATCATGGCACCTCTCTCTACACTATTAAAGAAAGGGTCGCCTAACATGGTTCACTGGTCTCATGAATGCCAATCTTCACTAGAGAAGATCAAAACTATGTTTTCATCACCACCTATTTTAGTGTTACCTACAACAGATAAGACATTTGTTCTTCGTAGTGACGCTTCATCCACTGGGATTGGAGCGGCACTAATGCAAGAGTACTCTGGAACTCTGCATCCTGTAATGTATATATCCAGAAAACTTAATGCTGCAGAAAGGAATTACTCGGTTTTAGACCGTGAATTATTGGCAATGGTTTGGTCAATTCTCAAACTCCAAAGATTCCTTCTGGGCGCGCATTTCGTAGTGGAAACTGACCAAAAAGCTCTTACGGCTATCCAAAGTAAGAACTTGAAGAGCTCGAGATCAACTCGATACGCAATCGCTCTTCAACCTTTTCATTTCTCGGTACGAGCTATCCGTGGTTCAGAAAATGTGATGGCGGACATTCTGTCCAGATGCCCACATGATGCCACTTAACTGTTAAATATTGGATTTTTTAATATGTATAACTTTACAACAGTTATTTTTTGTTTCTTTACTAAGATACACATTTGTAATTTAATAATAGAATGATGGTATCGCTACTTAGCGGTTTATTGATGTTTATTCACCGCTGTTCTTTGATGATTGTTTCTTCATAAATCATAAATTTAAGATTATAGTGTGTGAATTTTTGGTATGCATTGTATAATTACCAGAATTGTATTATACGTACATCACACCTTCCTGGAAACATTTATTCGTAGAGAAACAATTTCTCTCAGATTTTGAGATATATTCTCACCGGTCATATTAGGAATTATAGTTATTCCTGATATTTTCATCTGCGCAGTATTCTTGCGTTGTGAGCCTATTCTACGTGCTCCTAGATGTATTTAAAAAAAAAAAATTTATTTTTTTTTTCCCGGGAGGTGTGGTAAGACTGTAAAGGGCAATTTTTACTATCTTGCAATATAATACATTTATATACTTATTATGTTCGCAAATATTTGGTAATCAAAGTATTTCCTTTTTAAGTGCTTAAGGAGAAGTCATTTTTGAGTTACTTCCCTTGAAAGTAGTTCCGTCATCTTCGATCGGACTCCGCGGACGAGTCTAGGCCTACTGCGATTTATTCTTTGGCTGGGTAGGAATAGATTGTTCTTGCTTCAGTATATCTATGGCCTGAATTTATACGTAGTGTTTGTATGAGTAGGACGAGTCTGTCTTATATATGGATATCTTTACATTTCTAAGTCGAACTATGTTGGTTGTCGCTAGAAAAGGTCAAAGGCTATGCAGCGGAAGTATCGCTAGCAAGGGGTGTGATCCATGGCCGTCATCCTGTCTGGATGTAGAATTTTGATGTAGCCGGCCTATCGCCGAAAAAGTGATCTATAAGTAGATGGGGAAAAGTGATAGTCATTTAGACATGTTGTATGTACTTTACCCCAGTGTTTATTCTCTTTTGCCAAGGAATGGCAAAGTTATATTTCGCATAGAAAGGTAAAACCACAATTTATTATGAACTTGGGCTTCGCCATCGTTGTTGATAAACAGATGCACAATGGTACTTTTGAAAAGAATATTTATTCAAAGGAAGACGACATTCCTATATATCAACACTAGATTGTATGATATTATTCAATCACCTCTATGAGAGAAGCTATGAAGAAATGAGGACATTTAACGAATGACCAATTGTGGTCTGGGTCCTATAGTGAGTGAAACTCACGAGAGAAGAACAGCCATGTTGAAATTCATATACTTTGTATTTATCGAGTGAGAAAAAGGGATGCCTGTACTATCGCTCGATGAACCAAGAGATCACTGCTACATGTGAGAACCCATGTCTGGGATTCCTATATCTTTATGGAAAATATATATATTGAACTTTACGTGAAGGGATATTCACTAGACGAGGTTAGGTCTAGGAGCCTTCCTATATATTGGTTATGGTCTGACGTGCCCAGTCAGTAAAGCCAGATGATTTACATGATGGAACTCTGAATGCTTATTTACGAATGCTCCATTATGATATTTGCCAAGCATGAATGCTAACTTAAGATGATATTCCTGTGATCAACATTATGCTGTCTATGTCGACATTTGTTCCTGTAACCATACACGTACTTTCCAAGTGTGCGTCCCATTAAATGTTATAAAAAGACCACCGTAGTTCCAGTACTTCTTGAATTCGAACAGTGTGAGTATGAGTGATGTACTACCAACCTGTCAACTCTATCGAATCATGCTACCATTCGCGTTCTGACATTCACATACACACTCATTGTTTACACTCACATTCTTGTCGGAGCCTCATCACGTTCCAGGACAAGATGACCTGTATGACCAAAACTGTGCTGGGTTTAATGAGTTGACAATCGTTACACTTTACTACACCAGTCCCAACATCTACATTTATCAACTGGTGGACATTCACGTCATTTAACAAATAAAGCGTGATTCAACAACTAGTAGCCAGTATGAGTTAACAACTAAACAGAGTTTAACAGACACCTAACAAACAGATGAAGACGTTAGCAAAAAGTCCAATATTCAATGGAAAATAGTTAAGAAGATCACACACACACACACACACACACACACACAAAATTTTCGTACAAGACGCAGAAGACAGACAGAAAGGCAGATAAACAGACCGACCGACCGACAGACAGATAGAACGAATGAACTAACGAACGAATTTTATTTTCAAAGTCGCGCAGGCCAGTCTAACATTCTGCCCTTCCACTCTCACTTATCTTGCATGCTATACATTTTCATTCCCACATGTTACTTTAATCATTAATTTAAAGGCATGCAGCATTATTAAGGTAATATAACAGCATACATATACAGTATCCAATTATAATCATTACTTAAGTATGTGTTTTTTTAAAAACCGAACAAGAAAGTAATGGGAAAAAAAATTAAAAATTCCAAAACTTCCGTACAGTAAATCAGACAATAACTAACAGACAGACAGACAGATAATAGATAGACAGGCAGGCATACAGCGAGGTTTATCTCAATCAAAAACAGAACTGATAGAAAAGAGAGAATAAGAGATCTAACTCTGTGAACAGCCATTTTCCTAGATACCATTTCGCCCTGCTCAACTTGATAATGGTCAATGTTTTAACAGAAATGGTGTGAGGTCGTATTCTCTGAAACCTAAGCATCAACAGTAACAGTTTGTGTGTACGAAGTACGAAACAGATTTACACTTTCAACATACGATTTCTATCTGTGTTGTACGTACAAAGAAGGGTGAGTTGACGATTTCTTGTTAGTACTGATATTAATGGATTTTAAAGTTATCACTGGAATATCGTAATTTTTTCCTTCATGTGTTTCTTGTCAGAACCATCTTCCTTTTTTCTCGTTCTTCTTACAACTTTCTTATTCAAATTCTTATTTTCCGCTTTACTGTTGCTCGTTTATTCAAGCGTAAAAACATCACAGCAAAGGTAAGCTCTGATTAGTTTTTTTGTTTCTTTTCCCTATGAAGCGTTCACATTGAATCTGCAGCCATTTCTAGACATTTTGGTATTTTTATTTTTCAATTTTCATTATTGTTTCGCTTGTCCTTTTTAGTGATTGTGTTTTGGATGTAGTTTTTAATCTCTTTCAGTTGCTTCTTTCTTTCTTTCTATCTTTCTTTCGTTCTTTCATTATTGGATACACAAATTCTGTTCAACTCCGATGATTAGGATGTATGGTGCCATTAGTTGAAGATTCAGCTGCTTCCATTTGCTTACTGCCTACATATTTCCAAATTATTTATTCTATACTTTAAATAGCTAATTAAATACTCTAATTATGCACATTTTTTAAATCATAAGTAATTAAATTGCTTGTGCTTCATTTAAGTCTCTCATAATTCATTTCTCAACAAATAGATGTAATTTCAACGCGTGAGTGTATCCACGCTATCAGAACTGAACATTCTCTGGTATATTAATATTCATTTGCCAAAAACAAAATCTCATCGTGTAAAACAAATTGTTACTGAAATCACTGTTGCAAGAGCATGCCAATGTTTGGTTCAGGTTTCCTGCAAGGGGACCGGCTACAGTGGTGGCTCCATACTGTGTAAGAAGCAAAAAGGAAAATAAGATGATAATGAAAAACATTGCCTCTGCTTATTGGTCTCTGGCATCAGTGGCGTCACTAGGGGGGGGGGGGGTGCGGACCGCACCGGGTGACACCATCAGAGGAGGTGACACCAAAATGACTGTCTATAAAATTGTTGTGCAGTGTTTCAGCAGAAATTTATTATTTTTTATAAAAAATATCCCTGTAGTTAGTTATAACCACAAATAAACTATTGTTTTCTTACCGAATTTTCACTTTAACCACATGAAACTATGTAAATGTAAATACATTTAGGCTGTGCGTATGATATTGTAATTTAAAGGTGTAATTTTAATTTTCCTAGTTGTTTATGTCATTACTATTGCCATTACATTCAGTGATATACGGGAATTACGATTTACGAGTAACATTAGTACCCCAAAAAAAATTACTAAGGATTATGTATGGTCTGGTACGGGAGGAGGTCCATGGGGTTGACACCATGAGTTACCGCACTGGGTGACACTAACCCTACTGACGCCACTGTCTGGCATTCTCTTACGTACGTCTGTGCTTGAATGCCGAAGATGAGTCTGGTCAAACCATCAGCTTCTGGAAAATAAAGTGATAGAAACAATTTCTAGTGCTTTTAGTATTGCACACACCCTCTATTCAACAAGCTAAAGATAGTAACTACTAATAACACATAAGGAAGGGAAACCCGAGGCCTGTAAACAGTAAATTAATATGTGATGCGTAGATGGCAGGGAGGATAGTGTGATTCGCTTGCATAGCTAGGCGGGGTTGTCGCACGGAAGGTCCAGGGTTCGAATCCTGGGTAAGCCACTCATGTCTGTTGTTTTTCTGTTGTCTAGTGTTCTACTTCTTTATTTCCTACAAGTGCCTTATAACATACCTTTATGTTTGCCTCATATTAATTTAGAAACTACTAATGAGTGTAGCTATGGCACCGATAAAATGACTGCTGAACGTCTGCTTCATAGGTGCGCAACATATGAGGAACAGAGAAGGCACATATGGCTGTCACCAGTACCTTTCGTGGAAAAACCTCAATGGAGATACAAATAACCTCAAGCTGACAACTTCTTTCTTTGAATATGTTCAAACTGACGTCTGAAAGTGTACGAAGAAGAAGTATCTTTTTTTAGTTCCACAAGCATAATAACTGGCATGTTCATACTGCTGATATTAGTTCATTGGTTTACAGCTCCTTGATATCTTAGTTCCTCCTACCATTTTAACTCTGTTGGATAAGTACAGGCTTTTATTGAAATCCTACGTATTGTCTGCTAATTCTTGACAAATGCTAGCTATGCTGGGTGTCTTGTCCTGCTTCACTTTGGTCATGTCATTTAATTTCGGTTACGTTCTACAGAATTCCAGAGGTATTATTCCTGAAGCTACTTCTAGAGCCCCCAATGTCGTTGGTCTTGGTACTCCTGCTGTTGTATACTGCTTGGTGTTGTATATTATCTATGTCTTTCCGATCGTAAAACTAACCCTTAAATACCTACCTCGCTGTATGCCTGCCTGCCTGCTTATCTATCTATCTATCTATCTATCTATCTATCTATCTATCTATCTGTCTGTCTGTCTGTCTGTCTGTCTGTCTGTCTGTCTGTCTGTCTGTCTGTCTGTCTGTCTGTCCGTCCGTCCGTCCGTCCGTCCGTCCGTCCGTCCGTCCGTCCGTCCGCCCGCCCGCCCGCCCGCCCGCCCGCCCGCCCGCCCGCCCGCCCACCCACCCACCCACCCACCCACCCACCCATCCATCTATCTATCTATCTATCTATCTATCTATCTATCTATCTATCTATCTATCTATCTATCTATCTATCTATCTATCTGTCGGTGTCTATCTGTCTGTCTGTATGCATGTCTGTCGTTCTGTCTCCTCTCTGTTTGTCTGTCTAACAATATCTGTCTGTCTATCCGTCCATCTATCTGTCTATGTGTATCTGTCCGGCTATATGCCTCTTTTTGGAGATTTTCTACAATTCTGTATTTTCTTGTTGTAACTGGAGTTTGGCCTGTTTTGGTGAGGCGCGCTCCATTCAACATAGACTCAATGTCTGTCCTTTACATCAACGCGCATGTCCAAACATAAAAGACCTTGCCCTTTGACACGTGGTTCGTCGTCATCACTGTCCCTTTCGCTCCCTTAAGATCATGGAGCCACCATTGCAGCTGCACACCCCCCCCCCCCCCCCACTTTTTTTGCAGGAAGCCAGCACACATTCAATGTTCTTGTAGTGGTGTTATCTGTAGCAATTTATTTTACATAACGAGGTTTGGTGAGTGGTTATGTGTCTATTTATCAGCCTTCTCCAAATGCTTGCCATACTAAATGATAGAGTGTGTAAGGTTCTTGTGGTGGTGTAGTGGGCAAAGATACATAGAAGTGATTGTTCTGAGTTTGTCTCATGATACGTGTGTGAAAAGTGAAAAGTCTGAGCACAGAGCATGTCAGATGAAGACAATTCGGCCTGACGGTTGGCTTACACAGACAGAAAATAGAATATTGTCTTATCAACACTGTATAATCAATATCTACAGAACACGTAAATTCACCAATTCACAAATTATATATATATATCTGTATGCTGAGTTGATGTTGATTATGCGTGATCAGCGTGTTGTTATCACGTTGACATCACCCATCACCACATTCACACCAACCAAACGTCTATCCAACACGCAAATGAACCATTGCACTTTTACATTTATCTCATCTATATGTGCGTTAATTGTTATCTCTGTGTATCTCACTTTATCTTTCTACGTGACTAAATGTCATGACCACGAAACGATCTGGGTGAAAATCATTGCAAAGGACACCAAGTAGCAATGATATTGTTATAATATTAAATGCATGTCGGGTGTAACATTTAGCGAGCACACGACGGCTGCCATTTTTATCTACCTCGCCATCTTGTGAGGGTATTTCGTGGAAGGACAAAGTGACAAATGTCGAGGTGCTGTCGCGTGGTGGCCTTCAATGCATGTATAAACTGTTTAGACAGCACATACTACGCTGGCTTGGCCTTGGCCACATTGTGGAAGATCGTCGCATCACTAAAGATATCTTCTACGGACAACTGGCAGAAGAACAGTTGCGCGACCGCCGCTGAGGTTCAAATATGTGTGCAAGGGAGACATGAAAACACTGGACATACATCAGTAACGTGGGAGAATGAAGCTGCCGATTGCACCAAGTGACGATGCTAACTACGGCGCCCCTCAGATTTGGCGAAAAGAAGCTCTCACAAAAAGCAGAAGAGAATAAAACACGACGACAGGAACACCAGATACATGAGTAGCTAAGGGCTGTCACCTCAGGGGCGTATTCCCAAAGTCAGTCTTGAATGAAGGTTCTACTACTACTGCTACAACATATTGTGAGGGAAGCTTCTCAACTAAAGTAGAACTCGTCTGCGACTGCACAACGAGGAAACAATTGATACAGTTCTTCGTTTAAAAACTGTTGAAGTTACAATAACGTAACACGACATTAAATTAAGGAAAATAGGATTCATATTTCAGACAGCAGGCTGACAAATGTGCCAAGTACTGTACTTAATTTTCGAACCTTAAGAGAGCGGTTCCCGTTTCCAGGATACAAAACGTCACGTTCCAGTCCACCCAGCCGTAAATGCCTCTGCTCTTGAGTTAGGGAAGGCAAAAAGCCAGGAGGAAGGGAACTGGTTGCTCTACCTAATAAAAAGGTAGGACCTGGTATGGTGGAGTCTTTAACACTTCACTCCATTATGTCAGTTTATGCTATGTGAATACATTTTACCTTTTAAACAAACGAAGGTTTTCCAAATTAAATTTATGGAAACTGTTGCACTACGAGGTCTTTTAAATTTATATAGTTATAATGTTCATATGCAGTAACCTTCTAGTTACTCTGGCCAAGAAACTGCTAGGGTTTTATCACAAGACCACCGCACACAATCCACACCAAACTGCCATATTCAAGTAGTTGAAAGCAAAGTGGAAACGATTCACAAATGTTTAATAAAACATGAGACTATGCTCCATTATCTGTTCCACAACCATTCAATATATAATGGCATTCTTTAAGCAGACATAAAAGAGTCACTGTAATGTCGTAGCTCGAAAACACTGTCGTAAGATCGACTTCACAATTTATTTAATTCTGACTCACGTTTTCATCAGAATCCATATTCCCTTTTTAAATATATCTAGTATCATCTAACAGAGGCAAATTGATGATCTAGTGCTGGAACATCATAGGGATTATACACAATTAATATATATTTCACGAGCTCAGAGACATACGTCCACTTGCCACAACTACACACATAGAAGACCCTGGCAGACGATCTCCCACTTTTGCTGATCGCAACTTTGACGTCTGCCGATCTGCACCATGAGGCAATGACGTCACTTCCTGTGTTACCAATGACTACATATAATAAACAAACGAGAAGCCTTGTCGAACCATTTTGATATCGACAGACATGTTATGAATTTTACTCATAACAGAAACAAATAAATTCGTCCCAAATATAATTCAAATTAAAATCCCCACACATCGCCATTATCTTTGTGACATTAATTCTTACTCCTAATGTTCAATTCTTACTCACCCTTTCAATTTTACTTTCTTCAAACAGTACATTATCTTCATCAATACAAACATTGACATTATAGATGCCTTCCCATGAAAGACTTGAAACACGCCTCGTACTGCAGACTCCCATGAATGTTTCACTCCTTCACACGCTTCTGATCTCCTTCTTTCGTTCTTTCGTTGATTCGTCACGTGAAAAATAACATTCGGTTCCTTCATCCCTTTAGCCCACATCTATGAGATACCATATATTTCTCCAGAGATTTACGTCCGTAATTAGATTCAATTGTTATTGTTGAACATAATAAACATCACTGCACTCCGGGCAAACCCAAAGGTGCTCAGTCTGCATCAGTATATGTCGAAGAGTGTGAATGCTTACTGTTCCTGTAGCTCGCTGGTTGTATACACGACGGATGCATCCTCTCATACTTCCATCTCTGCTTGCCTTACGTTTGATGCCAAATTCCAACAGTCTTAACCTTGATGATTCATCTATTGCAGTGTTATTCTCTAACAGGCGATCATTAATTGTTCTCGGTTGTCGTACCGATAGGTTTGAGTTAATTTTTGGTCCCCTCTGAGTAGAGTGGATGGTGATAAGTACGTGAGAAAAAAAGGTGTGAGAAATAGATTTCACGGTTGAATAGCTTAAGGAGAAGATATGTCTCTGGAATGAGTAAGTTTCTCTAGTCCAGCCTATCTATACGACTATAATTTAGTATAAGACAACCTTGCCCTCCTCATATATAAATATAAGTTTACTACATACACACACAGCTATGTGACAACAAGACACACAAACGTGAAAAACTACGGTTAATTGGGTATGGGTCTGACCAACACACAAAGTTAAGTTTCTTTTGTTGTTTATTATCATTTAAACTTGACAACATCAAACATCTAAAGAAGGATCAAATAAAATCAGATTTACATACATAGGAAAATAACAGAATAAATGTGCCCTCCCCTTATTGTGAAAAAAAACCCAAAAAGTTAATAACCCAAAGGTCAAAGGTTAGCACTATGTTACAGAATAGACAGTAAAGAACAAGTTCCCACTATATGATACCCAGTAAAGTAAACAAGTTTAAGCAGAATCCCATGTTGGTACAGTTCCTGTAACAAAGAAAAATATTCACTCTCTCTGACATACAGTGGCCACTCAATCACGCTTACCTACTCTTGGTGATATCCCTTGGAATTACAATGGTTCCTGAATATACAAAATGTCAGGTGTATTTCCCAAATTGGCCCCAGTCCATCCCCTAACAAATAAGATTAATGAGGTGGACGCCGAATTTGGTGGTTTAATTTTCCCTGGATGAACAAAATGTCACCGCGATTCGTTAGTGTAGCAAGATGTACTCTTGAGGTTCACAGTTAATAGAGGGAAATACTTCCAGTATTGGGAAATATCTGGTTGCTAAAAATGTTACTTATGATGATGATGATAATCCTATCGGCTGGCTCTATAATGAGTGCCGATTCTGAAACAGCGTAACTTTCTGGATAAATCCGCTTGGATACGACTGTCAAAAGTCGGGAGTAATGTTATTGGTTTCACACCCCAATGGGCTGATAAAATTGAACAAAATATTTCTGGGTTTTGTAAGTCCAGTTAAAATTTACAAGTTAAAATGTTTCTCATGTATCGTTGGCTCACAATAGAAATTGGTGACGCACAAGCCAAGAAAAGGACAACATTAACACATCAGTAAATGAAGAAAAGACCGCTGGACGCCCTTGTGATCAGGTCTGCTAGAAATAAAAACATTTATGGAAAAATGCTACTATTCTATATAGCTACATATATGCACACGGACGAGGACAAGACGATCTCTTATCCACTCCGTCAGTCCTGATTAAAGTTAACCGGCACAGGTGTTTTCCTTTATGCCTAAACTATCGCACGTCGCCAACGCTGAGATTTCAGGTCGGATGAAGGTATGCAACTATCTCCGCCCTTGTTCGCGCTGTAACGATTAGCGTGCGATGTCAATTATTATTCAATTATCCATACACTTACATAAATATCGCCTGTCGTTAATAGCTATTAAATTGTCGGCGTCTGTTGGTCATCGTATGGTAATAAATATCGGCACTTATAATAAATACACAAAATGAAATAAACGTGAATTCTTTTCTGTCACTATCAGTCGCGCCTAGCATATAATCCAGTCAGCTAACCGTCTCTTCTTGTGTGAGAAAGTGGGTGGTGAAAATGAACATTATAATTGAGCATCTGGTATGAAATAGCTACGCATTATTTTATTTCACTAGTTTTAACGCTAGAAAATCACAGTGAATTATAATGGTACGCTAACACTAATTTCTATTACCAGAAAATCAGAATGACAATCCCCACGAATGCTATTAACACATCTTCCACAATGGTTCTGGACTACGTGCTTAGACTATCCAAAAATTCCGAGTGACAACTGATAGCAGGTTTAAGAAAGCACAGTTTATATATCATCATGGTTCTCTGATCTATAGATGATGCTACTTTTCACACTTTTGTGTGTACCAGAGAATCAGAAACCTTAGTTCCCCAGATAAAGGCTTACGGTCGGCCTTTCTCAGGCGTTAGACCGCCATTAAAGACTTAAATCCGTGTAACGGGGTTCTCGAAGATTTTGCCCGCTTCTGAAGATCAAAGAGCTCAGGGTTTCCCCGCCTTCACTCTGTGTACGAACTTCAAAGGGTACTCGGGGAAAGATTTTTGCCCGTGCGTTTACTTCAAAAGGTCCGGTGTTATTCACGTGCGGTCTGTCAGGTATCCGATGATTGACAGATCAGCTCGCGTGAGAAACTTGATAAACAAACCTCATTCGCTACCTGTTATGACTGGCACGTCACGGAAGTTTGTAAACGCTTCGTTTGTTTATGTTCAAGGAAAAGAGGCGTGGATGAAAAATAAGCTTGAGTGAGTAAGACAGGCAGAAAAATGTATGGTTTTGCTAGCAAATCATAGCACCCTAACGGGATTACAAAGACTGTCAGATTACCGTAGGCTAAAATTCCATTATACGTCACATCGGTATCGCTCCCTTATTCATATCCAGTGTCCCCACTGCGGGTGCTCTTGATGCTAGTCTGTCCGCTCTCTCATTACCGCATACCCTTGCATGACCAGGACAGTAGATCCACACTAGCTCCTGCAGATTCGAAGATTAGATGAATGTTTTCCATTCATGCTGTAGCCAAATATTTTGAACCTTTCAAAGCATAAACTGAGTGTCTGACACAATGACTGCCCCTGATAATGAAGTTTCATATATCCACCTTAAGGCTGCAATGACTGCCGCTTCCTCCATTCTCATGGTGGAAGTTGTTATCTTGTAAGCCCCGCTATGTTCGGTGACGATTGTGCCCTTTACCCTAGCAGAGAAGCCCTAACCTGATTTCTCACCACGGATCATAGACCCATCTTTATACACAATGGCATCATTATCCCCAGCATGATTAGATGCAAGACAAAATGAAAATACTCCATGAGATGTAACAACAAGTGGGTATGAAAATACACAGAGAAAAGACAAAGACAATGATAATAAGTACGGTACAGGAAATTATAACAAAACTGAATGTCAAGAAACACCACTACAAGGTGTAGAAACATAGACATATCTTAGCAGCAATGCAGATAACGCTGATGGACAGAACAGCGATATCAAAATGAGAATACACAAAGCAAGAGGAGTCTTCATTGTGTTTGGAAAATATATATGGAGATCAAGACAAAAATAACAATCTTCAATTCAAACGTCAAGTCAGTCCAATTGTATAGCTCTGAAACAGGGACAGTAAACAACCAGAAAGCTTCAGACGTTCATACATAGGAGCTTGTGTAGAAAAGAAGGCCTGAAATGGTGCAATACGATCACCAATGAAGAACTGATGACAAGAACCAGACAAGTGCCAGTGGCACAAGAGATCAGAAGAAGGCGGTGGCGATGGATAGGACACACACTGAAGAAAACTGTTGATAGCATAACAAGGCAGTCCTTGTTCTGGAACCACCCGCGTAAGAGATGAAGAGGTAGATCAAAAACATATGTAGAAGAGAGCTGGACACAGAAATGAAAATGTTCAGGAAGACATATAAAGAAATTGAGCTGTTGGCACGCGACAGGAGGATTTGGCACGTGTTTGTTGAAGGCCTACGCTCCTTTGGAGGTGCCATCGTGGTATCGCGCAAGGACCTGTACCTCCAAGAAGGCAATAAGCAACTAACCAACAGCTCCTTCTACCAGCGACGTGACAATGATGCGAGAGTCCTCAACAATCGCCTGGTCCATGACACCATCAAAAGTCTTATCGCTAACAAGTCCTTACCTTCTAGCGCCTCTCATCTCCGTATCCATGATAGTTGTCTGGGCAAGCCTGTGTTTTATATGCTTCAAAAATTCATAAACCCTCCAGCCCTGGGAGACCCATCGTTTTGGCTTGTGCTGGCCCTACCGAACTGACTTCCTAGACAGTGTCTTCCAGCCTATTGTAGAGCAGCTTCCTTCCTTCTTAAAGGACACCAACCATGCCCTTACTACTTTTTCCTCTATCCAGCTTTCCATAGACTGTACCTACCGTTTATTTCTGTTGGATGTCTGCTTGCTTTACACTTCCATTCCTCACTCTGACGGTCTCCGAGCTCTCCGGTTTTTCCTGGACCAGCGCTCCCACCCATCTATCGCTACAGAGACTCTCCTCCGGCTTGCAGAACTGCTCCTTCGACTCAAGTCCTTTGAGTTCAATGGACAGTTCTGTGACCAAGTCAGTGGAGTCGCTATGGGCACCAAGATGGGTCCCAGCTATGCCTGCCTCTTCATGGGCTACCTGGAGTATCAGGTGTGGCAGCAGTATCCTGGACCTTTTCTATTTATGTATCATAGATACATCGATGATGGCATAGGTCTTACTTGATGTGCCAGAGGGTGGCCTATCTAGGTTCATACACTTCATCAACAACTTCCACCCTGCGATCAAATTCACCTCTCACATCTCCACTGTCTCTGTAAATTTCCTTGACATTGTTGTCACTATCGCTCCCCACCCCCACCTTAACTCTTCGGTGTACTACAAACCCACTGATGCACACAGTTACCTCTGTACACTTCCTCTCATCCTCAAGATTGTCGTGACTCCTTGCCTTTCTCACAACTTCTGCGCCTCCGTAGCTGGGCCCAGCTTTATGAGAAAAACATGTGTGGCGGCTATACGGCAGCGAGCGAAGAGGGCGTGAATAATGATTCTGAAATTATGTCTTGTCATGTTTTATTTAATATTATTGTTTCATACGGTGATTAACGTATGTTATTTTTATTGCGTTGCTGGCCTATTCCAGAGGTCCCGCAAAGTGGTAGATATTGACATACGCTGGGTTGATAAAACGCACAAGTTCGATTAAACTTTTGGGGTCAAAGGTTGACAATCATATAAGAAATAAAAATGCCTGATGTGACTCAATTTTACATCTGAAAATATTGCTACAGAATAATCCAAGCTTCGTGCAGCAGTTAAATCGTTTCTAGTTACATTGCCAAGTTCGTACTTGGTTAAAGCTGGTTTTAGCCACGCAAATGCAGTTTCAACAAAGCAAAGGAATATGATTAATCTGGAAAAGCGTGGTGACATACGATTAAAACTCACCAATCTCCAGCCAAATATCAATGCCTATGTTAATGCTCATCACCCACATCCTTCCCATCAATAACCTAAACCAGTTCAGTAAAAAGGTAATGTTACTGAGCCGCTGTAATAACTTTTTTATTTATTCGTATTTTGGCTGGGGTTGCTTAAGGATTACTTATTCCACTGAGGGGTCGGAACTCCGAAATTAAACAAGTTTGAGGACTCTTGGCTGTCGCGAGTATGGAATTAGAGAATGTCTGAATTAGACAGAATATGAATGAGTAATGTGAAAGTAGAGGAAAGTAAAGTCACTAATGAAAATATGGAGAGAGATATGACTTCTGGAGAGAAGAGAGATATAATCAGATATCTAAGGTCTACTTCCTAGCCATACTCGAGACTATGTTTTAATATGTCATACTTTTCTCCGTCCTCTCATGCAAAAATAGGGAAATCTATTACAGTAAGGACTACAACAGCAAACATCAAGTGACAGTTAAAATAAAATGAATTCTGATCGCTTAGAACATATAAATATATTTGTTGAAGAAGCTACGATAACAACAAAAATAATAGCTCTGATGTGCTAGTGATTATATGTCACAATCACAGAAAAATACTTCACTCAATCTCTCAGGCAAAACGTCTCACTCCAAACCACCAACACCCGTACACCTTCTCATCACCAAGATAACCTAATTTAAGGGTTAGGCCCCCAGCTTTCGTGATGAAAACGGCCTCATGTAAAGTTAACAAATCCTGGTAAGTAATTTTACTCCTCAGCTTGAGAACACAAAGAACAAAGCACTGAGGCGGTGTTGAAGGACTTTCGTGTGTGGTTACTGGTTGTGTTGCTTGAATTTTGATCGTGCTAATATTCGTACGCGAATGGGGTGAACCTCATTTTTGGTTTGTCGTAATGTCTGAACTTGGCATCAAGATGTAAACAACTGTTCATCTTATTAACTCAGCAACTTGATATAAAATGCATAATTCATAAGATTGAATGGTGTAACGTGATTCAATCAATAATGCCTCCGGTTCGAGTCCTTCACAATTTAATATGGATTACACACATACATAAACAGTTCAATTCACACATGAGGTACATGCATCAATCAATCAATAGCGTAGACTGCTGTTTTACGTGTCAATGTCCGTTTAAGGATACAATGCAGTAATTGTCGTCAGAACATCACAGCTATATGCACGCGCAGATAGAATGGCTACCTGCCGACAGTGAGACTGTGAGTCTAATTACTTCGTATAAAGTAGACGATTATCTTTCTCCTTCCAAGGATTTAGTTAATCACTAACCTCCATAAGTTTCCTCTCATGTAGAGTTCTGGGACTGACCCTGGTCCATCATAAACGCACATATAAATGGCTATATCATGCCATTGAATTGGAAGGTTAACAAAACGCAGCTATTCAGCTTGGCGGTCAAGTAGCAAAGGGTAGCGTTTCTTAGTTACCGACTGTGACCCAAACAACGCTATACACGTCATAATCGATCGTGTATGGAGCGTTCAATAATTGAAACATCTATCGCAATATATTAAATGCCTTAACCTTTACAATTGCACGTCTGATAACCTTTAGCAGACGGCGTTAATATCATATACCGTAACAATTCCCTGTACACCGGGGAAAAAAAATCGATAGATTTTTTTTCAAGATCTATCCGACTTAACAATTTTTCAAAAAAATTTAACACAATTGTGACATATGGCCGACGATGTTCTGAGTAGAACCGTGTCGCGGTCATGTCAACTAACTATTTGTCATAGTCATCTAACATTAATCACATTATATATCAATATTATACATATTATTATATCAACTAAATAAAATGTCCAATGTTAATAGTGAATGATAGAATTAAATTAAAGTAAGGTCTGTCGTATTAGTATGTCATATAGGAATTAATTTGACTAATTAACATTAAATTAATTAATTAAACTAAGAGTTAAATTATTAAGGTTCTAATGTAACGCGATGTTATGAGAGAAGAAAAAAAACAAAATAAGTGAGAAGAAATAGAAAGAAATTCGAATATAAGTTTAACTTAATTGTGTGTGTTAAGTGTTAGTGAATAATAACTATCTAATTTAACTAACTAAATAACGTATAGGTACATTAAAAAAAAAATATTAATCTAATACTTGTGTGAGATTTATTTTCTCTTTTCATAATTTCTTCTTTTTATATTTCGTTCTCTTTTTTTGTTCTTTCATTTCATTTTTTTTCTCACATTTCATTTTATTGATAATAATTCAATTAAGAAGTTAAGTTAACTAATTAATTAGTATAGGATATGATGATCCATCCGTAGTCTTGATCCTGATGAATTCTTTTAGGCAAAAATGTTCAAACGTTTACGTTGGAAAGAAATGTCATTTATCCCAGCATCCAAGAATTAAGTGCACATCGGATAATAAGTTCGACTTGTCGTCAGATATTGTTCTATGATTGTTCAACGAATATTCATATATCGTGTATGGACGTTAGACGAAGCCTCAATGTCAACATGTATACCCCGATTGTCGTTAGTTCAATTCTGTGATGCATATAGTGTTTATAAAGTTTAAATTGAAGGCAAGGTTAGTTCCTTTATAGTTGATATGTTTTAGGAATGTTAATGTTGATTATTCGTCGTCAATAGGATTACGTGACAACGCATCCGCCACAATGTTTTCAGTGCCAGGAATATGTTCAATGGAGAATTCAAATGGCTGTAGGATGATTGCATATCTGGCGAGTTTTTGGCTCTTATGGTTAGATCGACGCAAAGATGCTACAGCACGTTGGTCCCTCTGTATGGTGAAGGGAGCACCAAGCAAGAACTTTTCGAGTTTAGTTATTGCCCATATCACAGATAAAAGTTCCTTGTCCACTGTGGAATACTTTGTTTCTGCCGGCTTTAGCTTTCTTGAAATATATAAGGTAGGATGTAGAATGCCATCATGGTTCTGGAGCAGGCATGCACCAATGCCGTAGTTACTAGCATCTGTTCGTAAGAAAAATCTTTTGGAAGCATCGGGAAGTCTTAAAATTGGTTCATGCGAGAACAAATTTATAATTTTGTTGAAAGTTTCATTGCATGTACCAGTCCATGTCACCTTCACCGGCATGTCTTTTTTTAACAATGAAGACAATACAGCCGTGATGGATGACAAGTTTGGTATGAATCTACTGTAATATTGAACAAGTCCTAACAAACTCCTGACCTATTTCTTCGTCTGAGGAACTGCTATGTTTAGAATTTTGGAGACTGTACTAGGTAACGTTCGGATATATCCCGATCCAATGATATGTCCCAAAAAGGTTATCTCATTACACGCGATTTGCACCTTTGTAGGTTTAGCAGTTAGATGATAATTCCTTAGAGTGTCGAAAACATATCTAAGTCCCGAAACATGTTCCTCAAACGACGAACTAAACAAGCATATGTCGTCAATATATGTAATAACGTCTGGTCTACCTGATAAAATTTGTCGCATCAGGCGAATGAAGGTAGCTGGCGCATTAACAAGCCCAAAAGGCATCACATTCCACTGGTATAGACCTTGTGGAGTGGAAAATGCGGTGTAGTACTTAGCCTTTTCGGTCAGTGGTATCTGCCAATAACCTTTAGTTAAGTCTATCTTACTAAATATAGTTGCGTTGGATAGACGTGGCAGTAAGTCGTCGATAAGTGGATGTGGTTCGCTGTCAACTATAGTCTTAGCATTTAATTTTCTATAATCAACACATAGTATGATGTTATTGTCCTTCTTCCGGACAATCACTAATGGAGAAGAGAATGGCGAATTACTAGTCTCAATGATTCCCAGAGACAACATCTGTTCAAGTTCCTTAGTAGTTTTAGCAAGGAAATGTAAAGGAACCGAATAGGGATGTACACGAATAGGTGTATCATCATTGAGAGTAATGTCATGACTGATAGCCGATGTGCGACCCGGGACGTCGGTCAACACATCTGGATAAGATTGTAATAGATTAGCAATCTGTAGACGCTGTTGCGGTGTAACCGTTGAAGAGATGGTTACATCCCACCAAGATTCAGTAGGTTGAACTACTGGTACCGGTAACGGTAACTGTACCTCAGGAAAAGAAGATTCTTCTTCCTGGATGACAGATAAGTTAGAATAATAACAAGTAGATACTGTGTTGTCATCTAGTTCATGAAAAATTGACTGTAAGTGTTCAGGACGTGTATGAAATTGCTTGAGCATGTTAATATGAAATATCTTTTTGTGTCCCTTGATATCTAAGACGTAATCAACGTCGGAAATTTTATCAATGACTTTGTAAGGACCATTCCAAGATATCAATAATTTATTGTTATTGTGAGGAAGTAACACATAAGCCTCGTCGCCTGGGAATAATTGGCGTAATCGTCGAGACCTATTTTGTAGAGATCGAGCCTTAGCTTTTGCAGCCTCAGAAGAAGCTGTTGCCAACTGGCAAGACTCAATAATGTTCTTCCGAAGATTAATCACGTACTCGTAAGATGACTGAGTGTCCTGAGTCATCTCCGCGTCAATTAATAAGTCTTTTATTAGTCCCATAGGACCTCTTGGGGGAGCACCAAAAACTAATTCAAAGGGAGAGAAGCCAGTTTGTTCATGCGGTACCTCCCGATAAGCAAATAGAACAGCTGGGAGTGCTCTGTCCCAGTCATGAGGGTGCTTAGCAGTAACCTTATGTAGTAGTTGTTTAAGTGTACGGTTAAGTCTTTCAACCGCACCATTACTCATAGGATGATAAATACTACTTAAATTCCTATCAATGTTCCAAGTTTTCATGACTTCCTTCATGGTGTCAGATATGAACTGTGACCCATGGTCTGATAAAAGTTTTCTAGGAAACCCTATTCTAGAAAAGATGAGATGTAGTGCATCAGCTACATCTGTGGTAGTGGTGGTCTTTAATGGGATAGCTTCTGGCCATCGTGTGCACAAATCAATGCACGTAAGGACGAATCTATGTCCTCTGGCCGATGGTAGCAATGGACCAATAATATCTATGGCCATCTTGTCAAAAGGTCTTACTGAGATATCGCAAGCCTGAATAGGCGCCGTGTGAAAAGCTCCACGTGCTTTCACTTCTTGGTATGTAGTACAGGAACGTACATACTGCGAAATATCTCTTGACACTCCTGGCCAAAAGAATGAAGACAGTACTCGAGATCGTGTTCGAGTATATCCCATATGTCCAGCACAATGTGAGTCATGTGCATGTTGAAGAATGTACCGTCTAAAAGTATACGGGACCATAACTTGTTGTTTCATTTGTGATTTGTCATTAAAACATCTAATCAATATGTCATTTTTAATAACAAACCAATGTTTGTTATTATTACCTGAGGATAGATTGTCAACTTTATCAACCAGCTTAAAAATTTTTTTTAAAGATTTATCCTCTTTTTGTTTGGTTGCAAATGTTTCCCTGTCAATAGGTGAATTGACTACAAATTCCTCTTGGTTGTCTGCATCCATTTTATTATCATCAACTTTCTCCATGAGTTGAGTCTGCGCTCTAGTCGTCACGGCGTTTCCAGTGCATAGGTTATGTTTCTCCCATTCTATGATCTCATCTGGAGTACAATCTTTACTGCCGTGTATACGACCAACCATCAGATCAGCTATAGGCTTTTTTAGCATACATACTTTTACATTCCCTGTGAAAAAAGGTGTGTTAACATGAATAATAGCTGTGGGGTAAAACTCAATAGTTCCCCCAAAGGTCATGCAACGGACATAGTCCCCTGTTGCATAGCTAGGATGTACCAAAGACTGCCGAACTCCAATGGTTGTTGATCCAGAGTCTTTTAAAACTGAGACCACCGTACCATTGACTAATCCTTTATTGAACATCAGGGTACCCTTGCCATCGTTCGCTGAAAGACCAACTGCTGTATGAAGGTGTCCACAATTCAGCACCGTTTCCTTGGCCTTCTGAAAAATAGTATTACAATCTTGGCAACTATTTGCCACATTATAATTAATAGCAAAACATGCAGCAGAAGACTGTGTTGTATTATTGTCAAGTGGGACCTGAGCTATAGGGGTAGTATTATTTGTAACTGCCGCCCCTGTATTATGGTTGTAATGAGATGATCCCCGAGAATGAGATCGATTCCGAGTATAATTGTTAGAATTATCTCGTCGTCCTCTATAGTAACTATTATCTCGATGTCTCGAGCCATGATTATTACCATTCCAGTTATTGTTATTATTGGGAGTATGTGATCGATTATAATTAGTGTTATGTTGACCATTGTGGTAGTTTGTTTGAGGTGAATAATTTCTATCTCGTGATCTACCTCTGTTGAACTCATTTTTATTGTTGAAATCATTATTATGTCCCTTCTGAAAGTTAACATTGTGATTTCTTTGGAACCTGCTTCTGTCTACACTGTGATGTCTTTGTTTGTTATTATGATTGTAGGCCATATTAGACGCCACAGGTAGAGGTTCTCTTAATGAGGAGTTAGAAATGGTTGCATTCGGATGTGCCGAACAGTAGTTTAAAGAAATTTTTTTCTAACTCGTCCATAGTACCTGGTTTACGCTCCTGCAAATATGCAAAAAATGGCTGGCTAACCGAAGATAATACCTTATCCCGTAGTAGTAAATCAACTAATTTGTCGTATGATTTGTTGACTTCTGCCAGTTCAACCCATCTATTAAACGTATTGCGTATGTTCGCAATGAATCCTGCAAAATCTTTTGGAGATTCAGGTAAAATTCTCTTAAATTTCAACCTACAGTGTTCCTCGTCCAGGTGAAACCTTCGTAAAAGCAAGGACTTAATAGCACCGTAGTTATTTGCTATTGATGGGTCAGCACTTTTGGAAGCCCCATTGAGGTTTGCCATTGGACTATCTGTCCAAATCTGCTGTCGTTTGACGATTTGTGTTAGCTGTACCGTTCCGTAGATAACTGGTGTATGTTATTCGTACTCAGTTAACAATTTTATTCAGTTTTGTATCATGTTCGTTAACTATTTCGTCCAGACTACTCTCACTATAATTTATTTTATGATTGTTAAATGGTCGTCCGTTATGAGTCCTGTGATGTCATCATTTTTTGCAGTCATTTTTTTGTGTACTTTGAATATTAAGTTGACCTCGGGTCAGACCTTGACCCTTCATTTGGCTTGTGACACTTCCGCTTGTTTTATTTAGTTCATAAATTCATTGTTAATTGTGAAAATGTCTTGTTTGCGTCTTGACATTGTTTGTACCCTTTAGTTGCATCATTGTTTTGTTTGTCCTCATGATATATATTAAATACTACATTAATAATATGATATTATATGCAATAATACACTTGTAATTTAATTTAATTAATTTTTTCTGATATTTAAGGTTAATATGGGACATTGCATAATTATGCAGTGATAGTCCAAGAAAGTAGCACTACAATTTATAAGAGATGCCTAGGGCATAATAATATATTATATATATTGACCAAATAAAATAATCTTATAGTTTACCTTTGAGGTAATAGACCCATTGTATATTATTTAATATACTTTTCTGGTACTAAGAGAGTGACTTAGTACATTGAACAATATAATTACTAGGAATCATACCCAACATTATTGGATATTAAGATTAATTGTGTGAAGTAATTACATAATAGTTAACAGATATCATAACTATTTATGATATAGTATTATTTAGATACAATATTGTTACAAAATATTGTCTATTAGTTGAACTTAGACATTAGAGTTCAGTACTATTGTGATTATTTATATTGAATATTTCTAAGTTGAGTAAGTATAATAATTACTCTGAAGCTACTATTGACTATTTTAATCAGTAATTATCAATAATTACTTACAGATAAAAGTCAAAATGCTTACTATAGACCATTTCGTTAAAATTGGTAGGGAATATGGTTATAAATCTCAAGAACTTCGTCAGTTTGCTGAGGCAGAACTGGAAAAACATGAAAGAAAAGAAGCAGAGAAAAAGGCTGCATTAAAGAAAGAGGAAGAGGAACAAAAGGCTGCATTAAAGAAAGAGGAAGCAGAACGTGAGATGAAGCAAATTGCCAAGGAAAATAGATTAAGAGAAATTGCTCAACAGGAAGAAGAGAATAAATTGAAACGAGAGGAAATTATTTTACAACAAGAAATGGAATTGGCGCGTATTAAATTGGAGACAGCAAGATTACAAGCACAAAGTGCTGATGCAAACCAGAATAATAACGCACAAAATGGATCATCATCCAGCCAAACTAAACATTTCTACAACTTTAAATTACCCACTCTCAACTTAAAACGCGAATGGGGTGAACCTCATTTTTGGTTTGTCGTAATGTCTGAACTTGGCATCAAGATGTAAACAACTGTTCATCTTATTAACTCAGCAACTTGATATAAAATGCATAATTCATAAGATTGAATGGTGTAACGTGATTCAATCAATAATGCCTCCGGTTCGAGTCCTTCACAATTTAATATGGATTACACACATACATAAACAGTTCAATTCACACATGAGGTACATGCATCAATCAATCAATAGCGTAGACTGCTGTTTTACGTGTCAATGTCCGTTTAAGGATAAAATGCAGTAATTGTCGTCAGAACATCACAGCTATATGCACGCGCAGATAGAATGGCTACCTGCCGACAGTGAGACTGTGAGTCTAATTACTTCGTATAAAGTAGACGATTATCTTTCTCCTTCCAAGGATTTAGTTAATCACTAACCTCCATAAGTTTCCTCTCATGTAGAGTTCTGGGACTGACCCTGGTCCATCATAAACGCACATATAAATGGCTATATCATGCCATTGAATTGGAAGGTTAACAAAACGCAAGCTATTCAGCTTGGCGGTCAAGTAGCAAAGGGTAGCGTTTCTTAGTTACCGACTGTGACCCAAACAACGCTATACACGTCATAATCGATCGTGTATGGAGCGTTCAATAATTGAAACATCTATCGCAATATATTAAATGCCTTAACCTTTACAATTGCACGTCTGATAACCTTTAGCAGACGGCGTTAATATCATATACCGTAACAGGCGGTTAAAACTATTGAAGAGGCTTGCTGGCACTACAAGGTGATCAGACAAGGATACTTTGAGAAGCGTGTACCTTGGCTATGTCCGTTCTGCGATAGAATACAACAACTCAGTGCTTACAACCTGACCTGCTCCAAGATAAACCTGGACTTTCTTGACAGAGTGCAAAGCAATGCCCTTCGATTAATTAGTGGAGCTTTGAGATCAACTCCAACTGCTGCATGTGAAATACGCACAAATATGGAACCCCTAGGGTTACGGAGGGATAAAGCTGTTTTAGAAGTTTATGAAAGATGTAAGAGAATGAACCGAAACCACCCCCATAGACACCTTGTAGAAAACTGGGAACACAAGCAAAGAGTAAAACACAAGTCAGTCTTACAACATGTCCACGAAATTCAGGATAGATACCACCTCCCAGAAAGAAGACAAGATATCCAGAAAATAGTACAGAATTTATCACCACATACTCGCTTAAAAACACCAGAAGTGCCAATAAAATTAGTAGATGGAACAACTAAACACGAGCTGTTTGATGCATGCTTGGAGTTTTGCTCCAACTACGAAGCTGAAATCATTGCACTGGAAATAGCTGTATACAATCTGAAGACTGCATTCGATGCCTTTCCCTCAAAGGCTCAAAATATCGTCATCTTTACTGATTCAATGTCTGCACTTCAGGCTTTGGAAGGCAGTGGGCATTGTAGAACTGAATTAGCCAGATTAATCCTGGATGCTTGTTAAGAGTAAATACGATTGTCCCAGGGTAGTGTCTAGGGTTATGCCATTTGTTTGTAATGGTGCGCTGACTCGATGAATAAATGATTTTGTTATCACGCCAAACGAGTCAATGTATTTAGTTTAACTTGTTGAATGTAACTGAAGGATCGTTTCAGTTTGAACATATATATTCGTGTCCACAAACTGCAAAACTGACAACTGTCATAATGATAAAATCACGAACTTGAACTGCTCATAGATTCTTTGAAGACTCCATATGTAAACGACTTTCAACTTTATTCATTCAAGAAAGTTTATGAATTACATTTTGCTCCAACATAATTTTCAGATGATAGGAAACTCTTTACAGAGCGATACAACAGGAAGCAATCTGATCATCAGAAGAAGTCCCCCCGTCCGACAAGTGTTTCGGCCCTATATACAGTTATCCACTGGAAAAATCGATTTCCACAATATACAGTTTCCGCATAATTTCTGCTTTATATTTTCATTCTGATAAATATAATACTATAGTCCTGAGCTTTCTCGCACACTTATTTTTATTGTCCGCCAAATATATTCTTTTGTAATCCTTCTCGACACATTGGAATATTTCATCACTATTTATATAAATGTCTACATGTAGGTTATACTAACCTTGTAACATTTTGTATATCTTTCAATACATATTCCTGGCCATCTTGGCTATTCAATATTGCGGATTAAATATATTCAGAAGAAGTGGTTCCACCACATTGAAGTTAATAATATACATTTGATTTATAAGTCAAAACCAGACTCCTGAAACACTTTTAAAAGTAGCTTTTGCTACACATATAAGAATAAGAGGACCAAGCCACACTTGAAGACACGTTTATACACTACAAAGCGTAGACACAAACTCTTCTCTACGTCATCCTTCGATACGTTACTTTGTCATCACTAACGACTCTAGTTTTTGCGTTTTGGTGAGGCTCAACATGGTGCGCAGCAATCACGCTAAATATAACTTTATCACAATTGCTTCGCCCCATGATGTGCTCTCAACAATGCTGATCAGCTTATCACTTCCTATGGCATCAGAATAGTTATACAGTGGATCCCTGGTCAATCAAATACACCAGGTAATGACAGAGCAGACAGATTAACAAA
The DNA here is from genome assembly GCA_024509875.1 of Oreohelix idahoensis. NCBI lineage: Eukaryota > Metazoa > Mollusca > Gastropoda > Stylommatophora > Oreohelicidae > Oreohelix > Oreohelix idahoensis. The sequence goes on from JAMPIV010014785.1 coordinate 378,741, forward strand.
GAAAGGAACAAGACAAGAACAACCACTCACAGCAATAATTCTCCCGACGTCCAAATAACTCATACGAACAACAAACAAAAAACTTGGCTGAACAGATGGGCCATGGGAAACACCGAGAGAGAGGTTTACAAACATATGGCCGGTCCTGATCCTAATGACAACATTTGTCATATTACAAGGAGGGATCAAAGCACCATTTTTCGCTCAGAACACAACACATACCACTCAACAGTCACTTGAACAGAATCCAACCACAACACTCTCCAAAGTTCCAGTTGTGTAACTACCCCTACGAAACTGTTGACCACTGTCTCTTGATGTTAGGAAAATGGTCCTTCCTCCGAGGCCAGATAAGTGGAACACCTTGTACGGAGAAACAAAACAACTTGCGAAAAAAATGCAGATATCACTACATGGCATTGGGCCGAAGGGCGAGAGCCCAAGCGCCGCTGGATCAATAACAACAACAACAACAACAACAACTCATCAGCTAGGAAAAATAACACTGCACTGTTCCACCTAAATTGATATTTAAAGACTATGGAGATAAGCTCTCTGTAACAGTATTGTAATAAATCCTATGCAGTCACAATTTCCTGTGGCTGTGGCCAAACTAGCAGGTGAATAAGATTACAACGAGTGCAGAAACATTTGCACCCACTAATATATAGATCATAACGATGAGGACTTTTGATGGCGAGCGAGTATCCAGTATGCGCGCTGGGGCGCATCTTGCACTGGATAATGAAGACTTGAACTATAAGACAGGTGACGAGTACTGGCGACTGACTACTCCTCTCGGTCGTCTGTCAGTATACTCATAGGTAACCGGATATCAATGGATCGGAGAGAGTTGCCGAAAATGACGGGATGGCAAAGGCGATAGCCCATATGTGCTGGAGCGCTAGACACTTTCAACAATAGGCAGTGGTTAAGTAATCCACGCTGCGGCCTTATAGCTGAAACCTGGCATTATGACGTAGGCTGCCTTGTAATATTTATTATTTGGAAGTTGTAATCCACAGACAGCAGCAAATCACACCAGGAAGCACAGAACAAATGTTCCGACCAAGGCTCGAATAAAGAATAATTCCTGCACTACAGCTGCTATTTCGCTTTTGCGTAGAATATCACTTTGTCTAGTGGCAGAATTTTCGTGAGACAATGGTATTGAGTGATAAAGACACCTCGCTTAAATAGTAAGATAAATTCTGCAGGTTGTTGAGCGTGGCTTCTGCGCGTGCAAGGCTCTAACGTAACAAGACATAAGGGTCTAGGGAAATGTTTCTCTGGCGACCTTAGATACAGGAAAAAGACGTAATCTGAAGCAACAATAGGCAGTCTTACGAGCGACCTGAGTTCGAGATTCTAGACGCAGGCGGAAGGATGAAAAGTTAGAGTTACTTCCCTGTGTCTACGAGTTCTATGTAAATCAAAGAATAGGAAACTAGCCGCCATCTACAAGAGAGGCAGAATAAAAGGACCTTAAGCTAGATGCCGATGTCAACGTGTAAAGGGGTGGAATTTAGCCTGTCCAACGTGATTGACATGACTAATGCCAGAAATAGCGCTATTAGGAGCTATAAGACAGAAAAGTTGGCGTAGACAAAAATATAGAGAACAAGACAGAACAGACCACTCGGCTAAAAGTGACAGAAATTTCTTCGAATTACGACACTGGCGTATACGTTGAATTTGGTATTACGCTTGAGCTGTCAATTTTGCATTTATCATAAATTTAAATAATAATGATGATTAAATGCCATATTGGCAGAGGGGCTATTTCTGGGAGCCATGGTGATCTTATTTTAAAACTTGGCTCAAGATTATTCTTGGCAGAAATACAAATACAAGAATGATGCTTCTATTTCATCGGGCCTCACAGGAATTATAAGAAAGCAAGCATAACAACTGAGATCATCTAAGCTGTCATGAACTTTCTTTCTTCTCGCCGCTTCTGTGAGGACAAGAAATTTTCTCGTATTTGCTGAGTTCCCAACTTAAATGATTCAGTAAATTATTACTTTAATAGCTCTGTATGGTTATGTACGAGTATTTAAAATAACTGAGTCATACGTGTGCGATTCACGCAATAATGAATAAATCAACTGTCAGTTTGTATTTACAGATACCAAATGTAATAATCAATTATAGTTAACAAAGTTAAAATAGAGTTGTGTATGAACAAAATGAAGCACTGTTATTTTCATCACTGGCTGTGACTTTAAAGTGTCTATCGTTAAAAAGAAAGTTCTTTTGCTGGGCCTGACTGTAATACTTAACTAGCCAGGTGTTGACGATGATTTGTTGTTTGTGTTGGGTTCCATCACTCTTGGTTCCCAAGGATGTTGTTGACTGCTCCGTCAGTCGTCAAATTATGTGGCAGTAGCACGTCCCTGGCAGTAATGCTGGGGTTAACCACTCCAATTGTCAAGGCAAGCTTCTGATGTAGACGTTCTCGCATAGACTGCTGGCATTTTGAACCACATACGTGTACCCACAAACTGAGAGAAAACAATTTTTTTTAAAGTATGGGGTCTCCTGCCATGAGAATCAGGAGCCCTCCGCTTCCATTCCATCATTTTATCTTCCTCAGAAATTGTACATTCTCTGAACATTAATTTTATCCCAGTGAGTCGGATAAAAGTGCGTTTGGACAGCGGAAAACGACAATTGCATTATTTAAACATGTTTGAATATACACATAAACTTTTAAAAATGTACACCATGATGGCATCATCATCCACTCCCTGCTCCACATGGAGCCCGGGGCTACAAATGCTTTTAAGTTACTTGTGAGGAAACCAGCACGAAGTAGTCACCAGTTCTTGCAGTGGTGGCTCATGAATCCAATTATTTTATATGCTGAAGTTACCAGCCTCGTATGAACCTGTATATCCACAAGCAATTTACACATGTTAAATGCAAAAATTTGGGACCCAAAGATGCAGCAATAGAGAATGCAGTCAGCGACCCATAGCTTTACTGCTTGCGTCAGGGTCAGCGTACCAGAGCTGACCAAGACCCTACTCCACCTCCAAGTGGTGGTCCTGAAAACAGGCTGCATCACTGCAGTCTGGCTGAGAGAGTAGGGATCGAAGAGGGAAGGCAAACACGGTCCCAAAAAATGCCGTGCTGAAGTCGGATGTGTCGGCCGAAAGGCGCAGATATCACAGCTTTGCTGTAAACAGACACAACGCAACCAACGTCTTTTTCAGGACGAACGAGGAAGAAGAAGAAGAAAATGCAAAAATTTAAAATGATAAAACGTACATATTACAACTTACCCCGATTATTGGTATGAATTTACAAACTTCTTGCACAGAAAAAATGTCCAAATAGTGTGGGGCCACTGCATTTCAGAGGCCGTCTGACATGTGGTCAGAGTTTAATTATAATTATTTACTTTAAATACAATCCCAATTGTATTCTGCACGTAGGTTCCTGTGACTCGTGGTTTCCAGTACTACATTCGAGTTTTCTTTCCGTCTAATATCAGAAGATCATTTTTTAATACTTGGTCCTGTCCTTACGTTGCAATCCTGTTTCCATTCGTTATCCTGGCTGTCTGACATGTCTTCTTGACGAGATGGAAATGCAGTGAAGTAGTCTTAAAATGTTGCAGATTATATGCGACATTGTCGCTCACACGCCTATGTGGTTTCGTTAGAAAATACTTAAGTCTGGTTTATTTTAGCACTTCCATGCCAATCCAACCACAAATAAGTTTCTAATATTAGCAGGGGTCTTTCTGCCCCACTACTCTCGTTTGTAGAACATTCTGTATGGCACACACGATATTTTCTTTACATGTCGTTTACAAATCCATCTGCCCGTCCTTCATGACCATATAAGGTCTTGCATCTTCCGTTTCGCTTGTCATGTTTACAAACTAACTACTTCCCAAATCTAACATTATAATCTCCTCCAAGATGTTATTTACTTGTAATTGTTACTCACAGCAAAGTCCATCTGCTGGAAGTATTACACCACTGTTCGTGTCTGAATCGTCAGCAAGATAATCATTTCCTCCATCGCAGGAGATCTGTAGTGTATTTTGTCATGACCTGTTTGTGAGCTCGCACCTTATCATGCGGCAACCTATAGCGTGTATCTTCCCAGACAAGAAGTCGGAGTTAACAATAGAAGTGTCGCTAAGTGTAGACTCTTACTCCGTCTGGAGCTAACGATAAACGAAAAATCAATGTGGCAAATTCACTACTTCGCTAAGCGTCACCGATAACAAAGAAGAAATTAACCAGGAGTGAGAGAGAGAGAGAGAGAGAGAGAGAGAGAGAGAGAGAGAGAGAGAGAGAGAGAGAGAGAGGGGGGGGGGGGCGGGGAAGAAGTGTGATAAAATGTAATAAGTAAACCTTGAACGATGAAAGCGAAACACCGATAAGGAGCGGGTGAGAAAATCGAAAGGAAGGGCACTGGGAAGAAAATGAAAGAGGTCACAGAAAAATGTAATGATAGAAAATGTGACTTGTCACACTTTCCTGGAATCCCAAGCATGATTTGCTGCTTTCCTTATATTGTTGAAATGGTGTTTAATTTCTGGTCAACATCATCAGTCGCTGTCTTTTCTTGACTCTTGGCTCTTTATTATCGTCTTTTTATGTCAACCACAAAAGCCTTTCTGGTAAGTGGGTCCTTCAGTTTAATGATGTCATACTTTTTCTGTTTAGTTACACTTGGTCCAGTAGTTCTGAGTTTCACCTTCAGTCTTGCTACTACTAAATGATGATTGCTTCCCACATCTACATCTCTTCTTACTTTCACATCTTGCAACGCATGCCTCCGTCTATCATTGTTCATAATGTGATCTATCTAGTTTCTGTCCCGGCCGTTTGGTGATTCCCATGTTAATTTGTGGATTTCTTTGTGTGGAAAAAGCGTTCATCCAATGATCAAGTTGTTAATGCTCCAGAAACTTATTAGTTTATCCCTATTCTCGTTTGCTGTTCAGCTGCCACATTTCCCCACTACTCTTTCATTTTATGTATTATGTGTTCCAATTTTCGCATTGAGGTCTTCCATTACTATGATAAGACTAGCAACAACCCGTTAAAATTGGCAGGTTTTTAATTATAGTGTGTTGTTTCTGTTACACGTATTACATTGCTGCTTCTTCTATAGTCTCGCTTGCTCGCTGTGAATGACGCGATCGTCCCTTCCTTTTAGCCATCTTATCATTTTGATCCATAATAATAAGTCTGCAATACTTTAAATTACAATTTTGTCTCGAACAAACAATAAAAAAACTTAAATTTTAAGGTTATTTTTAAGAAAAATGATGAGTTAAATCTGTTTCCCGAATGACACTGGAAGAGTATCTTGACTGTCTGTTGATTTAATGCACACCGTCACACTTTGCTATTTTCGCGAGAGTACATTATAAGGTGAAACAATACAATTATTGTCTAACTTTCAACCACAGTTGCACCCCCTTAGCTGTGCTCAAAGGTTAATGGACTCTCTCGAAAATAGAAAAAATGCGCAAACGACGGTATGCAAAGTGTGACAGACCGACCGACCGAAGTACCTTACGGCGGGAATTATGGTATTGGATCATACCTAGGTGTGGTTTCCATTTCCGTTTGTAGCTGGTGATAGAATTAACCCTTGACCTCTTCGTTGCTGTCATTTGTTGGTGTATAGCACATTATTATGGTGGTGTTGTTGAATCTCCCTCTCAGTCTTGTTCTTATAAGTCTGTTGTTGATTGCATTCCATTCCAGAAACGACCTTTCTATTCCTTTCTGTAGGATAATGGCTACGCATTCATTGTGCTGTCCATCCTCTCTTACAGAGTAAAGTACTGTTTCACCTGGTGATGTTTTTATTTTTCCTGCCCCCGTCCATCTACTCTCACTTATTCCCAGGATATGTAATCTGTAGTTTATCTCTGTTGTGATCTGCCTAAGTTTTCCTGCCTCATTCATAGTTCTGACGATCATCTACATCTTTGCCATTAACAATCTAATTCAGTTCAATAAAAGGGTAATGTTAATTTACTGTGCCGCTGTAATCCCTTTTTTATTTACTCGTATTTTGCCTGGGATCGCTTTAAGGATTATGGATACTATTGAAGGGTCAGAACTCAAAAAAAAAAAAAATAATAATAATAATAAAGTTTGGGAACCCCTGGCCTATACGCTGAATGGGGTATTACGCTCGAGCTGTCAATTTTTCATTTATCACGAATTTCAATTATAATGATGTATTAATCCCATTTTGACAGAAGGGCTATTTCTGGGAGCTATGGTCATCTTATTTCAGTACTTTACTGAGCCAGCTTCTTTGTGCAAACGGACCGGGTTCCAAACCAGGTCATGTTACGCTTCTAGCCCAGGGGTCCTCAACCTTTTTTTTTTTTTTTTTTTTTTTTTTTTTTTAACCACGGGTACACTTTAGAATTATACAGCGGAAGGTGAGCACCAACCAAATACCGCGACTCACTTATTAAAAAAACGTTGCTTTTACAACAAAATACTTATATATGGCTAATAAACACATCTAATGATACACAAAATATTTAGGATTAAAAAGATGATTTTCAAATCATTTCAGTCGAACATATACGAGTATTTAAGAGCCGCGGTAGCGCTGGTTAGTGTAATGGCTTCCGAGCTCAGTGGTCCATGGTTCGATCCCCAGTTTTTTAAACCGCAAACGGCTCCACGGTCGACCCATCCTCATGAGTTGGGTACCATAGCAACTCTGGGAAGGTTTAGGCGGCCAGCGTTATGCTGATCACATCAAGTGTGCCGTATGGTCAAGAAAATATGGGCCTAACACCATATTCCCAATAAGCTTTAATGGATATGTACTTACTTAGTCGTTCCCCTTCTACCGTGAGGTGTAGAGTTTAGAAGAGAGAGCGCCAGACTATCCTATCGGCTGTCTTCCTCCTGGTCTGGTTCAATGGATATGTAACGGGATTAATGGATATGTAGTATGATCTTTGGAACTGCCTTGTCATTGGCCAACTTTTCATTTCAGTCGGTGATGAAGTCCCTGCACGCTAACAATCATCCAGCTGAGCGACAGTGAACCGCGACCTGTAATTTTATTAGTACTGTGGCCGTATTGACTAACTGGTCTATAGTTAGCTGCTTCTGTTATTTGATCGTATAGGCTTCGAATAACTACCCTTCAGTAGACTCCTTGCTGTGTTATCTATGTAGCTTCAGAGACAACAATTTACATATGACTCAACACTTGGAAGGACTCAACGATGCCTGCAGGCTTCTCAAATTCACATGACGAATACTTTATTTACATAACATGAGTGACGAAGATCATGGCAAGACTTCATTGATAATTTCCAGCCTTCCAACATGTTGTTGGTGAGCTGGTACAAACCATTCCACATATAAATCTCTGCTTCACTCTCTATCTCTCTGAGCTAATGTCTCTAGTGGCTATTGGGGTCTACGAGTTGAGAACCACTGTTGTTAATTTTCAGTTGCTGTCGGTATCTCTCTCTTTTATAAGAAAATATCTCTGTTACGTTCTTGTATAATCATCTACTGCTGCCTTGTTGTATCTTTATTAAGAAACTGGCCTAACCGCCAGGGATATACGTTTACAAAGCTTATTCTGTACTGGACTGTCTCTCTGTCTATTGTTCTTCATTACAACTAAAGAGTTCATTAACAGGTTTATACTAACTTTTAACGTACCTGGTGTTACGAACAAACACAGTCCTCCAACATGAAATAATTGACATCTCGTCATCACACAAAAAAGAACACTGTCATTCAACAAAGTGGCATTGAGAGTAAAGTTCGAAATGATAGTTGTAACTTCTGCAACCGCAGATCAACCAAGATACATTTGGTTATATCATTCAGCGAACTCTCTGCGGACAAATGCTCACTTTGTCAAGACTCAGAACCAACTCACTTAATCTAAAACTTCGATTTTCCACTTTGTCCGAACTATCCAGAACAAAATTCTCGCTCACTAACAAACTCCAGTCACTAAGTTCACGTGGGAATATTGCCGATTCAGCGATTTATTTATGATCGTCTGTCAAATAAAGGTATCAAACTTCTATCTCTATTTTCGTCCATCAATGTTATTATTATGTTATTTCCCTTTGACCATAAATTTAAAAAAAAACCCTAATCAAGTATCCCGGCTACAGTTCTGCTACTGCGAATACTTAAGGTAGTAGACTACCTTGCAGGGTAAAAAACTCAAATTTTCCTTTCAGAATCAAGCAACCATGGGTATAGTGTTAGTATGGACTTAACATTTTTGTCCACATAATGACCTCATTAATTATGCAAATTAGCTATCCAATATGGCCGCCGTAGTGAATAAATTATACACCTTTTTTAAAACATCATAACTATGTTATTTTTACAAGGATCTGACTGAAACTTGGCAAATTGAATTAGTATATATAGCTTGAGGTTTTGACCTAAAATAACAGATATTGACCGAAAGGTTGATTTGTAATGAATTTTCAAAATTTATATTTCTTGAATGTTTGATATTTGTGCCTCATTATATATGCATGATGGTCATAAAACTAAAATTTTGAATTCAATTGTATCCATTTTAGGTCATAATCTGTAAGATTATATGATAACCAACTGTGTTAATTTTCATGTCAATTGAATGTACAGATCCAGAGATATCTTGTTTCAAAGATCACCAATTATGCTAAAAAGACAATTCCGAGAAAACAAAGAAAAACAGAAAAAGAACTCACAAAATGAAGTTTAATGAGCTCCTGTTGAATAAAGGTCTCCTTCTACTGCAGCTGCAGTGTCTATGAATCCCATTTTCAGTGCTCTCAGGGTCTTTCCATTGCAATGTCCTTACTTCCTGAATAGATCCTGTGCAGCGTTCTCCTGTATGCTTTCTTTGCCATGCGTTGACTTGTGTTCATGTATATCGAAAAATTCTGCAATGCACTGTGGCCTTTCCCAATAGAACGCACAAATGCCACCATTCGCACATTTACTTCTTTGTTTGTGAGTAGCTGAAGATGAAACATCAGAAGTATTGAAATTGGCAGTCCATTCGCCACTGTTTGTGCGCTTGATACTGATTTCATGACAAAAGCCATTCCGAGTCTCTTCGACGATCTCACAGGTCAGTGAGTACTGATAACATTTGTCACATCTAAAGTTAGCGCATAAAAACCCAAACAGTAGTTTTACATCCATAAGGATAAACCCATTTCCTTTGTTGTCATTTTTAGCTTGTCCTTCACTTTCTTGGACCTTTATGACCTTTATTTTCTTTGCTGAGGAGCACAGAGGTTTTATAGCGTCACTATCGACAATAGGTGTCTCATTTTTCAGGCAACGGTTTGTTGGTGTACACGCCTCCCAGTCTTTGTCTTATTTCTCATTGTGAACAAAAGAAGCTCTGCTAACTACTATTATACAGAATCAGTATAAAACTAGCAATAAATAGAGTTGATGTTGGTGAAAATGCACTATGCATGTAACAAATGTTGAAATTTACGATCAAAGCTTTCTAGACACACACTTTTGAAAAATTCACAAGAAATCATTGAGTGATTCCCCGTGGAAAAGTTATAAATATCTTTTTCCTGTTGCCTATGTATAATTATAATTTCGCAGTTTTACAATTACGCACCTTCTTGTTGGGTCATTATTCACATGGTAACCAACTATAAACATTGGTTGCTATGCAAATCACTCAAGGGGGCGTGTGTAGAAAAACACTGATTCCTATCAAACCAGAGTATCTCTAAGCTTCTATGAATTATTTTTAGTTCAAGAACATGTTGACGATGATTTAAAGCATGAAAATGAAAATTGTTGGATTTTTATTTTTTTTAAGCTTTTCTGGGTATACTTCTACCTTAAGAAGTTAAGTAAAGGGTAAAGTATAATTTCTGACTATGCAAGCCAAATTGTATATTTATTCTTTCATCCGCAAATCTTCCGCTGGCATACAAAAGACCCATGGCGGGCACCATGTTGCCCACGGGCACCTCGTTAAGCACCCCTGCTCTAGCCAACACAGCTGTAAAAAAAGGAACTGACTCTGGTCTTGCATCAGGGAAAGTAAAGTCAACTGGTCACCCCACGTAATAAAGCTGAGACCGAGTTTAGGTGAAGTCTCTAACACTTCACTCCCTTACAGTAGTATGATATGCAACAACCTATGCCTGTGTCTAGTAATTCTGGCTATGGCCGTTTGTCCGCACACTTTTAATTAAACTGACGACAACCCACAAAAGCCAGCTCGAAACCTCAGAAATGAGGTATCTGAGGAAGGTGGTTGCAGTAACAAGAAGAGACATGGTTGTGGTAAGTTGGGATATTATAAATATTTATAGGGGACTTAGTGTACTGACTGAGATCAGCTGTGAAGGTATCTGTATCTAATAAGTGTGGTGTGTTACAGATGACCTTACTTTGCTACCACATTTAGACCTCAATCAGACTTATTCTGGAATATTATGATGACTACGTTGAATGTCTAGGGTTATGATAGTGATGAAGTGTATGTCCACAACAACCAACAGACAGATAAACACTTTAATTAAAATCCACAATACTTTACAACACTGTGACACGCACATACATAGAACACTCTATAAGACTATCTTAAGTAAGTCAAGTGTTAACTTTTAAAATATGTATTAATTCCTTTCAATAATAGATATCCTGATTCAACTACAGAGTGAATCAGGAATCACAATCAAATGTAATCACAAGTTGTATGTGCACAATTTATACATAGGATCTTTGTCCTGACATATAATATTATTACAATATGAGTGTAAGTTGTGATGTAGTACTATGAGGTAATACTGGCTTTTAAAGCTAGGTTGTTGTTTGTCATCATGACTTCATGTGTTTGTTACTGGCGGAAATAATATTGGAAGGGTTCACAGTTTCTTTTTATTTGAAACAAATAACTGTCCCTCTTGATTTAATGTACAGTCAATTTTAGAGGGGGTTACACAAGATTGAGCTGCTCTGGCCAACGAAATCTTATCTTCTGTGTGGGCGGCAGGAAAACTGTCTCCTCTGCTCGCTTGCTTCTCAGTTTTCTTGAAAAACAACACTGGTCGATATCTTGAACAAGGAGTATGCTACCAGCCTCTGGATTCAGCAAAACTCAGACCAGGTGCTGCTCTAATACTTCAGTACCACGGTCCCTGAAATAAGAAGGTTGTACCTCCTACTTCAGAACTAATTTATAATCTATTTCCACACTGAAGCACAATACATTACAAACACAGAGTTCAGCGCTGTAGGCCAACTGCTAGCTTCTTATGTAACAATGTACACCAGTATTCCTCTCCCTAATGGTTACAACGCCTCTGCAATTCCAGCATTAATTCCTTCTATACAATAAGATAGGTGTCATAGTACTATTTGGCACTCCCATATATGCCTGTGCAGTTATACTCCTCTCCGACAGGTTTTTTTCATGGTGGAGCAATATCTAGGCCTTGCCTCATGTTTGCTACTGAACCACACACATACAGACATAAATTATCATTTCACATTCAATTTTCATCTAAAAGATATCAAATATGTCTAGCTTACCACAATTCAAGGAAATATTAAACAAGTACGTTGACTGGCGATGAGTTATGGCACAATTCCGATCTGCCTCTGTCCCAGGCTTTTATTTGAAAAATATGAGCTGGTTCTCAACGCACTTGCTTCACACAAAGTTTATTTTCAAAAGTTGCCCTGAACTGACGCTTCTAATGGACTATATCAAATGGTCTAACCAATGAGACCATGTTTACAAGAGCCTTTGAAAAAATTTACCCTTCCTACCGTTTCCATTAACAACCAAAAATAGTATTTGCAGTCGACTAATCATGTTTCGCCTTACATATTACTCTAGCCAATCAAATCGGATCTAACGTGTTGGCCTCATTTCCCCTAAAGCAGTGTCCAAACATGCCATTATGAGCAAATATGATCTTGTGCTGTCAGACAACACCACTATAGTATTTTGGCTATAATTTGTTAATTACTAGACTATTTGCATAACACCTAACATATTCTTTGTCAGCAAGTCCTAAGGCACCCAAATATATAAGTTTAATGGGGCCAAGTGGCTTCGTTACAAATATGAATTTTCTAGGATAGTCGTGTATTTGTTTTTTTATTTATTGTTTTTCAGAACCGCCACCTGTTCTGCCTTTTCGACTGTTCTGTCAGTATAAAGTCAGGATTTCAGACATAAAACAGTATTGTGTCATGTTTCCTAATAAGCATTAAACATGTTTTTTAAAACCTTACCTCGTATTGGTAGTGTTTTTTGTCACTGTTTATTTGAAAAGAATCAAGCCTGTATGCCTTTCGCGTGGGGTGGCACTAATTTTTATATCGCGAGACGACGTGGTAGCATTGCTTGCGTTCCTCCGTACATCTCTCTCACTCTCTCTTCTAAGCCCGACTGTCTTTTAGTTACGTAGTGTATATAATGACATTAATGTAATATTAAATCTAGGTCATTACGCAGTGTGTCTATCAAGGTCGTATAAGAAATACAGTACCAGTTTTATTTTTAGAAACGCGTGTAGTTTATGCAGACGGAGCACAAAAAGGGGTTTTCTTGTTTAGCTAGTATGACGTTCTATAACACAGGCGCACGCTATTGTGACCGCACTGTTCTTTTACCATTCTTCTTTCCTTTTATTGAATTACTTCGTTAGGCTTTACATTTACTTTCTAATTTATATATGTGGATTAGAATTTTTCACGACAATGGTTCGCAGCCAGACGATACGGCAAGGCCTCAATACACAATCCCTGCAGACCTAAGCAGAAGTCCCAACTACGATTTATGCAGAGTGGGAGAAGACCGGCTACCACGACAAGAATGGGATACTAAAAGTCAGGGATCGACCTCCAGAATCCGCAGGGAGGCCCTGAAGGGCCGAGCAGGCCAGGAGGAAGACAGCCGATATAATAGTATGACGTTCTCTCAGCAAACCTCTACACCCCCGGGTAGAAGAGAAACGACTAAGTAAGTAATAAGTTCTTTTAATTAAACGGCATTAAGCCAAGTGATCTTTCTGTCTCCGGGTCAAATTCTTACAGGGGATCGGGGTTTCAAGCCACAGTCATGTAGACCAGGTGTTCTCAACGTGTGCCATATTCCCCCCCCCCCCCCAGGGGCCATGCCATATTTCTAGGGAGCCACAGTAAGATGGTAAAGTACCTTTCTTCCAGCTAACAGTGACTATGAGGGGGAGGGGCCACAAAAATAAATGAGGCTTAAAAGGGGGACATGAGCAAAAACAAGTTGAGAATCACTGATGTAGACATTCTATAAGGGTAATAAAAACCTTCAGGACAAGTTTTTGTTGGAAACTCCAGTTGTCATGTGGTGTTAAATTATTGATGGAATGTCACTTTCAGTTTTAGTGCCAAAACAAACACTGTGCTGTAATCACAACATAAGATATGATAGTCTGAAAAAAGGTAAATTTTTCACATCACACGTAATAACAGTTCAGTGTCCACTTTAACAAACAGATACTGCCTCAGTGGTGGGGGGTGAAATGTTAGAGACTTCATAATACCCACCGAGAGGTGGGGTGAGCACTTCCCTTCCTCGATGCCTTTTCCTTCCCCAACTCAAGAGCAGACTCATGTACCATTTACGGCTGGGTAGATTGGAGCGTAAAGTGACCGTGTTTCAAACCCGACACCTTTACCACCAGATGCCAGCACTCTAACCACTCTGGCAATCGGACGCGCCACTTCAATTACTCCTTTTTTGTTGCAGGTCTGTAAACATGCAGCCATTAAACTGTGTTCTTGTCATAGCGACTGTCGTTGCCCTGGTTACAGCACAGTACAATGACACGTTTTGCAGGAAGTACTTAGACAATATAGATGATGCAAGTGCAACAGGTAAGTGATGCTAAAGCAGTATTGCACTTTGCCAGAGGTCCTCAACCTTTTACGCTCCTCGTACCCCCTTATCTTTTAGTAAACTTGCTCACACCCCCTACTCAAGATAAAAAGAAATAAATTATAAAATTCAGCGTGCAAATTCGCATAAGAAAGTAAATAAACATATTCATTAAATTTTCATAAAGAAAACTGTATTCGTTACACAAAATTGTTAATGTCATAAAGTTGTTAAATGTTTATCAGAGTACAGTCAAATAAGTTAGTGAGATTCTTTATAATGTTTCATGTCAACCAGTAGTTTAATTTGTAGTACAGTTTTGACAAAGAGATACGCACATAGACAGCTAAGCTTCCTGTTTCTTGCTTTGGATTTGACTGGGAACAAGGCTCTCCGTCTAATCTCTAATACACAACTTTTTGTTTCCATTCATGCTACAACTTTTGAAATATTTCAATAGTAGATAAATAAATATGTTAATAAATAAATAAATATAGGTCTAGGTAATTAACAGGTAATCGTTGGACAGAAAGGTTGACACTAGACAACAGAAAGGAGGACAATAGACACGGAAAGGTGGAAAATAGACAACAGAAAGGAGGACAATAGACAACATACAGGAGGACAATAGCCAACAGAAAGGAGGGCAATAGGCAACAGAAAGGCGGGCACCAGACAACAGAAAGGAGGACAATATACCACATAAAGGAGGACAATAGACAACGGAAAGGAGGATAATAGACAACAAAAAGGAGGGCAATAGGCAACAGAAAGGAGGATATCGGACAACAGGAAGGAGGACATCGGACAACGGAGGGCCGGACATCAGACAACGGTGAGGGGGACAATAGACAACAGAAAGGAGGACACCAGACAACAGAAAGGCGGACACCAGACAACAGATAGGAGGACGATAGACAACAGAAAGGAGGATATCGGGCAGCAGAAAGGAGGACACCCGACAACCGAGTGGGGGCACCAGCCGACAGAAAGGAGGATATCGGGCAGCAGAAAGGAGGACAGTAGGCAACAGAAATGAGGACAGCAGTCACCGGAAAGGAGGGCAATAGACAACTTGAAGGAGGATATCAGACAAAAGAAAGGAGGACATCTGACAAAAGAAAGGAGGAAAATAGACAACAGACAGGAGGACATCAGACAACAGACAGGAGGACATCAGACAACAGAAAGGAGGACACCAGACAACAGATAGGTGGATACCAGACAACAGAAAGGAAGACAATAGACAACAGAAAAGAGGACATCAGACGACAGACAGGAGGACATCAGACAACAGAAAGGAGGACATCCGACAACAGAAATGAGGACTTCAGGCACCAGAACGGATGACATCAGCCAACAGAAAGGAGGACACCGTAGAACAGAAAGGAGGATATCCGACAACAGAAAGGAGGACAATAGACAACAGAAAAAAAATTTAAGTGATAAGCTTACCGGGAACTGAACCATGTACCATCCAAACGGCACCATCGCCTTGCTGTGAAAGTATATCGTGAAAGGACGCACAGTCAATTTAGCATTCCAGGGTGTCCTCATGTCTGTCCAACGAGTGCCTGTTAATTAGCTGTATTTATTTATTTACTACTTACAGGGCTCAGGTTTATTCCGTGATTAGTTGGCACAGAATAGAAGTTTCAAGTGCATTACTGAACCACAACTGTGGAGGCGATGTAATGAATCAGTCATTACACGGGGTGGAGAAAGACGTTGGCCTTGGATACGAACCACATTGAGGAAGCTAGATGATAGAATCACAAGCCAGTGTTTATTATGGAAAAAGGAGCCATAAAATGCACAAAGAAGGGATTGGAAATTTCTTCTTCTTTTTTTGCTGCGTTCGTCCTGAAAAGGACGTTTGCTACGTTGTGTCGCCGTTTACAGCGACGCTGCGATATTAGCGCCTTTCGGCCGACACATCCGATTTCAGCATGGCATTTTTGAGACCGGGTTTGCCTTCCCTCTTCGATCCCTACTCTCTCGGCCAGACTGCAGTGATGCAGCCTGTTTCCATGACCACACTTGGAGGTGGAGTAGGGTCTTGGTCAGCTCTGGTTCGCTGACCCTGACGCAAGCAGTCAAGCCAGGGGTCGCTGACTGCATTCATCTCGTTTGCTACGTCTTCGGTCCCGGATTGGAAACAAACTTTACAAAGATAAAGAAAACCTTGAAAGTACTTGAATGGACGAACCGCACATTGTAGGAGAGCTTAGTGTGAGCTGATTGAAATTCTGTGCTCAACAAGGAACTGAATAGGAATTATTATCATTATTATTATTACTATGTTATTTCTCGTCTACATCTTCCATCTGATATCATTAATGCCCCCAAGTATCGTATATATATATATATATATATATATATATATATATATATATATATATATATATATATATATATATATATATATATATATATATATATATATATATATATATATATATATATATATATATATATATATATATATATATATAAAAGGTAAAAAAAGGTAAAGGAACCCGTTACACGCCCATTTAGGCATATTGGGAATATGGTGTTAGGCCCATATTATCTTGACCGTCGGCACACTAGGGGTGATGTGGTCGGCATCACGCCGGCCGCCTTAACCTTCCCAGAGTAGCTCTGGTACCCATTTGGGGCTGGGTCGACCCAGGAGCCGTTTGTGGCCTAAAAATTTTTCCGCCTCATCTGGGGATCGAACCATAGACCACTGCGCTAGGAAGCCAGTGCACTAACCACTATGCTACCGCGGCTCCATATATATATATATATACCGTATACATTTTCTGCTTTTGATTTTTGTTGATTGTTGAATTTCTTGTATTGATATTTTTTTCTGTTTTATATTTTCCTTGCTTATTATCATTCTTCACCTGTGTTGTTCTATTTTATATACATATATTATTACGTGTTTGTTGTGTCTATTTTATTTTTCTTTAACCTGTCTATACTTCTTGTCCTTGTTGCCTGTTTGTAACTGTAGCTGACGAAGGGGTGATACCTGAAACATCCTGTGTTTCCCGTGTACCGTTTTTTTATTTTTATAAAACTGATTCAATAACATTTTATTTGTTAATATGTATACATGTATAAATGAACATACGGCACAACACTCTCAAATACTGTCATGCTGTATTCTTGTATCTCTTCCAGATGGCCATTGCTTCCATCTTCTTACCATTTATGCGTCATCATCATCATCATCATTATCATCATCTTCATCATCATCACCATCATCATCTTCACCATCATCATTATCACCATCTCATCATCACCACCCCCACCATCATCACCACCCCCACCATCACCACCACCACCATCATCATCATCATCAACATCACCACCGCTACGATCACCACCACCATCACCACCACCCCCATCACCATCACCACCACCACCATCATTATCATTATCATCATCATCATCACTACCATCACCACCACAACAATCACCATCATCATCATCATCACTACCATCATCACTATCATTTTCATCACCACCATCATCATTACCACCCCCACCATCACCACCACCATCACCACCGCCACCATCACTACCACCATCTCCACCCCATCACCATCACCACCACCATCAACATCATCATTATCATCACCATCACCACCACCATCATCATCACCACCACAATCATCACCCCATCACCATCACCATCATCATCACCACCATCCCCATCATCACCATCATCATCAACATCACTTTACTATGCGCTCCTAACGGAGCATGTAGCCACTACTCCAGCTGGCCCCCTTGCAAGAAGCTTGCACAAAACCTTCACATGCTCTTGTCACAGTGGCTTCTGTAGCAATTTGCTTTGTATGATGTTGTTGCCAGCCTCATCATCATCATCATCATCACCATTTAGGCTAAGACCATTAATTGTACTTTCTGTTACCATCACATGAATCATTCGTGTAATTATTCTCTGCCCGTCTTTGTTTCAACTATATCATCGATGTATAGCGAATTGTTTAATCTAAATTTTCTATTTAAAAAAAAAAAAAAAAAAAAAAGTAATGCACTCCCGACAACTGAAAAAGAAAATTGCCCTGGCATAAAATTCTTTGAGTCCTCCTGATTTCCCACGCAGAATGTCATATTTTCAACCTGCTACTCTCAAATGTCCCACTCAGAATGTCATATTTTCAACCTCCTACTCTCAAATGCCCTACTCAGAATGTCATATTTTCAACCTGCTACTCTCAAATGCCCCACTCAGAATGTCCTATTTTCAACCTGCTACTTTCAAATTCCCCACTCAGAATGTCCTATTTTCAACCTGCTACTCTCAAATGCCCCACTCCGAATGCCATATTTTCAACCCGCTACTCTCGAATGCTCCACTCAGAATGTCATATTTTCAACTTGCTACTCTCAAATGTCCCACTCAGAATGCCATATTCTCAACCTGCTACTCTCAAATGCCCCACTCAGAATGTCATATTTTTAACTTGCTACTCTGAAATGTCCCACTCAGAATGTCATATTTTCAACATACTACTCTCAAATGCCCCACTCAGAATGTTAAATTTTCAACTTGCTACTCTCAAATGCCCCACTCAGAATATCCTATTTTCAACCTGCTACTCTCAAATGTCCCACTCAGAATGTCCTATATTTTCAACCTGCTACTCTCAAATGCCCCACTGAGAATGTCCTATTTTCAACCTGCTACTTTCAAATGTTCCACTCAGAATGTCTTATTTTCAACCTGCTACTCTCAAATACCCCACTCAGAATGTCATATTTTCAACCTGCTACTCTCAAATGTTCCCAGGGCCGAAGCCAGTTTTCTATGATGACTTCTTCGTCTACATGGAGATAAAAGACATCATATCTACTTCTGTGATTTATGTCAGTGAATATTATTCGCAGGTATGTGGTTGGGCCTAATCATGAAGGTTACATTTTTTTTTGGTCGGTTATAATATTGAATTGGTCATTATTATTGCTATAATGTCTATCAATGGTAGAATAGATAGGTATATAGGCAAACAGTCGTGCAAACTGACAGATGGATAGACGGACATACGCGCAGACTGACAGATAGATGGAAACACAAAGAGACTGATTGATAGGTAGAGTAACAGACAGACAGACGTGTGACTGATAGATAGACAGACACAGATAGACAGACAAGAGAGACTCATAGATAGGTAGAGTAACAGACAGACAGATGTGTGAACTGATAAACAGTCACACAGACAGACAGAGAGACTGATAGATAGGTGGAGACAGACATACAGACGTATAAACTGATATATAGACAGACATACAATCAGACAGATAGACAGACAGGGAGATTGATAAATAGGTAGAGTAACAGACAGGTGTATGGACTGATAGATAGGCAGACAGACTGACTGAAATACAGACCACAGTACGATAAACAGAGAGAGACTGATAGATACGTAGAGAGAGGCAGACAGACAAACAAACTTACTGATTGATAGATTGGTAGACAGACAGACGTTCCGGAGGATAGATATATAGACAGACAAATCGACAGACATATACACCCACAGACAGACAGACAGACAGACAGACAGACAGACAGACAGACAGACAGATAGATAGATAGATAGATAGATAGATAGATAGATAGATAGATAGATAGATAGATAGATAGATAGATAGATAGATAGATAGATAGATAGATAGATAGGCAGGCAGGCAGGCAGGTAGGCATACAGCGATGTTTCTCACTCAAAAACAGAACTGATAGAAAAGAGAGAACAAGAGATCTAACTCTGTGAACAGCCATTTTCCTAGATACCATTTCGCCCTGCTCAATTTGATGATGGTCAATGTTTTAACAGAAATGGTGTGAGATCGTATTCTCTGAAACCTTAGCATCAACAGTAACAGTTTGTGTGTACGAAGTACGAAACAGATTTACACTTTCAACATACTCACACGAGTACAATAACACACACATAAATGTTAAACATACATTAAAATGAAACCACAAAATTAACACGACGAAAAGGCGATATCACAAACTTCGCTGATCTTGACAAGTGTAGATAGATAGATAGATAGATAGATAGATAGATAGATAGATAGATAGATAGATAGATAGATAGACAGACAGACAGACAGACAGACAGACAGACAGACAGACAGACAGACAGACAGACAGACAGACGGACGGACGGACGGACGGACGGACGGACGGACAGACAGACAGACAGACAGACTGTAGCGAAATGGTTTCTTTGAGGGAGAAAGTGTAAGTATGGCAGACTTGATGGAAGAATAAAAGATAATATCTAGAGGAAATCTTCCAGACTGCAGGTTGAATGCACTGTCTCTCCTCGGGAATTAGTCCACTAGAAAACTTTCTTGAAAAAAAGAGAATTCTGGTGAAACTAACAGGATATTCTCTAGGCGATAAATTCTTGATCCGAGATCCTACAAAGGAATATGTATAGTACATATAGTTGGATAAGAGATTTGGTGCCCAGCCACATTAAAAATATCCCGACCCAATAGTGTTTATTAATTATGGCTCTGCCCCCAGGGTGTAGATTTATGTTATTAAAACTATACAACCCAATTAAATATTACAAAGAAAATAACAACAGACTCTGTTATGTAAAGTTTACAAAAAATGAAGATAGAATCTCACAATATATTCAAATATACAACTATATGTTCCCTAATCTATGAATGGTTCTGAACCATGTCAGAATGAATTTGTCATCATAGGACTATACTGTAGTGGTTCTGCTGGCATGTTCAGATACTCATCTCAGATGCTGAATTTATGTAGTCTTGTTGCCAGGGGTTCAATATGGCCCAGCCCTCCAGGTCCAGCAAGTTCTTTTTAGGGTTTCAGAGGATGGCAAGTTGCTTCTTCTCCGTCTTGACACAGGGCTCATCACCAACTGGGATGGAGTATGTCTGTCCTTGGGAACACTGCATATGCTTAGGTCTTCTAGTATGACAACCCGGTAGGACTGGATTAACAAACAATTGAAGCTCCATTAGTAATCATGCCAGAGAAGAAATTCCCATATCTGCTGGGCGCTAATCGTCCATCAGAAATCTAACGAACATTCATAGTTAACATCACTAACAAAGTGCTATCTATTATCTATTATAACATAACTGACATTATAAGCATACAGGTGGGTCTCAACCTATATCTGGCTTCCAGCTTGTTTTCCGCAGTGATTTTCAACATATGGGCTGTTAGCTTCACCAACTGTGAAGTTTGGGGCAGTGGTCATCAAAAGTTTGAGAACCACTGGTCTACCTTGTGCCCATAGAGCAATAAATTCAAGGTGGGGTCACTGTCAACCATGGTTTGAGAACCATAGTTTTATGGTTATGTTATAAACAGTCATATACCCTGAAAATACCCTCATAACACATACACATAAACTCATTAAAACATAATAAGGATATTTTCAGAAATCAGTTCAGGATTAAAATATGACAAGGATAATCATGGCTGAAATCATACAGTAGAATTAGTAGAAATCATTCAGTATAAAACAGGACAAGGGTAGTTCATAGATGAAACTTTCAGAAAATGGGAGATCTCCTGATGATGTTTTGACGAGTGGTAGATATTCTAGAGAATTTAGAGAAAAGGAATGTTTTGGTATGAGAAAAGATTGACAGAGAGAAAAGAAGGCGAATACACTTTGAGACAAGACAGACAGACAGACAGACAGACAGACAGACAGACAGACAGACAGACAGACAGACAGACAGACAGACAGACAGACAGATAGATAGATAGATAGATAGATAGATAGATAGATAGATAGATAGATAGATAGATAGATAGATAGATAGATAGATAGATAGATAGATAGATAGATAGATAGATAGATAGATAGATAGATAGATAGATAGATAGATAGATAGATAGATAGATACTCATTGATTGGCTGATTGATTTCTTCACTGACACACCTGATCTGACAGACAGCACAAATGGTGTACGGAAATATAAACAGCAAGCTGAACCAAACAGAAATTTGGGTTGACGCCACCACAGATGAAGTAATGACGGGGCCCACAACCACATGTAAGTTGGTGTGTGAAAACATGTACTCTCAACTGTTGAACTAATGTTTTGTTTTCTACGTGTCTGTGGAAACTTGGATTATCAACTGTTGAACTAATGTTTTGTGTTCTACTTGTCTGTGGAAACTTATATTCTCAGTTGTTGAACTAATGTTTTGTGTTCTACTTGTTTGTGGAAACTTATATTCTCAGTTGTTGAACTAATGTTTTGTGTTCTACTTGTTTGTGGAAACTTATATTCTCAGTTGTTGAACTAATGTTTTGTGTTCTACTTGCGTGTGGAAACTTATATTCTCAGTTGTTGAACTAATGTTTTGTGTTCTACTTGTCTGTGGAAACTTAAATTCTCAGTTGTTAAACTAATGTTTTGTGTTCTAATTGTCTGTGGAAACTTGTATTCTCAGCTGTTGAACTAATGTTTTGTGTTCTACTTGTGTGTGGAAACTTATATTCTCAGTTGTTAAACTAATGTTTTGTGTTCTAATTGTCTGTGGAAACTTGTATTCTCAGCTGTTGAATTAATGTTTTGTGTTCTACTTGTGTGTGGAAACTTATATTCTCAGTTGTTGAACTAATGTTTTGTGTTCTACTTGTGTGTGGAAGAACAGTACATGTCCAGTATGTCATATGATGTTGTGTGGATGTGCTTGCAAATTTTGTTGTAAACACCTTTGAATTGTTGTTTTCCTTTTAACTTGCAACGTTAGTAGCTTGATAACTGGTGTATTCCCAACTTGAAGTCCAACCATCCTCGACTGTTAATGTACACTTAGTCAGTGATGTCATTCTCAGTTTAGAAAAACCAGTATGTCGTATACTGGTATTATTTACCATCAATTTAACGTCGGGTTTTGGGTTTGCCCGGAGTGCAATGACGTCGATTCTGATTAAAATTAACATTAACATTAACATCGGGTGATAGCATCTTCTTCATCTTCAAGTACCATGCCTAGTGGCATAGGAGATCATGTCTCTCCACAACTTCCTGCCTCCAGTACAATTTATCAATTCTGCTGTTGACTTCTTTCCATGCCACGATGTCAAACTGTCCAGTATTTGCTCTCTTTGCCTTCCTCTATCTCTTTTTCCTTCAACCTTACCTGTTGTCACGATATATTCCAGCTTCCTCTTAAAAGTAGTGGATTGCTTAAAAACGTATGTCAGGATTGGTTCTATATAAAATCGTATGTCAGGATTGGTTCTATATAAAACTGAAGAACTCTCTTTCTTATTTCCACTGACAAAGAGTTGGTGCATAAAATGCTTTTCATTTTATTTTTTAGAATGGACGATAGCTACGAGGAAAAAAGTATCGAAGCGATTCCTATTTGTACAATATTATTTTTTTTTTTAAATAGAAGAAATTTATATAATTAAAACATGAAGGACAGATGACTGATACATAAAAAAAAAGCATGCATGTACTATATGTTTAAACAAAAATTACATATGCAGTGAATAAATAGTACACAGAAAGGGGGTATTGCTGTTGTTGATTAACTTGGGACTACTGAGCTTCTCACTTTTTTGCAGCCAACACCAATTTGAAGACTCCTTGGTATTATTTACACTGTTAAAAAAAAAAAAAAAGGTAAAGGATCCCGTTACACGCCCACTGAGGAATATTGGGAATATGGTGTTAGGCCCATATTATCTTGACTATCGGCTCGCTAGGGGTGATGTGGTCAGCATCAAGCCGGCCGCCTTAACCTTCCCAGAGTTGCTCTAGGTACCCAATTCATGAGGCTGGGTCGACCCCGAAGCCGTTTGCGGTCTAAAATATCCCACCTCAACTGGGGAACGAACCATGGACCACCGAGATAGGAAGCCAGTGCACTAACCACTGTGCTACCGTGGCTCCCACTAGATTTAGGCTTTTCCTGTGGCTTTTTTGCCAATCCTTCATCTTCTTCTTCTTCTGCCATTCTGGAACTTGTTGAGTTGAAGTCATGAACTCTAGTTTCTCCAGCTTGGCTCGCATTTAAAGGATCATCACATCTGGTCCCAGGCTAGGAGGAAGAAGTGCGTGGCATACTGTGTATTCCCCGCCATCCAAGGGAGCTCTCCAAATATGCAGAGCTAAAATACTGTGCTCTGGTTCTGGGCTCTCCCAAGAAATTGTCAGGTCCTACACATAGCCACTTCTCAGCTCCTGCCTGTCATGGGTCAACAGTGAGATCCTCCAGCATGCAACCAACCAGGTAATAGCAAGAGTTACGTCTGGGGCTCAAGTAACTTCTCCAAGCGTAGTGTGCAATACTGGGTTCTCAATATGTTTCGTGATAGGACGGATCCAGGGAAGTGCGTGGATGATTTCAAGAGTCAGTAAGGGTGTAATTAACCTCACGGACAGAGGTTCACTTCAGTATGCTATAGCACTGTGCTTAGCTGGTGGGCATATAAGGATGACTCCAGATATGCCTCCATGCACATATGGGGATATGTTGCAGGCACCCTTAAAGAGTCAAGAAGTAGGAAACTAGACAGCAGAAAAACAACAGAAGTGATAGGCTTACTGGGGACTCGAACACAGGACCATTCAAACGGCACCACCGCCTCGCTTCGAGAGTCAATCGTGACTAACCACACTGCCAGGCAGGAATCACAGAAATAGTGCTGCGTGGACAGTGGCTTGGTGCCGTTAGGATGATCTAGTTTCCTGCTTCCTTTCCTTTTTTTTTTTTTTTTTTTGCCTTCTTCTGGTGAGGCGCGTGTTCCTTTCAACCTATTTGGTTATATCAGAGCACATTTACCATTTTTTTAAAAAGTCAACTCTGTTGACTGCTAACCCGATCAGCGTTGATAGATACTAAGTCCTGAAAAGGACTAACATTATCTATCTGCTAGCATAAAGCCCTAACAAGGACTCGCCAGCTACGCCAACGCCCGAGCTGATGAGTTTTCTGCTTCTTTACTTCTTACCAGTTGTGCCTGCAACGTACCCCCTTTGTGTGTTATTTATTTACTGTTCACTAATCTCGGGTTTTTCTCTTTATTTATTTCTGGGACACGTTCAGAATTAGATGAATTGGTCAATTTTACAATATAAATTTATGTTTCGTCTTGTTATATCAGCATAATTTTGAACAAAAAAACATTCAACAAGCTCAAAAAATTATGTTTGCTCAATCTTCAGTTCGTATGCTTTCTCCCGCACCTCTTTCTTGTCCTCTTTTTTTTCCAATAGTGGGGTTCCATCAAATCGCCTTGTGAAATAATTTGATTTAATGCTTTCTTAAAACAATATATAAGGAGTTGGAGTGGCTAAGATGTACGGCGTCCGCCTCGAATTCTAGAGGTACCGGGTTCGATTCACAGTTGAGGGAATATAATTTATGGAATATTGTCGTGGTTGAGTTAAAGTGGTAGAGTATTTGTCGAGTTGGACAATAGTAGTGAAATCGACAAGGGATAGTGGACTGACAGAGTTATAGATTACACTTTAGATAAGGTGTAAATAGGAGATGGACTTGAGACAACCTGGAAGAAGATTTACCAAAATGATCTCTCTCTCCAAGCCTCAACTCACTTTTCACTGTCTAAGCATCTCCTGCTCTCACTCTTTTCTCTTATCATACATAGAGATTCTAGTAAAGAGCTAAAAAATGTAAATATGGATGAAAGGGTCGGGAACAGCGCATTAATAAATGTGTTAACTTTATTAAAGAAGAAAAGCATGGAATTAATGCATATCATCATACACAGCATAAATTACATCAATAATCAAATAGTCATCAATAGTCATCAATAATCATATACACCAACAATAATGCAAATACACACCCACAAACACACACACCACCAACACTCATAAAACCTGTAGAACACGGAGAAAATAACTAAGCTGTCCGACAGAGGGTCCGCTTTCGGGGACCAAAGGCGCTAGCTCCAGGAAGTGTCTTACCGATAAATATCCTTCAAGATGACTGAAGTGAAATACCGAACTTTCCTTGTCGGGCTAAACGTTGGTGACCCCTAATTGCGCGAGGGAACACTGGAAGACGTTGTTTATCTCCTGCTGACCAAATACGAACTGAGCGAATGCCTGTCCGCTTTTTTCGTGGGACCAAAGGTGCTAAACGTTGGTGACCGCTACTCGCGAGAGGGGGGCTGGAACTCTGTCCATAGATGGCTGCTCATACGTGCGAGGTTTTAAGTATCCAGAAAATACACCAGAAGAAGTCACTTGAGGACAAAGAGTCCCAGGCGCGCTTATCCGGCGCTAGGCTCTTGCGTGCTGGGTAGTAAATCCTGTTTAAACTGGTTTGGCTGTGGTTTGCTGAGTGCCCCGTTTAGGCACAAAAAAGCGGGTGATATGGAATTCTGCTATCGGCATGCTGAGCGGTTTTGATATTCTGTAAGCCGCAATGCTCTGGCTGGTAATCCAATAGGCGAGTAGAGAACGACTACTGCATTTGGCGATTCCAGATTTTGCGTTGGCTCCGTTGCACTGCGTGAGCTTAACTTGGCGTTGACAAAAAAAAGGGTTTTGATTCAGGAACGGGGTTGACGATTCGTTACGCTAGCGGTATTCAGAAACCCTCTAGATCGAAGAGAATATGTCGTTCTTCGCCTGACTGGAGTCTGCTCTAGCGATTCGGTCTCCCTGAAACTGAGACCCAAAAAGAGACACCCTTTTACTTCAAGCAAATAATAAATCACACTAACTTTATACAGAAAGTTTCGCTCCCCTATGGGATTAAATTTATTGTAGTTATTGCTATGATAGTTTAGGGCTGTCTTTAACCATGTCTCCTGTTCCTTAAAAATATCAATTATCAACACGCGCCCGCATAGTCTTAATATCTTTTGTACACCCATGTAACTGTCATTAGATGTTCTGACAGCAAAATCTCCTCCTCTTCTCCCAATCTCAACATACAGGAAACCTAACCTGTAGTTATAGTTAAGAGAATATGCTTATTCATCTTACAACATTAAATGAATTTACATAAACAGATTACAGCATTTTACATTACACAAATAAATCGTATGTCCCCTTTGGAAAATATATTAGCATTCCACAAAATGAGTACAAAGAAAATGCAATGTTCTTGCTATAATAATACAGTTGTGGCTAGATCATACGATATAATTATATCTATGCCTGGTGACTGCTTTCAGTGAAAGTTATAGACTAGTGCCTAGCCACACAAGTAAGCATAAAACGATCCTCCCTTGCCACTAGAAATATCTATCAAAAAGGAATAAGTGACTATCTCCTATAATCCAGAGTTATTACCTGCATCTCACTATTCAGTTTTAAAGTGAACAATCCACACCTGACATTATCTTACAGAAATGACAGTTAATTTTGCTGACTCTTAACCCAATGGTAAGCATTCGTGGACTGATTCTACGCCTAAGATCTGTTATTGTAAGTTTAACATTTAACCCATGATAAACCGTAACAGTTTAAGCACCACTTAATAGGCCGTAGACAGCGCTACCTTATCACTGAATAAATTACTAGGAGAAGTCCTCAGAAATAAATTCACTTTCCTAACAGATATATAAAAGCTAACATGAATCTAATATATTATAATTATAAGATATGTCAACTCACCCCGAAAATGACTAGAACATAGGCAAACACATTCTAGTACTGTGTTAAAGTTTGCCTTATCTCATGATGGTCATCTACGGGCCAGGAAAATTTACGAATGTCTTTGTCTATTAAAACCAGTCTACTCTTATAGATCACAAAGGACGCTCCCCCCGGACACCTGGCCTGCATATTTCTACAGAAGTTCGGCGAAAGACGTAATCTAGAGTAAGACAACAGAAATCGTGCGAAAGTTCCCCAGGTAGAGAAATGCATAACATTATGCTCTATCTTGTCTAGGGGCAAAAACCCAAAGACTGACCGCGGGTTTGTCTCCCCCTGTTCCCAGGATGCATAATATTATGATCCGAAGCAGCGTTCTGGAAGCCAAACACAGGGACCCTTTCGCTCGTGATCAAAGGCTTTAAAGCGACCAGAGAAATTCCCCTGTTCGGCCGGACCAGGTGCGTGTTGACGTAACACTATCGTTTGCTGACCGCTACAGGCCGGAACGTAACCAAACCTCGGGTGGGGTTTGAGAAGGTGAAAAAGTTTGGCCACGAAGGTAGAAAATGAAAGAAAAAGAAAATACAAAATGTCCAGAAAAACAGAACATTTAAAGGAGTAATCAAATTATGGACAAGATGGTAAAATAGATTATCTGTCTACGTGACAAATATTACTCGTATTTTCAGAACCAGTGGTCCTAATGATGTCATACTTCCCCTAGTAGTGAGATCGGGTGCCTAGCCTTCTCGGATAAGGGCGAAATAAAAAATATTTTAAAAATATTTTAAACACACGCTTTTAATGCACAGTCAACTTCTGCTTTATACTTCATTAGACACTTATGGATAAAATATATGATAAGCGCTTAAGCGCCCCACGCTTTTTGTCAATGTGATGTTATATTTTTTTTACTGCAAGCTATAAACTCCTTGGAAAAATTATTTTTGAGTTTTTAGTGCATGTGTTTAAAATATATTTTTATATTTTTATTTTCTTCTTTTTAGTGTTAGAAAAATTATGACATACTAAAACATAAACAATATTTTTACTTATTGTAAATCTGGTCTAAAATTTCTTAAGCGATCCATTTCTATTAGAGCGTCAATAGTACATGGCTTTGTGCATGTTAATTTGGTGCAATCAATTTCTTCAATTTGAAGGCCATCTAGAGATCGAACTCGACTTTCCCTTTATTCATAATTTTATAACTTGGATTGTCTCCCTTGATTTAGCTAGACACTTGTTTGACTACTGCCCTATTTACACATAGAAAAAAATAAAGCACACCACGTACTCTTGAATTTTTAATTAACTTGATTATGGCCCCCTGATTTGTTTACATTTCTTTACGAAAAACTTTAATTACTCATAATGTCATAATTACAATATTAAATTATTAATAATTGTCTGATTATTGCATTGTCATCGGGAATACACAACTATGCCAAGTTTCAGAGCTATTGCTCATCTGGAAGTGATTGAAAAATCGATTGCAAGATTTGAAAGTGACATGAAATTGACATACAAGTGAAGTTAAATAAAAGCGTGTAAAAATAGGAGGTCCCGTGTGCAAGTTGCTTACGTTAAAAATCCCACGGTAGTTGGAAATCATAAATAGTAGGCCTATCGGGCCACTGCCCTGGCAAAATTTAAAAATTAGAAACCTACCCACAACAGGAATATTTATAGAATGTGTGATTCCTATATACACACATTGGGATTCTCGCCGGTGCTACGGAGTTCGTGCACTGTGCTGAGATCCTCCTTGTGTGATCTTAGGGAGGAGATCGGAGCACTGATGGAGTTGTCTGTGTGCCACGAAGATAGTCCTTAAAACCAAACCAAACAATATTTAAAAATAAACAATCCTGTTGTCATTTTATAAACAATGTACATTTTTGATAATTGCTTTGTCATTTTCTTAACATTAACATTTTTAAGCCACTGTCGTAGATTTTCGATAGGAGAATTAAGACTTGGGTTGGTCCCTTCTGAATAGCTTGGAATGAGTGAGAGTCTCAGTGTGAGTTAGTAAAGGAAATAGATTCCACGAGTGAGATGATAGAATAGTGATAGAGGCTGTCTCTGAGATGCGAGAAAATCTTCTCTCTCTCTCTCACCTATCTTCTACGACAGATTTTAAGCAGTCAGACAGTCTACCACATATACATTAAATATATGTATACCAACCGATCTCTACCCACTCACGTGCACGCACATACAGTGACGACAGGTAGCCACACAGACGTGGGGAAACTATAACAATGATTATATAGATATTTAGAACGAGCTGACCAACACGCTGATTAATTTATGGTTAAGTTTATTTATCATATTAAACTTACGACACAACATATAAATATTACATCAAAAGAAAACATATACAAATAGTCATCAAATTCAAGAAAATACTACAAGGATGATAGACCCGTTATGATCTGCCCTCTAGGTTTAGCCCCCAGTCCCGTTTAGGAAAAAGATGATGGCCCAAAGAGGATCAATGATACATTAGCGGTAATCAAATGATTTTCCCCTGTTAAAGGTATGGATAGACTTAGATATACTCTGATCTATTCTAAGGGAAAATATAGTTAGCAATACTTGCATAAGGACAATTAGAACAGCAAAATGAGTGCCAAATTTCAACAATGGAGAAATCCCTCAGTCCAACATTCACTCTAGACATTCAGCCGTGTACACATGCACATACTCACTGTTTTGGTAGACATATCT
Source organism: Oreohelix idahoensis (assembly GCA_024509875.1). NCBI lineage: Eukaryota > Metazoa > Mollusca > Gastropoda > Stylommatophora > Oreohelicidae > Oreohelix > Oreohelix idahoensis. The sequence goes on from JAMPIV010014785.1 coordinate 409,000, forward strand.
GGGAAACACAATTTTGTTAGGACATTCACATACAGAATCACCAGAGGTAGTCGTAGCCAAGAAAACCCCAGCTCCACAAAGTCAGATAGAATTCACTGCTTCGGGGAACGTTTCCTTGGTATTTCTTATTCTAGGATATCTGTCTATGTCACATTTAAAAAATCTTGTCCAGGCACGAAAGTTTACAGTGAGCACCGTGTCAATAGCTTAAGTTTTCTAGTAATAGGAATGTCAGGTCGGTGCCTTCTCTCAGTATAGGATTTACTTTGGTCACACCACAGATTTGTCCACAAAATAATCTAGTCGGACAATGTTAATGTTATTTCTTGTAATATTCACGCCGCCAGGCAGAAAATTTACGTAGAGTTTATGAAAGAATTTAAGATCTGGCGCAAAGGCCCCGTATTGATCATTACAGTCTTTGAAACCCGTTAGTGGGATATAGTATTTCTGTCTAACTCTGTTGGCATATGCACTGTCAGACCAGTGTTACTTGAGAAACCCACGTGGTTCAAAATAAGGACTGTCTATTTCTTCACAAATATGAAACTCTTATTAAACGCCGGTAAAGTTCGGGTCACCCCAGTATTTCCTGAATAAAAGGAAAAGCACATATAAATCATTTACATATTATGTACTCAATATAACTTACATTTTAAACAGCAAGCCGACCGCTTGACTTATTATTTAAACTTCCGGTGAAATAAGTTATATTTAAATCAATAATCAGGAATTAGGAATATCTGCGTATTCCGTCAATATTCACTGATGTCGCATCTAGCATTTATGAGTTAGTTTAGAAAAAAAAATACTCGACTGAGTAGTTAGCAGTTAAATTAAATTCATTATAGCTACATGTTTGTTACGCTAGAAATATAATTTATTCTGCTTTCCACTGTATGCGTCACTAGAAAAATAATACAAACTATAAATTAGTTGCTCTGCACCAAATCTAACTAGGGAAATAGCTAAGCGATTAAACACTTTAAACCCTACACACAATACTAGATATATAATATTAATATACCTCGACACAGAATTACTAAGAACTAAACCACTTCGACCAAACTAAAGGCCATCTCTATTAACAGAGATATTTAGAAATCGAACCAAGGCTTGTTCTAGTCTAACTGCGAATTACTGAGTGCCTGAAATCAGGTTTGCAACTCTAGTTATATCTATGAAACGGACAAAGAATCCCACTGTTTCGAAACCACGAAACAGCGCCCGTCTCTCCCCTTCTCTAACACCCTACGTCAGCTTCCCTCATGTCGTAACAGCCATCACTGACCGAGAGCGCGCGTGAGTTGCAAATCTCAGACAGGCTGTCTGCGGTGCGGAGCGATTTTTCACGCTGCGCCGGGTTATTCTGACGACGACTCAGAACTGACACTCATACTACTTCGCACCTCACGCACCTCACGCTGACCGGGGCCCACAATGAGCCGTGTCAGCTGGGATTTCCAGGCATATGTCTGAACCTGCGACTCTAAGGTGTAAATATTCGCTCCTACTTAAGCGTTCGGCCGATGTAACTCGTTGTTGACCGGTGAAAAATGCAGACGGATGTCGGCTCTCTCCTAGCATTCTCACGCGTTTACATCGAGAATCTAACCCAAGAGTGTCGTGTCATCTGAAGGTGCATACCCAAGTCGGCTCGATGTCTGAGATAGCTGCAACTTAATTGCACTTCTCGTCTGACTGACATCTAAGTAATAGAATTACGTATCCCAGTCTGAGAAAGAAACAGGTAAAGTTTGCGAATATGATGAAAATATATTTCGCAACCGAATGGATGCAAAATATACAGGAAAAAGGAATTCGTGAGAGATAACAAACTTAAAGAATTCGGGTGAAAGAATAGGAAGACGCTATAGGCAATTTAATGATCAAAACCTACGTGACAGCCACACCTACCTTATTATTGTTGTAAATATAACATAAATCAACATTTTTTTCCACTCGTTTATTCACCTGTCAATCACAGCGGTGTGCATAGATTCACCGTTACAAGGCTCTCAACTTGCTGAATATTTGGGGGCAACAACTGATGCCAAAGGAGACGTTCAACTCAACACGCCTGAAGGTATAAGATCTGTACTTGCATAATTACTATATGTGTGCCAGAAGGTTGTACATATGTGCTGATTGGTGCTAGATATGTATTTGATGTGTGTTACATATGTGTTAGAGATTCACTTGATTTAGTACTAGATGTACTAAATTGTTCCACATACATCACTGTTGCGGTATTTGTTATTACGAATCCACTGTTCATACTTGGGTGCTTGCGTGGATTAGAAGGCTTGAAATGGTGCAACAACGTCCCAGCACTGAACTGATGACGAGAACCAGCCAGTGGAACAAGAGATGAGAAGAAGACGCTGACAGAAACGGATCTGCTCTGAAGCTAATGAAGCTTGATCTTCTGGGCCCCCAAGCCCAGTTTTCTCTATAATACGTTTCTTTGTCATACTCCAACAGTTTTTTTTTAAAGTAAAAGGGACCCTTCTAAGAGTTCAAGCTATAGTTCCCCCAAAATTTTGAACCCCCCCCCACCCTACTGGACGCTGGCGATGGATGGGACCACATTGAGGAGACTTGTTGAGAGCATTGCCATGCAGTTCTTGTTTTGTAATCCTCAAGGTAAGAACAGCAGATGTAGACCCAAAAAACACATGAAGAAGAGTACTGAAGACATAAATCCTCCCGTCCGTCTGTCTGTCTGTCTGTCTGCCTGCATGTCTGTCTCTCAATCGGCCTGTCTGTCTGCTTGTCTGTGCCTGCCTTTCTGCCTGTGCCTGCCTGTCTGCATGTCTGTCTGTATGTTTGTTTCTTCGTCTGTTTTCCTGTCTGTCTTTTTTATGCATGTGCCTGCCTTATGTCTGTCTGCTTGTCTGTCTGTCTCTTTGCCTGATCGTCTGCATGCCTTCTTACTTGTCTGTCTGCCTGCCTGCCCGTCTGCTTGCCTGCCTGCATGTCTGTCTGTATGTCTGCTTGCTTGTTTATCTGTGATTGTAGATGGAAAGCAACAGTTGTTTGTAGAGAAGTCAGTGACTGTACATAGAAAGAAACTGTTGTTTGTGGAGAAGTCAGTGATTACAGAGGAAAAGAACAAGTTGTTTGTAGAGACGTCAGTAATTGTAGATGGAAAGAAACAGTTGTTTGTAGAGAAGTCAGTGATTGTAGAGGGAAAGTAAAAGTTGTTTGGAGAGAAGTCATGGATTGTATATGGAAGGAAACAGTTTCTAGAGGAGTCAGTGATTGTAGATGGAAAGAAACAGTAGTTTTTAAAGAAGTCAGTATTGTAGATGGAAAGAAACAGTTGTTTGCAGAGAAGTCAGTGATTGTAGATGGAAAGAAACAGTTTTTTTGTAGAGAAGTCAGTGATTGTAGAGGGAAAGAAACAGTTGTTTGTAGAGAAGTAAATTACTGTAGAGGAAAAGAAACGGTTGTTTGTAGAAAAGTCAGTGATTGTAGAAGGAAAGAAACAGTTGTTTGTAAAGAAATACGAGGTTTTAGTTTCATGTTGCTGCTAGTTACAATGAGATTGATAAAAATGATTGGGCTGGTTGTGATAGCAAGCTTCTAATGATGAGTACTTTTCTTTCAGTTGCATTGGGGTGGCATGAAAAATTCCACGTCGAATCGAAATACAGTGGACCGGATAGAGCAAGAGGTAAGTTTTATGACTGGAGTAGCAACACTGGTAAAGTCGCGAGTAATCAATCACTTAAACCACTAGAACCTACGAAAATCATGTTTCCGGTCGTTTTCACCCAATTTCTGCTATAGATTATTTTTGTCCATTACTTTTGGTTACTTTACAAATGTGGTACTTTGGATCCCTTACTACCAGTGGTAGCTACATTACACACAGAAGATACAGGGTCTAGATACTTCAGATTACTCCAGAAAATTCTAGATCATGGTTTCTCAACCGGGGTTCAACGGAACCCTAGGGTTCCACCAGAAGTCGCTAGGGGATCCGCACAGATCGTGTTCCACCCAAAATAATACACGTAGTATTTTTTTTAACTTTGCTCGTCAGGTTATGTTAGTACTCACAGTGGTGGGCAGTGACCGAGCAGCCTGGTATGGCAGTGCACAGTATGAGCTCTCGATACTGTCCGCCTCTCTGTTAATCCCTTCGTGTCTTTCCCAACTGTTGCAACTACAGTAAAGGGTCGATAATCCTAAAATCGTTAATTTGAGCGTCAATAATCAGAACTAGCCAGCAATTTTGTAATGCTGGCGCCAGTAAGTGAGGAGTGTGACTGAGCTTTACAAAAAAATTAAAAACAAAAAAGTGTCCTTAACGTGAGAGCTGTACTGGAGAAGGGTGTTAATTTTTAACTCTCACACTCATAATAGAGAATGGTGTCAGTGTTAAATCTTAATTCTTCCAGTCAGGTTCGTCAGTTTGCTTAGTGCGAGTGTGATTGTCTAGTGTTTACATAGTTTTATAAAACTGTACTTTGGTTAGGGCATATTCTTCGTCTTCTAATAGGAAGCAGATATTTTGAACAGTTCAATATCAGATTGAGATTTTTAAACATACTTTCAACGTGAGAATGCAGGTCTTTGTTAGCCAGAGTTTAGGATGTTGAATAAGTTCAAAAAAACTCTTTAAAGTCTGCATCGAAATTGTATTCACATGATTAAGCATGCTAAGAAATTCGCCGCGTTAGAGCATCCGATTTCTTGATACGAACAACAGACTGAATGATGTCCAAATCAACCACGATTGCTGAAGAGAGAGAGGAAGAGAGAGAGAGAGAAGGAGAGAGAGAAATATATAGACATAGAGAGAACGAACGAACGAACTAACGAACTTTATTTTCAAAGGGTTAAGAATTGGGCACGCAGGCCCGTCTTACATTCTGCCCTTCTTCTCTCTGTCATCTTACATACCGTATCCTTTCAATAGCACATGTATTTTTAGCATTATTTAAGCATACAACATTATCGAGGTAAAATAATAACATACATTTGTAACATCCAGACATAATCAAATTTAAGGGAAAAAAACATTTGTTAAATTAAAATAAATTTAAAAAAATTAATACCTTAAAAAAACCTATACAAACAAACACAATCTAAACCATTCATACAGTAAATTAGACATAATTTGAAACGTAATCAGATTATGGTGGCATATAATAAGAACTCGTGACATTTTGGAAATCTGCTGAATTAGCTGGGACTTCATGTGTTGTCAGCGCATGCGGAAAATGTTCCCACAGGTGAGCAGCTTTGAGTCCCAAGCAGATACTGCCACAGGAAGTGAATTGTTGACGCCTCCACTATACGAGATCAAGCTTTATGACATATGCTCCTTAGGGAGGTAAAGGATATTGACTGATAGATGAGAATCGTACATATATGCCCGTCTTGCATTTTGCCCTTCCCCTTACTCATCTTTTATTGCTAGTTATCCAGACATTAGGAGCCGCGGTAGCATAGTGGTTAGTGCACTGGCTTCCTAGCGCAGTGGTCTATGGTTCGATCCCCAGATAAGGTGGGATTTTTTTAGGCCACAAACGGCTCCTGGGTCGACCCAGCCCCAATTGGGTACCAGAGAAACTCTGGGAAGGTTAAGGCGGCCGGCGTGATGCCGACCACATCACCCCTAGTGTGCCGACGGTCAAGATAATATGGGCCTAAAACCATATTCCCAATATGCCTCAATGGGCGTGTAACGGGTTCCTTTTTTTTTTTAATCCAGACATTCTCCAACATACTTAAGGTATTAGTTCAATGGCGATGCAACATTATAAGTAGTGTAAAAGAATACATTTAAAGTATCTGATTACAATTAAGAAGTAAGGTATATTAAAATGAAAAACTAGATCATCAGACCCTCCATACAGTATATTAGATAATAATTCGAAACATAATCCCTTAGGGCGGCATATAATAATAATAATAATAGCCCCTTCAGTCATAACTGACTATGGGAATGCGCCCCTGAGGTGGCAGCCCTCAGCTGCTTATTTTCCTGGTGCTCCTTTCGACGTTTTCTCCTCACCTCTGCTTCTTGTGTGAGCCTCTCTTCGCCCAATCTGTGGTGGCGCCGTAAATAGCATCGCCACTTAGTGCGATCGGCAGCTTCATCCTCCCATGTTGCTGGATCCATGTCCAGTGCCCTCATATCTCTCTTGCACACATCTTTGAACCTCAGCTGTGGTCGCCCAACTGTTCTCTTGCCATCTGCTAATTGTCCGTAGAAGATATCTTTTGGGATGCGACCATCTTCCATGCGGCGAACATGGCCAAGCCAGCGAAGTCTGCGCTGTCTAAGCAGCGTATACATACTTTGAAGGCCAGCACGTGACAACACCTCGACATTTGTCACTTTATCTTTCCACGAGATGCCGAGGATGCGACGTAGACACCGTAAATGGAAGGTATTGAGCCTTCTTTCTTGCTTAGCATAGGTCGTCCAGGTCTCGCTGCCATATAGGAGTGTGCTGGTGACGCAGGCATTATGTACCGCAGCTTTGGTCTTCATTGTGAGTTTAGAGTTTCCCCAAACACGCGATGTGAGGCGGGCAAACGTAGCTGCAGCTTTGCCAATGCGGCTGTCGATTTCTGTATCCAGTGAGAGTTTGTCATTGATGGTAGACCCTAGGTATGTGAAGTGGTGCACCACTGCCAATTCATAGTTATCGATAGTGATAACTGGTGCAGCACCCACCTCCTGACTCAGCACATTCGTTTTCTTTAGACTTATTGTGAGGCCAAAGTCCTTGCATGCTTTAGTGAAGCGATTCATCAAGCTCTGAAGCTCCTGTTGGCTTTGAGTGACGACTGCAGCATCATCAGCGAACAACAAGTCTCTTATAGTTACCCTTCTGATTTTTGTTTTTGCCTTCAGCCTTGAAAGATTAAACAGACGGCCATCTGACCTAGTGTGAAGGCATATTCCTTCAGTTGCATCTCTGAATGCATGTTTCAAGAGTAAGGCAAAGAAGATTCCGAAGAGGGTCGGAGCCAGAACACAGCCTTGTTTAAGGCATATAATCCGCACTCATAATGTATTTGAACAGTCTACGATTATATGAGTAGGGACTGTGCATGTTTTTCAGGTAAAGTGGAAGATTGTTCCAAAGATGAGCAGCTGAGTAAGCCAAGCTCTTCTTGTACAAATCTAGCCTCCGCTTGGGTACCTTGTAACTGGTTTAAGCGCTGACTACGTTTTTCATTGAATTTTAAAAGTGGCCACAGATACGTTGGAGCATTATGTGACAAGAGTTTGTGAGCGAATTTAGCTTTGTTAAATAGGAAGCGCTTTCTAAGGGGTAATATTTTAAGATAGTTATATAGATCTATACAATGTGTTTGGTGTTTATCAGCAACTGGGCGCACTGCACGTTTTTGAAGTGAATGAAGCCTTTTTGTGTTGGATATAGAACAACCATCCCAGATTGTGGAACAATAGTCTAGGTATGTTTGTATGTGAGATGTGTAAAACATTTTTCTTGCACCCTCATCCAAGAAGTGTTTGATTTTGGCTAATTGGTAAACTTTTTGTGCCGTTAGCTTTGTGAGTGCATTTACATGTGAGTTCCAACGTAGGTGCTGGTCAATAGTTAGACCTAGAGTTTTATGTTCATTTACGTTTTCAATTAGTGATGTTCCAATGTAGAGCTGAAGTGTTGTTTTCTGCGAGTTTTGTAGTTTTTGTCTGGTTGATATTAACATACATTTCGTTTTACTAATATTTATTTGCATTCGATTCTCGTTGCTCCACTTAATAATATTATTGTCGTGAAACATTCTAAATCCACATATCTAAATTAAAAAGTAAATGTAAAGCCTAACGAATTAATTCAATAAAAGGAAAGAAGAATGGTAAAAGACCAGTGCTGTCACAATGGCGTACAAAAAATCCCCCTTTTTCTACTTCGTCTGCATAATTGTAACGCTTTCACGTTTACTAGTAAAGCCTACAGCAGCATACACGCGCTTCTAAAAATAAAACGTGTACTGTATTTCTTAGAAAACCTTGAGATACGCACACTGCTTAATGACCTAGATAAAATACTAGCATTAATGTCATTATATACACTGCGTAATGAAAAGACAGACGGACTTAGAAGAGAGAGATAGAGAGATGTACGGAGGAACGCATGCAATACTACCACAGTCTCGCGATTAATAGTAACGCCAATCCCACGCGTAAGGCATGAAGCACTAACTTTTTTTCAAATAAACAGTGACAAAAAAACACTACCAATACACGGTTAGGTTTTGAAAACATGTATAATGCTTATTAGGAAACATGACACAATACTGTTTTACGTCTGAAATCCTCACTTTATACTGACAGAACAGTCGAAAAGGCAGGACAGGTGGCGGTTCTAAATCGATAAAAAAAAATTATAAAAAAAAAACAAATACACGACTATCCCAGAATACATATTTTGAACGGAGCCACTTAGCCCCATTAAATTTATATATTTGAGTGCCTTAGGACTTGCTGACAAAGAATATGTTAAGTGTTATGCACATAGTCTAGTAATTAACAAATTATAGCCAAAATATTATAGGGGTGTTGTCTGACAGCACCAGATCATATTTGCTCATGTTTGGATACTGCTTTAGGGGAATGAGGCCACTACGTTAAATCCGATTTGATTGGTTAGAATTATATGTAAGGCGAAACATGATTAGTCGACTGCAAATACTATTTTTGGTTGTTAAGGGAAACGAAGGAAGGGTAAATTTTTTCAAAAGCTTTTGTACACATGGTCTCATTGGCTAGACCAGTTGATATAGTCAATTAGGAGCGTCAGTTCAGTGCCACTTTTTGAAAATCCAATTTGTAAAAGCAAGTGCGTTGAGATCCAGCTCATATTTTTCTAAATAAAAGCCTGGGACAGAGGCAGATCGGAATTGTGCCATAACTCATCGCCAGTCAACGTATTTGTTTAATATTTCCATGAATTGTGGGACCGTGGTCCTAACATATTGAGGCAGCACCTGGTCTGAGTTTTGCTGAATCCAGAGGCTGGTAGCATACTCCTTGGTCAAGATAGCGACCAGTATTGTTTTTCAAGGAAACGGTGAAGCAAGCGAGCAGTGGAGACTGTTTCCTGCCGCCCACACAGAAGTTAAGATTCGTTGGCCAGAGCAGCTCAATCTTGTGTACCCCCCCCTCTAAAAGTGACTTTACCTTAAATCAAGAGGGACATTTATTTGTTTCAAATAAAAAGAAACTGTGAACCTTTCCAATATTATTTCCACCAGAAACAAACACTTGAAGTCATGATGACAAACAACAACATAGCTTGAATAGCCAGTATTACCTCATAGTACTACATCACTACTTACACACATATTGTAATAATAATATATGTCAATACAAAGATCTTATCTATAAATTGTGCACATACAACTTGTGATTACATTTGATTGTGATTCCTGGTTCACTTTGTAGTTGAATCAGGATATCTATTATTGACAGGAATTAATACATATTTTTAAAAGTTACCCTTGACTTATTAAGATAGCCTTATAGAGTGTTCTATGTATGTGAGTGTCACAGTGTTGTAAAGTATTGGGGATTAAATTAAATTGTTTATCTGTCTGTTGGTTGTTGTGAACATACACTTCATCATTATCATAACCCTAGACATTCAACGTAGTCATCACAATATTCCAGAATAAGTCTGACTGAGGTATAAATGTGGTAGCAAAGTAAGGTCATCTGTAATACATCACACTTATTAGATACAGATACCTTCACAGCTGATCTCAGTCAGTACACTAAGTCCCTATAAATATTTATATCATCCCACTTTACCACAATTATGTGTATCAGTTTGTAAAGATAGTTCTAGTGCAGTGCAACTTTTGTCACTAGTGTAAACAGTACAGTCATCGGCAAACAGGTCACAGGATGAATGTTTGATGTGCAGAGGAAGATTATTAATGTATACGGCAAAGAGAAGAGGGCCGAGGATAGAACCCTGAGGAACACCGATATTGACAACAGTTGGGTGAGACAAAGAATTATTGTAAGACACCACTTGTTGTCTGTCTGTCAGAAATGATTTAATTAACTTCACCAGCTTAAGATTTACTTTCATTGTTTCTAATTTTCTGATTAAAATAAAGTGATCTATCATATCGAATGCTTTTTAAAAGTCTACAAAGATTGCTCCACATAAATTATCGTTATTGATGTTTAGATGCCAGTTGTCTATCATTTTTGTTAAGGCTGTGTGGCATGAATGTTTTGGTCTAAACCCCGACTGAGTATCAACTAGCAGGTCATTATTGGCTAGGTGTTCTATTGCTGTTTTGTGTATGTGTTTTTCCAGTGGTTTGGACAGCGACGATATAAGAGAAATGGGCCTATAGTTACCAAGGTTGTTATTATCTGATGAACCAGGTTTAACAAGAGGGTATACTTTAGCGATTTTAAATGCAGATGGAAAGTAACTCCTTGCGAGACATTGATTATATATGTATGTTAGTGTATCAGTAATAGCTGGTGCAGCATAACGCAGTATTCGATTACTGATTCCATCAAGTCCCGATGAGTTATTATATTTAAGATCAATAAGATAGTTATAAACTTCGTTAACTGTTATAAAAGGAATGCCGCATGGGATGGTGTTAGTACACTTGTTCTCGCAGAACGTAGATAATTCGCTGAAGTCACAAGGGGAAGAAGGTATGGCGGATTTTATATTGTGGATGTCTGCCTGAAAATATTGCTAAAGTCTGTACAAGTAAATGAAGTATTGGGATTTTGTGAGTCTGGCGAATTTCTTTTGTTCACCAAGGTATTGATTGCCTTCTATATATTTCTACTGTTGCTTTTGCTTTTAACTAAATTACTAAAGTAGTTTTTCTTTTCTCTTCGAATTAAATATTGTACTTTGTTCCTTGCTGCACGATATGTAATGATGTCCTTATTTTTATGTGCTCGATCCCTCTGCCTCATAGCGGCAAGTACTTCTTGTGTGATAAATGGAGATTTTATTTGTCTTTTTACGCGAATTTCTTTAGTAGGCGCATGCTTATTAAAATACTATAAAATGTCCGTGTCCAATATGCAATGGCGTCATCAGAATCAGGAAGTTGGTAAACATCGGCGAAAGGCGCATTTCGCAAATCATTTAAAAATAATTCTTGGTTGAAATTTTTTAGACTTCAATATTCTTTACTGATGTGTTTATTTTTCGGAGATTTGTACACATTTTTTGCCCAAGTGGAACATATGGGATAGTGGTCACTCATAGCAATAGTAGGGATGGAACATTCTATAATGTTTTCTGGACATGTTACATAGATGTGATCGATCAGTGTGGATGATGTTTTTGTTACTCTGGTAGGTTTTTTGACTATTTGTTTCATGTTGTACGATGCTATGATGTTGGTCCATGTTTGATTTGTCTTATGCATATCAATATTGAAATCACCAAGAAGAATAATTTCATTGACTGTAGTGATAACTTTATCCATCATGTTCGTGAAATCTTCAAACCATGTTGTTCCTACACTGGGATTTCGATAAAGATATCCTATTACAATGGGTCTTTGCTTTTGTGGCTTTACCTCTAACCATATGCATTCTATATCTATGGTCTCTAAATCGTTTCTGCGGCGATAACTGAGAGAAGTGGAAATATAAACTGCTAAACCTGTCTCTAATTGTCTACTAGAATCTCGCCGAATAGTTTTAAAACCATTACGTGCAATGTCACCATCTGTTATTTTCTCATTCAGACGACTTTCTGAAAGCCCAAAAACATGGAAATTTTGATTGAGAACTTGTGTGAGTTCTGGAAGTTTACCTAAAAGATGGTTTACATTCAAATGGCCAAGTCGTAAACCATTCATGGTTAGTAACTGTTCATAAGTACCTGGCATTTATGTTACGTAAAGAAGCTTGCGCTCAAATAAAAAGGTAAATAAATACTAAATTTAACAAATTTTACCAAGGAAGGTGAATTAATGGTGGTATTAATAAGTGGGGCACTTTAAAAATTAATTACAAACAATTCAGCTAATTAAATTACATCAAACATAATTGAAAAATGTAACAAATCAAGCGCTCATATCAGACAGGCAAACAGTGTGAAAAATATATATATATATATATATATATATATATATATATATATATATATATATATATATATATATATATATATATATATATATATATATATATATATATATATATATATATATATAAATATACGAGTATATATATATAAACAACAATCGACAGTTGCTGGTGTTACAGAGACAACTAGGGAGGCCAACAGTCGCTGTTAATGTGGAGGAGAGGGTTGTTGAAAATAGAAGTGGGGTGGATTTGGTCGTGATAGATGATGCATTTGGTAGAAAGCGGGATGTTGAGGTACAGTTGTTGAATGAGTGGGGTATTCCGGCAAGTACGACCTCCAAGTGTAAGGTGCATAGTCCAAGAGTCTTTGTTGATGTAGGAAATTATGAAAGGCTGGGTATGTGGGTTGATGTGGGTAAACCTGTGACGACAGCGATTAGGGGTGAACTCTCATTTGTGTCTGGGACGACAGCTGACATGGTGACATTTTTGTTGATGAAGGCTGAGCAGATTGAATTGGATCACTTACAGACCTTTGGGAATGAAGTGGGTCACGTCGGTGTTGTCGAGGAGGGTCGTCTATGGCAGAAGGTTGTTGAAGGCAGACATTGTTGGTTTCCTGCACATCCGTGGTGCTAACAATAGGTACAACGTGATGATCCTGATTGTCTGATGATTTTGGGCGGCTGGTGTTTAAAGTTGTGGGTAGTGATGGAAAATGAAGGTCATAATTGGTGTTAGATGAGTAGCTATTTGTATGCACGTGGCGTTTGGATGGATATATGGATGCTGATGTGCGAGTTGTGCCTTTGAGTGTGCTTTCTGGATATTTTATATTTGTCGCCAACATACTGGTCCCTTGGCTGGGCAATGTAATGTCGCCGCTGTAAAGATACTTCCTAGGGGCTCCAGATGTGGCAAGGAAGACCAAGCTGTGATCTATGAAAACATGTTCATTTTTGAGACAGTGTTTTTTAAGTTTAGCATTGTTAGTTTCAACATATTTGAGGTAATAGGCACGGACTGGCGGGATAATAGAGAAAAAATAAATTTTGGCATTATGGAATAGGGACCGAAATATGAATGTGATCTCGTTTAGGTCTGTCTGTGACAGTTCAATGTCTTTTATTGAGTCTGACAGACCTATGTGCACAGTTACTCTAGTTACAGAGAGATCAAGCGAAAACCGTTTAAGGAAGGTCAGTAGGTCGTGAGTTGATGCCCAGTTCTTGAAGCGAACAGACACCGAATCAGTATCACCAGTTAATAGTTTTGACTGTTGAAGCTCCTTCATGGTTTGGTCCCCAAAGATGAGATGTTTTCTTCTGTTCGTGTGGGTGCCAGTGATAACAGCTGTTGCTTCCCTTGTTCCAGTTGTGCTGTGGCTGCTAGAAGTCGTGTGGTGTGTGCTGGCAGCAGCCGGTCGAAGTGGCGGGTGGCGATTTGAAATTTTGACCGGAATTCTGCAGACACTGGCTGCAGGATTTTCCGGAGTGTCCAAGGAATTACGTTCATTTAAGGCGTAGTTCTGAATGTAGTATTTGTTGTTGAGGTCGGACGCTCTCCGCACGTTTTTTGTTTGTGACCCAATTCGTTTGTGAGCTGTTGTGTAGGCTGCTGCTGAATGTGAGTTTTGCTGTTTTCGTAGCGACTTTTTAGAGACATGTGATCAGCCTGAAGCTGTTCGTAAGATTTTTTTAAGACAGCTCAATTCAGCTTTCAGTAGCTTCATCTCAGATGTTATTTTTGTATACACATCATCATGTGGTGATAGTATAGTGTGCTTGCGTGGTGTCCTTTCTAGACTATCAAGCAATCCTATGAATGAATTATGCTCTGTCTCTGTAATGGTAGATCTTGATGTAACGGAAGGCGTCTCTGTAATGATAGATCTTGATGTAGAGGAAGGCGTGTCTTGTACCATCTGTAGTTGTTTGTCATACTCCTGAACGAATGTATCAGAGACAACGGGAAAGGAACAGCATGTGAGGGCTAATTTCTGGGCATCGGAAGTGGTTGGTGCATTGTTGATAACAGCTGTTGACGTTATAGCCATTCGACTGACTCCAGCAGTAGTTGCTAGAGATAGAGAGAGAGATCTGGCAGCAAAGAAACTAAGTTTCAAAATGGTGTGATTGAAAGTACAATTTGTCCAGTTACCTATGAATAAAAATATATTAAGCACAATTCTCAGTTTTAATTACTAAATCTTTTTTTTTTTTTTTTTATAGTTTCGAGAACATTATTTTTGATAATTTCGAAAATCCGAACACGTCAGAAATCAGAACCACCTCGGTCACAATCATTTTGGACAATCGACGATCTACTATTCTACTGTAATACAATTTTCTGTTTGCTGACGTGAACGAGAATAATAAAATAGAAAAAAAAGAGTTACTAGAACTCAAGAATTTAAATATACTACTCGTCAAAAGTCAAGGGCCATTTAGAAAAACCTTGGTTGAAACCATAAAACAAATCTGATATAAACGTAATTGGTATCAGTCAAAACGGCATTTATTGAATACCAAATTGACATGTCACGTAAAGAAATGGAAACACACATTCAAACGCAATGAAGCTGTGAAGTGTGTCACCCACCTTTTCAAAAGGCACACAATAGATATTGGACAAATAGACATTTCAAAATCGGGTATGACCACCGTTTGCAGCAAGGCATTCAAGACAGCGTAGACGCATCGAGTCCACAAGGGTCCGAAGAGTATCCCGAGGAACAGCTTGCCATTCCTAAAGCAGAAATGCAGTCAGCTGTGCAACATCAATTGGCAGGGGGTGATTTGTTGACAATTTTCGACCAAGGACATCCCAGATGTGCTCAATCGGAGAAAGGTCAGGTGAATGAGCTGGCCACGCCATCCTGATGATCCCATGTTGCTGAATAAACTCATTCACCACACGAGCTCGATTGGGTCAAGCGTTATCATCTTGGAGGATGGCATTACCACCTATGGCCTCCAGAGCAGGCTGAACAATTGGTCTCGAGATTTCGTTCTGGTATCTTGGGCCGGTCAAGTTGCCTTGGATGATGTAGAGTGGGGTCCTGCCGTGTCTGTAGAAGCCTCCCCAGACCACGACAGAACCCCTACCATAACGATCCACCTCTCGAATTGTGTCATCAGTAAAACGCTCTCCTGGTCGTCTCCAAACTCGAATCCTGCCACCATTGAATGACACAGTGAAGCAAGATTCATCTGTGAAGAGAACTTGACTCCATTGTTGCCTTGTCCATCGGATGTGCTCGCAACACCAAGCAACACGGGCTCTGCGATGAGCAGGAGTAAGAGGGATTCTGACTGCAGGACGTCGAGCAGCCAGTCCAAATTCATGTAAACGTCTGCGAATGGTGCTTTGACTGACATTAACGTTTACAGTTTGTCTCAGCTGACATCTTAGAGTGGAACAAGTCACTGTTCGATGGCGCAGGGCTGACAACAAGAGGTACCGGTCATCATGTCTATTGGTGCATCTAGGGCGACCTGGCCGGTTGCGATCCTCCACACTTCCTGTGGCCTGAAATCTCTCGAAAATTCTTTGGATAGTAGACAGGGACACTGCAAGCCGTCTAGCAACCTCACGGACAGATAAACCACTTTCAACCCACGCTATAGCCCTCATTCTTTGTAAAGTGTCAAGACTTCTTCTCGGTGGCATGGTTTTTGCAAGTGATGAAACTACCCTAAGTCTGCTGATTGTAAAACAAATTAAGAGTGAACTCTGTTCACGAAAAGTCGCCATTGCACGTGGAATGTCAATCAGCACGATTACTTCACCTGTTTGGTTCTACGGAAGTTTGAAAAAACAGATTGAAAATGTGAATTTATGGTCAGCAAACCAAATTGCACGTGATCACCATGGTTGTCGGTGAGTTGTTTTTATGCTTAACGTGCATAGAGGACTGTCAGAGGAAGACATTGCACCAATTTTTACTAAAAACTTCCTTCATTTAATCATTCTATGCGCTTATATACAAGTGTATTGAAAATAATAGGGTGGCCCTTGACTTTTGACGAGTAGTATATAATTAAAGAACTTAAGAAACAAAGGGATCAGACCAGGAGGTCATTGTCCGGGACAAGAGGTACAACACCAGGACTGAAAGTAAGTGTGAACTAAACTACGTGCAAATAGTCGAAAAATAAAACAAAACAAACGCGGAGCATAGAGCCACCACAACAACTGGTTTCCTTGTAGGAAGCCCGCACCAAGTATTCACGTGCTGTTGCAGCAGTAGCAGTTTGTTTAACATGATGATGTTGCCAGCCCTAAGCTGCTGCTCTTGTGACTTCGCTATTAGTGATGCGTCGTTTATTACTACCATCCCCGATACTACTACTACGGCTACTATTGCACAGGTGCTACTCTTGCTAGTATTACCACTGTTACTACTGCTACTATTACTACTATGCTACTGCTACTACTATGCTACTGCTACTACTACTACTACTACAATTGCTTTTAATGCAACGAAAAGGACAATGCTAGTTAGTAATGTTTCTGTTACCACAGCTGGCACTGTTTGTAATGCTGCTACCACTGCTACTAATTTACTATTATTCCTAATGCTACTTTTACTGCTTAGACAGCGCAGACTAAGCTGGATTGGCCATATTCGTCGCGGGGAAGATGGTCGCATCCCTAAAGATATCTCTTACGGACAACTGGCAGATGGCGAAAGAATAGTTGAGCAACAGCAGCTGAGGTTCAAAGCTGTGTGCAAGAGAGACATGAAAGACTGGGCATAAATCTAGCAGCCTAGGAGGATGAAGCTGCCGATCGCACCAAGTGGCGATGATCCGTACGGCGTTACCTCAGTGTGACGTGGGGAAAAGTAAATAGATCCTCAGAACTCCGACTACCTCGTTTCCTCATTAGTATGTAAGTTTTGCAACGCATATCTTAAAGCCACGCCCATTTTTTTTGTTCCTTGTCTTACATGCACTAATGAGTGTTTACAAACAGACCTATTAGCTAGTCCGCGACCGGACAGATAACAGTCAGCGATTATGATTCGTTATCTGAATTATCACGCGAGCGACTTGCCTATCATCGAATAGTGACAGATCAGACAGAAACGCGCGTAGAAAGATAACTGCTTGTTCGTTTGAAGAATCAAGGGCGATAAGACTATTCCCGTACCTTTGATGGTTACATTTCTCAGGGGGACTTAAGCCAATGCATAAAGGGGAGATCATAAGATTTACCGACCATATTCGTTTGTGCGTGATCCCAGGGGACGTAATTATCTGAATCTACAGCAGAGAGACGAGATCAAAGACGGTCTGTTCGCTTAGTAAAGTCTATGTTGTTGGGCGGCATCCGTGAGCAGAAAATCGTATCTCGGGAGTCGAACGCGTTGATTTTCCCTGATACAGCAGAAGGCACAATTTCTCGCACCAGTTAGTGATTTAAACCTGTTTCCGTATAAATACTCCGTCCTCCCAAAGTCAGTATCTAGTCGCTTCGGAATTTTTGGACATATCTAGCTCGCCATTCTAGAGCCATTGTAAAAAGGGGATTATTAGATTTCGTGGAGATTGTTTCATTTTTCTGATTTGCGGTAATATATATATATATATATATATATATATATATATATATATATATATATATATATATATATATATATATATATATATATATATATAAGCATTTAAGTGATTTCATGTGTTAAGTTCCTCATTATAATTCACTGGGATTTTCTATGTGTTAATTGACTAAATAAATACATTAGGCGACTGACTATTGATGGAATATAAATTTACTTCTAATTCATTACGTGTAATTTTGTAAGTGACTAGTGTAATATCATGTGGCGAAACAAATAGCTAGTAATGACAAGCGATATTTGTAAAGTAGTCATAATGAAATTAACACTGATAGTGTGCGCTGAGAGTTTACCGGACAGGAGGGGGAAAAGGCGCATACCTTAAAACCCAACCCGTAACAGGTGAGCGAAGCGTGATAATATAGGCAAAGACACGGGTGCCTTTTAATCTAATTAAATGACAGCCAGGATAAAAGATCTTACCTTACGCGTGATAGGATAGGATATTGATATTGTGATTAAATGATTTGTTTTCTTCTAAATTTAGTACTGATCACAAACCAGCCTGCCAGCGGTCTAAATAGCACCAGTATACAATTCTTATTATTATCGGGTCAGTGATGGTGACCTGTTCGGTCCTCTTGTTGCATTCAGAGAGAGTCCAAACATTTAAACATTAAGAATTAATTATAACTGGACCAAAAAAAATACCCAGATTTTGCATTTCAATTTTATCAGCCCGCAGTGGCCAAAGATATAACCATACCATAATTTCTGACTACTGATCATTGTGATTCCAAGTTGATGTATCACGGAGAATACATGTTTCATGATCAGCAATCAA